>CM068306.1:88758601-89097471 GCA_034768735.1 Schistosoma mekongi | reverse complement strand
GTGCTAATCAGACTTCTAAGATAAGTGAAGTGTTCGACGTGCTCATCTACTTTACTCCCTATCTTTAGTTCAGTTGTTGACGAAACCAGTCCTAGAGCAATAGCTTCCATTTAGAGGAGGGGGAGGGCGAGAAACGCATTCCGAACATGCTTGCATTCGAGTTTATTGCTGTTAAAAGCTTCTGCCATCGTATCAGCGTCTTCGCCGAACAGGACTATATCGTCAGCATATTCTAAGTCAATAAGTGGATCTCCTGGTAGGAGATCGATTCCTGAAAAAGTCAGACGATGAAAGTGTAATTCCAACAGATGTAAACTATGAAATTAAACAAAAATGGGGAAAGTGGGCAGCCTTGACGGGACACCACTTGAGGTTACAATTTCAGATGACAGTTCGCTATATGCTCTGACACGACTAACAGTGCTTGAGTAAAGAGCCTTAACAAGTTTTATGTACTTTTGGGCACGCCTTTCAATGAAAGACACTGCCATAGAACTTCACGGTTTACGGAGTAAAATGCCGCTTTCAAGTCAATGGGGAAAACAACATGTCGGCCCGCGAATAGTATGTCTGTGTTCTAAGATCTGCGAACGGTGAAATATCGGTTATACAACCGCGACCAGGTATCTGATACAGCCTGATTTCTAGTACTTTGGAGATCACGAGTTGAAGTTAAGCGTCTGATAATTATAGAAGCTGTATTTTACCTAACCCCTAACCCTAACCCGAACCCTAACCCTAACCCTAACCCTAACCCTAACCCTAACCCTAACCTAACCCGACCCTAACCCTAACCTAACCCTAACCCTAACCATAACCCTAACCTAACCCTAACCCAACCCTAACCCTACCCTAACCCAACCCTAACCTAACCTAACCCTAACCCTAACCTAACCTAACTAACCCCTAACCCAACCCTAACCCTACCCTAACCCTAACCCTAACTAACCTAACCCTAACCCTAACCCTAACCCTAACCCTAACCCTAACCCTAACCCTAACCCTAACCTAACCCTAACCTAACCCTAACCCTAACCCAACCTAACCTACCCCTAACCTAACCAACCCTAACCCTAACCCTAACCCAACCCTAACCTAACCCTACCCTAACCCTACACCCTAACCCTACCCTAACCCTAACCTAACCCTAACCCTAACCCTAACCCTACCCTAACCCTAACCCTAACCCTAACCCTAACCCTAACCCTAACCCCTAAGCCTAACCCTAGCCCTAACCCTAACCCCTAACCCTAACCCTAACCCCTAAGCCTAACCCTAACCCTAACCCTAACCCCTGACTCTAACCCTTATCGTTATTTGTTTCATGTATCACCCGTAAATTGAGATGATAATGTTTTAAATCTGAGTTTATATAGTATATTTTTATTAGTAACATGGTCTGGAAACACATATCTCACACACTGAATGAAATAGGATTTCAAATATATTCTGATACCATTGAAATATGGAAATAAGTGATTATCGTGAAATAAGAGAGAACAAAGTAAATAAATAGAAATTATGGATGAAAACACTTGAATATCAGCTATCGAAGTTAAACAGAGGAAGTTTAAAAATAGTGGTACAATCTGTGGGGTAGTAACGACTGTCAAAAACTGATTAAAAAACATACAAAATAATAATAGCAGCAAAAATCAAACAACCCATAGAAATATGATTTCACATTAACTATCCTGTTTTGTTTATGTGCCGCAAAAGGACAGAGAAAGCGGCAAGATAGTATTTAACACCAGAAAAATGGGTACCATAGGAAAGGGGACCACATAAGTGTACCAGCTGCTAACCCTAATAAAGCTGCATCACCAATACCATAACCACATCCACAGTAATACCCATGTCGACAATGACACGGAATCTCATTTCCATCACCAAGAATAATTGTGCGTGATCCATCAGGATGTTCAATTACTTGTCGAGGCATTATATATTCACCATCTGTACCACGGTATACGATCTACATAAATGATCAAAACAGATACATTTCAATGAAATCATACGTCCATACAAGTAAAAACAAGACATTGTAGGTTATTTGAAGTAACAAAGATAATGGTGTGTTTACTGATGGTTAACTTAGATTAAGAACACCACTTTGACAGAAGTTAAATATTTCGACAGAAATATACTTAGTATGTAAAAAATTGACTATGAACTCCGGAAGTCAAGATAAGCAATACGTTTGTCGAGGTCATTTTAATACAAATTATCCCAACGTACTGATAGTAATTATTGAATAACGACAATCAGGTTTACCTTTCGTGTATTAAAACCAGTTATAAAACACTGAAGGAAAAGTCTACACAGTTTTTTACCCACTACAAAGTTCGTTCAATGAAAATGAATCTTGAAATGCACAGATTACTTCAAAAAATACCTCTTACATTTCCAAATACCAATAGCACACCACTACATGCACATGTAAACAGAATGACTGTCACAAACTACCAATGGAAACTGTATATCCATTAATCTGGATGAAGAGAAAAATGTGAAGTCAACTAATACTCAAACCTTTAGTTGGGTCTCCTGTCGACGTGAGCTATTTATATACACAGAAAGGAACATTCGAGTGCTCTAGAAATAAAGAAGTCCTTAGTAAAAGTTATAAAATTGTTTTGGCTTTCAAATAGTACCTACATTATCTCACTAGAACAAAATATCTTACCTGCAATCAAATGATACGACCCGACAGAACAAAATTATTTTCCGTATGCCCATGTCAGCGATTGAATTTTAACCAATTCACTGTTTAGATCGTAGCTTAAAAGCAAGCCATTTTTAAGTTAGTAGATAGTCGACAGCAGGAAGTGAGATCTCTGTATATTTCTTAAGAGAGAAATCACCACATGTGTTACTCAACAGTAATGAGTTTACCGAAAATTCAGTAAGTGTGGTTGTAAAGTATGCATTTCATTTACCTGGATTACCGCATAATCCTAAATTGTTTCTTACAATTATTGTAAGGTGAAAATATATTTCTATGATTGATTTAACAACTACACAATGATTTTACCGATGGTTTAATTGAGCTTACAGTTTTCGAAAAACCTTTAACTGAGAACTAATTTGCATACACTCTCAAAATGGTTGTCTCAGCACAAATAAAAATGGGTGCAAGTAGCAGTTGTACTGGATGAAATGACACTATTTCACTTACTAAATGGATATACATTTTGAACGGGCAATTCGCTAAACAGATATCTCATTTAGTCACGAATTTCTCAAAGACCTTCCATGTTTTCCTCACTACTCAATCACAGAGAATATCATGAAACATTTTGTGTATTGCTTATTCAAAGTAACAATTACGTCTGAATCGGTTACTATGCTTTCCATAAGGTTGCACTGAATATGCTTTTTAAATTGGTTACGAAAGGTCTCACAGTGGAAAACTAGCTTTAGTGAGCACTGACATTACCAAAATATCCAACAAGAAAGGCACGCCTAAAATAAGCACCATAAATACGTTCCTGCATTCTCATATACACACTTTCTCCTGTCGGTTAAAACAATATTCACAATGTCCCATTACTAAAGTTATTACTTTATAACGAGATATTTGTTTTTAATCATGTTAATTTGATCCTATTGTGCTGGAATGATATGGCGACGTGACGCAATGATTAACTGATTAATGTTTTCCAGTCACAATACCAGCATGACAGGATATCCAACATAATACTGCTACTTACTGGCACGTCTTGCAATCTTCCAGAAGCTTGATATAAAGGAACCATGGTTTCAGCAGGACATGCGTATCGATAATAATTGGAACCATCTGTATATCCTGGTGGTGGAGCTTCTGGAGGTGGCATGTGGACTCGATAACGAGGAACAGACATTCCTTTTACTTCAGATAAAGCAAGACGCCAGACCACTGCATCATCAGGTGACTCGGCACAAAAATACCAATCAGATTCACTTGTCCTGAGACCAAAAATACACTCACTAGAACGATCTTTGGGTGGATCGATATTCCGCTACGAAAATACAAGTGAACAAAAATATTAAGATTTAAAATGTGGCATGAACATCAAGCTGCGCATGTAGGTACGGTCGTGAATTAAAGTGAATAACTAATTAAAATCACTAGTGACTTCAGGAAATAGTGATGTAAGTTATCAACGTTTTACCACAATACCTGAAATGTATGTTTGTTTTTTAAATGTAATTAATGCATTAAAAACTCATTAGTCCACATTAATGAAAAACAATCTTCCCAAGGTAGTTAGTAGCGATCATCAGATTGATTTTCTGACCTGGCCGACATTCAGCGACGTTATCTTGTCACTTCTGTGTATTGATTTAGGTCGGCCAGTGTGAAAATCGCATAACTCAAGTTACCCATAAGATTGAACTTCTCCAATAACTTCACTAAACAAAACGAATTATTTGGACTTAAATACGTCCATTACTTACCAGTGCCTAATATCATTAAATACCTCAACAAACATCTTTAAACGGTGTTTGTTATAAAACATAGTTCCAGTTAACGTTGAGCCACAGAAGCCAAGTATGAAAGTTTGAGTTTGCGCTGGACCAAAACGTACTGAACGTGAGTCTTACACGTAAAACTGCCAAGTGAGCACAAATCATCTGTATTTCCCAAACGCCGTGCTAGTAATGTCCGAGATTAAACTATACTCTAGGGATTGAGTAATTTTAAACGGTCATGATAAAGTAACACCAATTCCAGTCATTGATAAATGTTGTTATAAAAGAACACGACAAAAAAGTTAGGAATCAGTTTTTACATTATTAATGAGCTTCTTACTATAGAAAAACAATCTCCCGCTATCGAATAAAAAGAAAGTCATCATGGACATAATCGTCAAATACGGATGTGAACGCTAATGATTTAGTCTAACCGTGTAGGTTAAATTAGGCTGTCTACCGATGAAAGCAGTTGGTTATGTGTTAGTATAAAAAAATTCCAGGAGTAAAAAGTAACTAAGGTAACTGACCAATCAGAACAATGACCAAATGTTTTACCACTATCTTTGAGAACAATATCTCAACAACATATTAACATGCAAACACCGTGTGACTAAATGTAAATCGGCCGAACAAATCGATAGGATATGCTTTAGTATGTACTAAACGTTACTTTAGATTCCGATTAAACACCGTTTATTCAGGTCCACTTTGTACATATATACGACAATACACGAGTTCATGACGTGCAGACGTCTGCTAACAATATGCAGATATCTACGGACATTCATAACCATGTAACGCACGGTGTTTACATTCCATTAACTAGTCTACGTAGTTTAGGTCATTATAGTTAGCAACAATTGTCAAGACTTTGGAAATAGATATTTTACTCGTAATACATTATACAAGATGACACAAGTGTGTACACACTTGTGTAATCGGGAGGCCACTAAACGATATGCGTTTTGACATAAAGTGTAACTTTCATTCACTTACGTGGCTAGACAAGATTTTTTCGCACACCCGTGGGACATTAATTGTTGCCTTCGCCACATAATCATCCTTACTTTCAAAGTACCGCAGTTCGCCATTTCCGTAAAGAACTAGCCATGCTGGTTTCCAGCGTCTTAAAAATGTACCTTTGAAGAGTATCAGGGTGATATTATAAACTAAACTTACTGAGACGAAGAACGGAATCCGCTTTCAAAATGTTTATAGACGATGCCATCGTCAGCTGATTACGAATAGATTAAAACAATCACCATATATTGGCCTTGTGAACTGCTTAATAATTAAATGCTCAATTACCCTCCCCCACAAAGAATACAAAGCATAAAAAATGCTTTCGTTTTTAAGCCATAGTGATTACCCTAATACTGTTAGTGACATGATATTATTTAGTACTATGTTATCCTTTTAGGCTGTGGGCAGGCTACCATCTGAGTGCTGAAAAAGTACAGTTATAGCCGTATACAAAGCAGATAACAAGTAGGAGCTGCTAAATACCAGTCACCTTTCCTACTTCACTCGATAATGAACGTCACCAAAAAATCATTAACTAATTTGCCCCTCAAATATATTATTGAAAATTCCCTCAGCACGCTATTTTACTAAGCAGATCTTGATATTTGGTGTTGCATAACTGAATAAAATCCGCAATATTAACACAATTTCCAATTCCAAAATAAAGCTGATTCTTTATATTTTTTACTTCGAATAAAAAAATACTGTCAGTAAGACATTAAGCTACTTGCAATTCCAAAGAAAACAATGGAGAACACTCGTCAAAAGATATAGTATATGGCGGCAAATAATCCCCAAAATAAATAGTTGCATAGGTCCTCGACGTTGATGCTGACCATGTTTGTTTTAGCGGACACCACTAGTCGAAGGCACTAGGTCACGCATCACCACCAGATCACGAGTCAACAAAACATGGGAATCAACTCTCTTTAGTTAGCCAGCCCAAACGTTGCTGTCCTATTGACGCTCCATTTACGATTGAATGTAACTTTTTCCCCATCCTTCATTGCCTTCTGATTTATTTTCATTCGTAGGAGTGGGTTCAATCGTTAGAAGTTGCTATGGTTATACGACAAACGTAACTTGGTCATATACTGAGTGCACTATATTGGTGAGCACTACGTGGTCTGGACACGATCAGAACTGTGAGTTCGTTCTTGTTTATGGTTATAAGAACAGTATTTTTGGCGTAATTATATTTTCGCCCATATTTTTCACTGTACTGTTGTGTTTACTTATGTTGTTACATTAATGATGATTGATCAAACTCCTAAGCTTATTAAGATTAAAACCCCCACATCTCCAAACTCTCAGCTTACCTCCTTCTGGGCAAATAATGTAGAAGCTTGGCTCTGCTACGTAGAAGCCGAGTTCCGGGACCACGACGTGATGGAACTATGCGTTCGATTTTTTGTCGTCGTAAAGTCACTTCCGCATGAATTCAACAGGTACATCTCCACTTTCTTTTTTAACCCCGACTGAGTTAAACCTTGTGACCAGCTCAAAAGATCAATTCTCAAACGCGGAGACTTATTCGACAGACAACGTCTTGATGAGTTGTTTCACACCATGGAACTCGGTAGCGGTTCTGCAACAAAAACGATGTCGCGCACGAGAGAAGTGATTGATCTACCCACTTTTGATGGTCACTTCCGTCAACTCCTCCTACTAAAGCTGCCACAACAAGTGCAAGCATTCATGGCTAGCTTCATTTGTAAATCGAATTATGGAGATCACCAAAACTCGTCACAATGAGGTTTACTTCGATACAAAAGATCCTCAAACTACCGAAAACGAAGTGACGAAATTGTACAATACTCTTTCTCCTTTTCTCGGCCTATGGAAACTTCATCGACCCTAACCCTAACTCGACTGAGCGATTCTAAACGACAAATTTCTTCGCGGAGATGATCTTGATTTCAACCTCGACGAAAGGGAAACTCATATTGATGTTGATACCACATCACCTAATGCAAAGCCTTGAAGAAGTGTAGAAACCCTGCTGTCTCCATAGCCACAAACCCACCGTTGACGCATTGGGAAACTATCCGGCCGGTAGGAGTTATCGACAACTATAGCCGGTGGAAATAGCCACCTGTCATTCATCACTGATGTGATAACGAAGGTTCGCTACCTCGTCGATACTGGCGCAAAAGTTGGGGACTTTCCTGCGACTTTATCTGATCGTCAACATGAACTGCTATTAATCTACGGCAGCCGACAAGAAAGAAATAGCCACATATGATAAAGGATATGTCTACTTGAACCTGTGTTTATGAAGACCCATATACTGGATTCCCACCATAGCTGATTTGAAAATACGTATCATAGGCATCGATATAATGAGCCACTACTACATGCTTGTAGACCCTAGAAAAATGAGGCTGATGGGTAGCAACACAAAGTTTTGCGTCTGTGGAACCAGCGCTACAGGTTGTAGCTTATATCCTCTTCGTTTTAAACATTTAATTAACCTATATTTTCAGCCAATACTTGACAAGTATCCGGACCTGAATAAAGTAACAACGAAATTATCATGTGTAACTAGCAATGTTACACACCACATCACGACTACAGGTCAACCTGTGTTCTTCAGAGCACTCCGACTCGCACCCAAAAAACTAAGGATTGCGAAAAACAAATTTAATCATATGATTGACCTAGGAATAATCCACCCATCCAGGAGCTCATGGTCATCTCCATTACACATGGTACCAAAGAAAGACAGAAATGATTGATGTCCTACAGGTGATTACCGAAGTCTCAACACCCAAACTACGCCCGATCGTTACCCGTTACCACTCATCCATGGTTTAACGGCATCTTTGAGAGGGATGACAATATTTTCGAAAATCGACTTGTCAAAGGCATATAACCAAATACCGACGTCCGTAAAAACGTGACCAAAACCGATATCGTAACTCCATTTGACCTTGACGTATTTCACCGAATGTCTTTTGGGTTGAGAAATGCAGTACAAACATTTCAGCGTTTCATTGATGACGCGTTTTGCGGGCTTGATTATGTCCATTCATATGACAACGACTGCTTAATAGCAAGCCCAGACGAGGTAACACACGTGAACCACTTAGACAAAGTCTTTAGAAGACTACACCAATATGGGGTTATCACAAATATGCAGAAATGCCAAATTGAAACAAACTCGTAGGACTTTCTGGAGGCATACTATTGATGCTAATGGTATACAACTTCAAAAACACAAGGTGGCGGCTATCCTGGAGCACCCGGAACCAACCACCATTCAGCAGTTGACAGCTTTTAATGGATTGGTAAGTGTTAGAGAAGCTGAACATTGGTACCACTGAATGTTGTTTGGTTGAATCAAGTTCGATTGTTAGCAGACATTGGTTCTGGAACGATTGGGCGAACGCTAGTGTTACTGTTGGAGTTAATATTATTGAAAAATTATCGTTATTGTTATTGCTATTTTTATTATTGTCATTGCTGCTGTTATATACGCTGGAGCAATTTATCGTTTTCTGACGACTTATTATTATTCCGTTGGTTGTGGGGATATTAATCAAGGTCGATACTCGATTAATTAGAAGCACTTGATCGGTAGAAAAAAAAACGATAGTATTCTGAACTCCAGTAATCGCTTAGTCGTAGAAATTCAGTCAACTGATTTGACAGCAAGTTTTTACAGACGATCCATACCCAACTGTGTATCTATCATGAAATCACTGACTGATCAACTTCATGGAAATGAAAGGTGGTCACAATGGATACAGAGTCAAAGAAAGCTCTCACTGCAACTAAAGAAGCGATAGCCAATATAACTATGCTGGCACATCACAATACTGTAGCTCCTGTCAGCATCGCGGTCGACACATCGGCCTCAGCGATTGGAGCAGATTTGTAACGATGGATTGGCCAAGATTGGCAACTTTTAGCATTCTTCTCAAGACGATTAAACGATACCGAATTTGGTCGTGAATTGTTAGCCGGGAATTTACAATATTCACCGACCATAAACCACTGGCGTTTTCTGTGAATTCATCTTCAGACAAGTACTCTCCATGAGGGTCACGTCATCTAGACTATATTTCCCAGTTTTCTACTGATATACGACATATATTTGGAGTTAACAATGCAGTTGACAACGCCTTATTGCTAATACATTCCTTGAATCGTACCCAAGGAATGGACCTTGTTGAACTAGCTAGACTTCGAAATACAGACAATGATCTTCATCACGAGTTATCTACAACAACTCTCAAAATTCAGGCAAAAAATTGGTAAAGACAAGAACACTTAAGATTGTGATTCTTCTACAGATACGGCCCATCCATTCATTCCCATGAGTTATCGACGAATCGTCATCGACACATTGCACAACCCCTCATCCTGGAGTTCGTGCTACGACAAAGCCGATTACCTAGAGATTCTGGTGGCCATGGATGAACAAGGACATCATAGGATGGGCACGCTCCTGTGTGATCTGTCAAAAGAACAAGGCAATTCAGCACAATAAATGCCCTCTTAGTACTTTCCCAGTCCATGACGCTCGATTCGACCACGTCCACCTTGATTTGGTAGGACCTGAAGGTGCACCTGGTATATGACCAAGTTACGTTTGTCGTATAACCATAGCAACTTCTAACGATTGAACACACTCCTACGAATGAAAATAAATCAGAAGGCAATGAAGGATGGGGAAAAAGTTACATTTAATTGTAAATGGAGCGGAAATGGGATAGCAACGTCTAGGCTGGCAAACTAGAGAGATGGTTGCTTGTTACGGTACGATGTGTCGTGATCTGGTCGTGATGTGTGACCGAGCGCCTTCAACTTAGTAGTGTCCGCTAAAACAAACATGGTCAGCATCAATGTCAAAACCTATGTAACTATTTATTTTGGGGATTATTTACCGCTACAGCTCACTCCCCCCCTAATGGGTTCGTGAGGACCCTATGGCGTACCAGCCAAAGGATAAAACCCAATGCGTTAAACATTGGTAAACGTTCCTTTGATAGCTTGGATGTTGTGCAGCTTCTGGCTGTCAGCGCCTATGCTAAAGTGTCGTTACATACAAAAATAATAAAAAAATTGTACAAAGTGTAATCGTTCTCTTCCGTTTTCTTCTGGTCGTTTCCAGGAGTCCTTGAAATCCAAAAAAAAGAAAATTTTTAAATATGTGCCTTTCATTTATATATATATATATTTAAAAACAATTTGGCGGCTAAATACAGCTACAAAAACGCATAAAATGAATAAAAAAAAGGTTTTTTGATATTTTTTTTAAATATACAAAAATGTGTAAAAAATGCATACCGTAAGGTTTAAAAAAAGGTATTTTTATTCAATTTTTTTATTTTATATATATAAACTTCACAATACACACAGTAGAAAAGTAGAAAAGAAAATTAATAGACGTCATATTCATTCAAGTGTTTTGGAAATCGTACACTTCTACCAGAACGTGTAGCTCTCGGCATTATGGAGCTCTTCTGAATTTCCACTTGCTCGTTGGTTGTTGCTTGAGGCAAGGCGACTTTGCTCATGTCGAGTTTCGGCGGTGTTGTGGCGAGTTGGACATCGAAGGGTTTACCTTCTAGGTAGGCTGCTTTGAGGCGGTCAATGCTGACGTTCTCCTCGTGTCCATTCTTATCGATCGTATAGTACTTTGTTTCACGTTTCAAGACCTTGTATGGTCCTTCGTAAGTCGCGTCAAGAGGTCGGTGTAGAGCGTCATGACGTACAAAAACGTGTGTACTACATTTTAAAGCGGGTTGGATGAAAGTGTCTGTCGACTGTTGTCGAGTTTGAACTGGCTTAACTGAACGCATAGCACTTGTAAGCCGGTTCACGTAAGAATTTATATCCAGGTTTGTCGAGGTGGAAGCGGTTTCCACGAACTCACCTGGTAGTCGAAGAGTCGTTCCGTAAACTAATTCAGACACGCTGCACCTGACATCTTCTTTTATCATGCTTCGGATTCCGAGTAAGACTAGTGGCAAAGCCTCTGTCCACTGCGGCATGTTTGTAGCTGAATGTGATGCTTTCAGCTGTCGATGGAATCTTTCTACCAACCCGTTACATTGTGGGTGGTAGGCAGTGGTTCGGAAGCACGTTGCTCCAAGAAGTTTTGTCAGAGAGCAAAACAATCCAGATTAAAACTGACGTCCACGGTCTGTCGTTATTGTAGATGGACAGCCAAAATTCGCTATCCATCGTTCGACGAAAGCGCGAGCAATCGTTACAGTAGTGATGTCTTTTAAGGGAATCGCTTCTGGCCAGCGTGTAAAACGGTCCACGCATGTCAAAAGATAAAAAATCCATTTGATTCTGGTAAGGGTTACCAAATCAAGGTGGACGTGGTTGAATCGAGCGTCGGGTGTTGGAAAAGTGCCAAGAGGACATTTATTGTGCTGAATTACTTTGCTCTTTTGGCATGCCACACAGGAGCGTGCCCATTCTTTGATGTCTTTATTCATCCTTGGCCAGCAGAATCTCTGAGCAATTAGTTTAGACGTAGCACGAACTCCAGGATGAGAGAGGTTGTGCAATGTGTCGAAGATGATTCGTCGATAACTCTTGGGAACGATTGGACGGGCTGTACCTGTAGAATAATCACAAATTAAAGTGTTTTTACCTTTTCCAATCGTCTTTGTTTGGAGTTTAAGCGTTGTTGTGGATAACTCGTGATGAAGATCATTGTCTTCATTTTGAAGTCGAGCTAGTTCAACAAGGTCGATGCCTTGGATACGATTCAAGGCATATAATCGTGATAAGGCGTCGGCAACTACATTGTTAGCTCCAGATATATGTCGTATATCAGTAGAGAACTGGGAAATGTAGTCTAGATGACGCGACTCTTGCGGAGAGTACTTATCTGAAGATGACTTCATAGAAAACGTCAGTGGTTTATTATCGGTGAATATTGTAAATTCCCGGCCTTCGATGGAATGTTGAAAATGTCGTACAGCACAGTACATGGCTAGCAGTTCACGACCAAAAGTGCTGTATCGTGATTCGGTATCGTTTAGTCGTCTTGAGAAAAATGCTAAAGGTTGCCAAGTTTTGTCAATCCATTGTTGCAGAACTGCGCCAATCGCTGAGTCAGATGAGTCAACCGCTAGGCTGACAGGAGCCTCGGTATTGTGATGTGCCAGCATAGTCACATTGGCTATTGCTTCTTTAGTCGTAGTAAAGGCTTTCTTTGACTCTGCATCGATTGTGACTACTTTTTTATTTCCACGAAGCTGATCCGTTAGTGGTTTCATGATAAATGCACAGTTCGGTATAAACCGTCTGTAGAAACTTACCAACCCATTGAAAGCTCGCAACTGCTTGATGGTGGTTGGTTCCGGGTACTCCAGAATAACCGCCACCTTGTGTTTTTGGGGTTGTATACCATTCGCATCAATAGTATGCCCCAGGAAGTCCAACGAGGTTGTTCCGATTTGGCATTTCTGTATGTTTATGGTTACTCCATATTGTTGCAGTCTACTAAAGACTGTGTCTAAATGTTTCATATGTGTTACCTCGTCTGGGCTTGCTATCAGGCAGTCGTCGACGTATGCATGGACATAGTCAAGCCCGCGGAACACGTCATCAATGAAACGTTGGAATGATTGTGCTGCGTTCCTCAACCCAAAAGGCATTCGGAGGAATTCGTAAAGGCCAAATGGAGTTACGATTGCGGTTTTAGGTATATCATTTTCAGACATCGGTATTTGGTTGTACGCCTTTACCAAGTCGAGTTTTGAAAATATTGTCATTCCCTTTAGGGTGGTCGTTAAATCGTGAGGTAACGGGTAACGATCAGGCGTAGTTTGGGCGTTAAGACGTCGGTAATCACCGGTAGGACGCCAGTCATTGCTATCTTTCTTCGGGACCATATGTAATGGAGATGACCATTGACTACTGGAAGGTCGAATTATTCCCAAGTCAATCATATGATCGAATTCGTTTTTCGCAATCCTCAGTTTTTCAGGCGCGAGTCGGCGTGCTTTGGAGAATACAGGTGGACCTGTAGTCGTGATGTGATGTGTAACATTGCTGGTTACACATGATAATTTCGATGACGCCTTATTCAGATCTGGATACTTGTCAAGTTTCGGCTGAAAATAATGGTTAATTAAATGTTTAAAACGAAGAGGATATAAGCTACAACCTGTAGCCGCGGTTCCATGAACATAGAGATTTGTATTACTATCCACTAGTCTCTTTTTACTAGGATCCACAATCAAGTTGTGGTGGCTAAGTAAATCCATGCCTATGATAGGTATTTTCACATCGGCGATAGTGAAAATCCAGTGTGTAGGTTTTCGTAAACCCACGTTTAAGTAGACGTATCGTTTACCATACGTAGCTATGTGTTTTCCATCGGCTGCCTGTAAATCGAACACAGCTTCATGATGGCGATCAGATGGAGCTGCATGAAGAACGCTAACTTTTGCGCCAGTATCGACGAGGTAGCGAACCTTTGTTATCACATCAGTGATAAATAACAGGCAGCTGCTTCCACCGGCTACGGTTGCCGCTAACGCGTGCCGGTGGAATAGTTTTCCGATGCGTCAACAATCGGTTTATGTCTAGGGAAACAACAGGGGTATCTACACTTCTTGGAATTTTTTCCATAGGTGTTGTGGTACCAACACCAATGTGAATTTTCGTTTCGTCGAGGTCGAGACGACGACCTTCTCCGTGATGTACTTCGTCGACGAGAATCGTTCGGTCGGTGTCTTTCCTTCAGGTCAAGAAAACGAAAAAGAGTACTACACAATTTTGTCACGTCGTTTTCGGTGGCCTGAGGTTTTTCAGTAATGGAATAAACCTGATTATCGCAAGTTATGTTGATCTCCAGAATTCAATCGGCAGATGAAGCTAGTTCATCTACTGGGTTGTTATTAAACGTTACCAGGACTGCTTGCACTTGTTGTGGCAGTTTTGATAGGAAGAGTTGGCGGAAAAGACCTTCGTCGAAAGTGCGTTGACCAATTACCTCTCGCATGCGCGTCAACATTTTCGTTGTTGAACCACTACCTAGCTCGATGGTGTGGAACAATTCATCAATACGTTGTCTGTCGGATAAATCTCAGCGTTTGAGAATTGCTCTTTTGAGCTGGTCATAAGGTTCTAGGCAGTCAAGCCTGAAAAAGAAGGGGGTGACGTACCTGTTCAATTCACGCGGAAGTGACCTTACGACGGCAAGGAATTGAACACGTGGATCTGTCACAGCGTGGTCCCGAAACTCGGCTTCTGCGTAGCAGAACAAAGCTTCTATGTTTTCTGTCCAGAAGGGAATGAGCTGAAAGTTCGGGGGTGTGGGAGTTTTAATCTTAATGAACTTAGGAGTCTGATCAGTCATGCTATATATGCAGTATATGAAAATACAAAAACAAATGCAACCAAAATGTGCGAAAAACAGATAATCACACCCAAAATACTGTTAAAAATTATAAACAGGAACGAACTCACAGTTATGAACGTGTCCAAATCACGTCGGGCTCACCAATGAAGGTGCACCTGGTATATGACCAAGTTACGTTTGTCGTATAACCATAGCAACTTCTAACGATTGAACACACTCCTACGAATGAAAATAAATCAGAAGGCAATGAAGGATGGGGAAAAAGTTACATTTAATTGTAAATGGAGCGGAAATGGGATAGCAACGTCTAGGCTGGCAAACTAGAGAGATGGTTGCTTGTTACGGTACGATGTGTCGTGATCTGGTCGTGATGTGTGACCGAGCGCCTTCAACTTAGTAGTGTCCGCTAAAACAAACATGGTCAGCATCAATGTCGAAACCTATGTAACTATTTATTTTGGGGATTATTTACCGCTACAGACCTTTACCAGAATCAGACGGATTCTCTTATCTTCTGACATTGCGTGGACCAACTCACGCGCTGGTCAGAAGCGATTCCACTGAAAAACATCACTAGTAAAACGATTGCTCGCGATTTTGTCGAACGGTGGGTAGCACATTTTGGTTGTTCACCTACAATAACGACAGACCGTGGATGTCAGTTTGAATCTGTATTGTTCCACTCTCCGACCAAACTGCTTGGAACTACGTGCTTCCGAACAACCGCCTACCACCCACAATGTAACGGGTTGGTAGAAAGATTTCATCGACAACTGAAAGAAACACTTAGCTACAAAAATCCTGCAATGGACCGACGCTTTATCACTAGTTTTACTCGGAATTCGCAGCACTGTAAAGGAGAATGTTGTGTGTAGTGTGGCTGAACTAGTCTACGGAACGACTCTTAGACTGCCAGGTGAGTTTATGGAAACTGCTTCCACCTCGACAAACATAGATCCCAGTTCTTACGCACGCCGTCTTACAAATACTATGAGTCTAGTTAAGCCAGTCTAAACTTGACAACGATCAGCATGCGCTGTCACTCAACCCGCCTTAAAATATAGTACACACGTTTTAGTACATCGTGATGATCTACGCCGACCTCTCGAGGCAACCTATGAAGGGCCACACAAGGTCTTGAAATGAGAAACAAAGTGCTATACAGTCAAAAAGGAATGGCGTTGACCGCCTCAAAGCAGCCTACCTAGACGGCAAACCTTTTGACGTCGAACTGGCCACGATACCCACGAAACGTGACACAAACGAAATCACCACTCCTCAGACAACGATAAACAAGCAGGAGGAAACTTTGAAGAGTACTATGATGTCGAGAGCTACACGTTCTGGTAGAAATGTACGATTCCCAGAACACGTGAAAAGATAGTATGTTTATTGATTCTCTCCTTATTTCCTGATTTGTCTCCTCGAATAAAAAATGCTGTCAGTAAGACATTAAGCTACTTGCAATTCCAAAGAAAACAATGGAGAACACTCGTCAAAAGATATAGTATATGGCGGCAAATAATCCCCAAAATAAATAGTTGCATAGGTCCTCGACGTTGATGCTGACCATGTTTGTTTTAGCGGACACCACTAGTCGAAGGCACTAGGTCACGCATCACCACCAGATCACGAGTCAACAAAACATGGGAATCAACTCTCTTTAGTTAGCCAGCCCAAACGTTGCTGTCCTATTGACGCTCCATTTACGATTGAATGTAACTTTTTCCCCATCCTTCATTGCCTTCTGATCTATTTTCATTCGTAGGAGTGGGTTCAATCGTTAGAAGTTGCTATGGTTATACGATAAACGTAACTTGGTCATATACCGGGTGCACTTAAAGTATAACTAAGACTTGCAGTTTGTGTGCCATGTACAAACCTATATGGTCGTTCAAATCATTCTAGACGTTACCATAACCATAGTCCTGCTGCGCGTAGTTTATGGGAGTAAGTCAATGAACATTGTTTAGGCACAAGATGGTAAATATAGATAACAAATATGTCTGAACTGTAGATTTTATGTGTATGCGCAACGAACATCAATATCAAATGAAAGTTAATGTAAATAAGAAGGAGCTTTTTAAAGGTGGTTCATCAACATGAACCAACATTACTAATTATTTAGCAATATATAGAACCAGTTTGGTTGAAAAATAGGTAGATAGAAATGATAATGGTTGATCACTATAAATACATTTATACGCTAACTTCACAAGTGTTATCACTGTGGCGTGACAGCAGTAATATAAAGTGCACTCGGCATTTGACCAGTAACGTTTGACGTAGAACCATAGAATCTTCTTACGATTTTACCCACACATACCAGTAAGAATAAATCCCAAGGCAGTGAGAGATGGAGGGGAAGTCTTACTTGATTGTGAATGGAGCGTTAATGGGATACAAACGCTTAAGCTGGTTAACCAGTGAGCAAGTTGCTTGACACGCCGTGTCGTGTCGTGATCTGGTAGTGACGCTTGACCGAGAGCCTCCAATTAGTTATGTCCGTTAGAACAGGCATGGTCAAGATGGATGACGAAATCCTGTAAAACCATATATTTAGGGGATTATTAACCATTATAGACCCTCACATTCCCGGAAGATATTGGGTCATGCTCTGTCTATACTGGACGATGTCTGTGGGTTTGTGAGCTCCACGATTCTATTGATCTTGTAACGCTTAAACTTCACAATACTTGAGCTAACAGCAGTTAAGGCTTGCGTAGAATGACTTTAATAAATACTTTTTTTAACGGACGTCACTAGGCTCTCATTCATTACTTTTGCAGCTGCGTGCCACCGATTCAATATCCTATCATGGGCAAATACAATTGGAGGATCTGAGAATGAAATAGAAACAACCCATTTGTTTACTTGCAGGCCAAAACTTTTTAATAATGCTTGGTGTATATTATTAAGATAGTATTGTACAGTGTTAGTAAAAAGCTGAAGCAGATAGCTAACGTTGTGATATGGAGGATTAATACACATCACCAGACTTACTATCCTTATCACTGAAGATTGGAGATTATGGCTAAATAACAAGTTAATTTATATAAACTAGTAATGTATTACTAGAATGCTCTAAATCTTGCCAACTGTTACTTAGGAATGTGTTATTTTGTTTGGTTACACTGGTGCATAGAACTATCTGGGCAGTATGAGTGTTGCGCAAAAATCTATCAAGGCTGTGAATTTTGTATGTTAACGCCTTGTTTAGCCCAATGTCGTCATCGCCGTCATCCGTTTAATCATGCTTTCATGAACAGAAAACCAATGGCTATTTTCTGCGAACTTAGACAATTGTAAGGAGGTCACTTACTATTATTTCCCGTAGCTTTATTTGATATGGAACACCCACCTATCCGTATATTAAGGCGACCATGCCCCATTCCATCTGACGTTCCTAAAACAACACAGAGGTTGGTTATCCTACGAACATTCTCATTTTTCAGGCCGCCTGTAGTCACAAAAACATTGGAGCAAAGGGAAGCAGACTATGCTGCTGCTAGGAAACGGATTATGGGGTCCGCTACTCCAGAGCAGGAAAACGTGGAAACAAAAGAAGTATTGGAGTAAGTGTAACGGCATTAAAGCGTTATTCAGCGTAATGACCTTGTTTAATAGTTTGCAAAGCATGAGGAAGTAGCAGCTTGTGATCTTGTTGCAACTATCGCTTTATTGCACTGTGACATCATATACATTATACCAATATCTTCCAGATTCAAATATCTTATACGAAGACAAATAGCTGGAACGACTAGTTATTTCTACCAGGGCCTTTCGTGCATTTTGTTCAAACTAACGAGTATCTAGTTAGTTGTGTGAATGTGGGATAACATATCTCTTCGAACAACTTTTGTTTTCCCTCCAATAGGTGAAAAAACTATTCCGGCAGCAAGCCTTACGAAATAAGTGTTTGTAAAGTATTCTACATGGCTGTAGGTCGTTTGTTTTCGAACCTGCCTATTGTATATTCGGAATTTCTCAAACTTGGTGGTAAAAAGACAAGCATATGCCAGACCATGAAGTTATTTGTCTGACTGATATCAGAATGACTTGAAGGTTCAGGTTTTGTCTGCCGCTCTATGCACATTCTGTAATTCTGCTCGTCACTGAATCCTTATAACGCAGCCTTCACGTTGCTCATAGTTCCCTGCCTTATAAGTTATGGCAGACATTTCCCAATCAACGTTTGTGTCCATAATCTTTAAAGACTTTTAACTACGACTAGACGGAAGCAAGTCATGTTTTCAAAGTTGCGGTTTCTGTGGCAAGATGATAGAGGTAGGGTTGTTGACATTCATAAAAGCATATTATAAATAATCCAGATAGTTCACTTAGTTACTAACAGTAAGGTAGTTCTCTAAATGCTTAATAGCTCCGAATATGCTAAAGGTCGACTTGTGATGTAGGGAATGTAGATATGTACTTTCGCAATTTAGGATTTTGTTGGTCTAAAAATACAGACAAATTTGTTCCAGGCAAATAATGGTGTTTTATGCAATAGCATCTAATAGGGCTTCTGAGAAATTTTCTAGCTGGATAAAGATAGCTGGGAAAAACTTCGATAAAAACCTTAAATAAAATGTAAATTCCAAATTCTCGTTTATTGATGGCGATTCTGTGTCCGATGCAGTCATAATAGTAGACCAATAAATTCCCTTCTAAAAGCTACACAAGAGGAATATCAACTAGTCTTTTGTATTGCCAGTAGTGTTATGTATTTCGGAAGCTTGTTTTCAGGATTGGCGAATACTACATGTAAACCCACTTTCTGTTTTGTTCATTCTCACATCCATTGTCATGCAATAGCCGTTTTTTCAGACTAAAGAAGCATATTGAATTCAATAAGTTGGCATTTTTATTCCTCTCTACGACTATTCAATACTTGTATTTCTACGTTCAGAAATACTCTGCTCCATTTTGATTCTGATCATATCTTTTTCCTTGATATAGGTTTGGTCCACTGAATATGATAGAGGATATCACCAATGCTACTTCAAAACGTAACTCATTCATTACGACCGCTTCTATGATTCAAAATATGGACGTTAGTGTTCAGAATAACGCTATGGAAATAACATCCAATCACTTGTGCACTAACCAGAGCGGAGTTCAGCTTTCAATACTCCAGAGCAATAAACAGCATCCGGATGTCGGTGTAAATCGAAAGCCTCAGCAACACTCACAGTGTACATCGAATGGCGTTCGACAGAATTTACAGCAGCGGAGTCCAACAGTGACTGCTAATAGATTGTCTTATATTCCTCAACCTCCTCTTTTTTCTTTTCAAACTGGATATAATAATGTTGGCCTTCTTCCTACCCCACCTGGCTTTCAGTGTTCACCTTCAAATGAGACGAGTGCTAGTCTGCAGCAAACGACTGCCATCGCTTTAATGCATCAATTTAGTTTACTACAGCAACAATATCAACATACTCTAAATGGCATTCAGAATAAATTAGTTTCTTCTGGTTCTCATTCATCTAATAATTTTAGTCCTTTGAACTTTTCATCATTTTCTCAATCTAACATCAACTACAAGTAAGTCGCCCCTATATCTCTCAGTGTTTTGTGTATTAAAACTTTGTGATTTGTAATATCGTTGTCTGAATTCTGTAATTTGCTATCAGTTGTGCTTGTTATCAACTCACCTATGAACAGGTCGTTACTTGTGTTTGTTTTACTCATAAATCAATTTAGCCCTAACCCAATAGTCATTGCAAATTGAATATTTCTGGTTTATATTTATACTGATGTATTGTCTTATCCACCAAGTTCAACGTTGTAGCTGACTGACTGATTGTCTCATACTATGCAACCTAATCCACATAGCCACTTGTTTGACATACTCTTTTACACTTAAATTAATGGCTTCGACATATAATTAATTATTTGTCAACGCTTTGTTTTCAGGTATACCCACCCTTCAACCTTCAATTGATTTACATTTGCAATAATCAATGTACTTCCACCCTTGTTTCCATTTCAAGTATGATTACATGTAATAGTTTGTTCTAATCCCTGCCTTCGATTATATTCTCGGCCAACTGCCATACTCAACCTCTGTTGTGACCTTTTGTTCAGCATTCGTGTTTCCGTAAAAATAAATTATTCATAAATAATTAAATATTGTGTTCTTTCCTGTGTATTTTACATAATCACATGGAAATTATCCCCTCTTTGGTCTTTTGAATACTTGGTGTAATTGTTTCTTGTGTAGGGGCTAAGAACGTTCATTTTCTTTGTTTGGCCAGCATGTCCAATTCATTTAAATATAACTGAAATTCACACGAACTAAAATTCAGACAAACTCAACCTGGCACATTCAAATGGCTTCTCAACATGGTATATAACCAAACCTGGTTTTCTACTGAATTTCCATATTAGGAATTGGATTGTTTAAAGTGACAGTAGTTTATTGACTAATTAGAAGCTTAACATATAACTACGAGAAGCGTTTTTCTTAATTTGGACATTTCCACCATCTAAAAACAGTGTTAGTTCAGAAAGAACTTGTTTTAGATGATAATATTCTAAGGTTATTTAACGGTTCTGAGTCTTCAAATTACAAATTGCGCCTTATAAAAGCATCCATATGATTAAATAACAGTATCTTCTATATTCTATAGTGCTTCCTTAATCTACAACACATCTCGACGGTGTTCATATACATTCCTGTTAGATCCACGAAGCGACGTTTATTAATGATCACAATCTCCATATCTATGATGACGGAGGCACTTACGTGATTTCCAATCACATGTATATTTTGTTGTAGCCGACTTCATAGTGACTCGAACCAGTGTAGTAATTATCCCTTCCGGGGCACTATTAACATGTCCCAATCCTTGAGATGTATTTCCCATCTCGCAAAATACAAAGTCAACTTACACGTTCCATCTTTACACTTTTCTTGCAATTATATTGACTTCTTAATAGCGCATATCTGACTAGCACCTTGTATAAATGGATTAACAGGATTGCAGAGGACACTCCCCTACAGTATTTACACTGATAGACGTGGCTTCGCTGGTATTACGTAACACCGCTGCAGTTGTTATAGGCAGTTTCTTAAACTAAATACCATATTAATTAGTGTTGAAGTAATTTTCGATTTGCTAGGAATACTTAAGTTCTCACTGATCTTTTTTGAGAATATTGCTGACATCAGTACTCATATTTGTCACTTCCCTCCTCACATGTACCTTCGGTGATCTAAAGTCCATAATCATGAAAAATTGTCTTTCGAAGCATTCTCTTTCCTTGGACATACGTAAATATCACCATTTTACCAATATCAATGTCTCACCTATGCATCGCAACCGTAACTTATTTCTTAAGCCTCATTGATAGGTATTATAATTTAGTTCTACTCAATAAATATTCTTAACCAGGAAAATTGCACAATCCTTTGGTGTTGAACAACTCTGATTAACTATAAATCAGAATATCGAGTACTACAAATGCTAACAAAGTGTTAAAATATACAACAATCTCCTTGTGCAGTTCATTCGCCTATATTCTATTGTTAACTCTGCTTAGGTGTGTATTAGTGAGTTACCTTAGTAACGCCCAACATTACTAGTTCACAACACTGTTAAAGTATGGTTTGTTGACGACACGAAAATAACAAATGGTACGTAGTATTCACACGAGAAGATTGCTTGGGACTGTACAGCAGTACCTAGTTGTCTTAATCAGTTAAAGGCGGCTATCTCCGTTTGATGAATAAAAAAGGGTTAACTCCAATATAACAAATCAATATCTCACTGAATCTAGAACACCGGGATGCAGTACAGCTAAACAATAATCCTGGTATCTGATCAGAGCGGGATTATGGCAAGCAAATGGAATACAAGATAAGTATTTCGTCCTGTTCAAGTTACAAACCTGGCCAATTTGTGCTTTCGCGTTCACGGCTGTCATCATCAGCAACGTGGAACCGGGCACATAATCTTGTAGGTTCAAGTTGCCATACCACATTAGCACTACGAGATTAAAGAGGTAACATAATACAAGAGGGAAGAGTAAAGTAAGGTATGCAGAAAATAATAATAGAATTCAAGATCTAGATGAGGTTAAGGAGTGAATACACTTGCGCCGCTGATTCTGAGCCATTTCGCCTAGTGTCTCCAGTCATTTGTTGCGATCATCACACGGACCCCAACCAGGTAGTCTACATCTACCTACATGGCTTAGACCAGTAGTCAAGGACTTCATGGACTGATGCCATGTTTTGGTTTGGCCGCCCCTAACCTTCTTTCATCCTACCTCAGCCCTAGCCAACATCGCGCGACGGGGTAGACGGTGGTCGGGCATGCGCAGTACATGTCCTAGCCATCTCAGTCGATGAAGGTTAATGACCTCTTCGACTGATTTACCATGTTTCCCAAGAACCTTTTGTCTAACCTCACTATTACTAATCCGGCTATTCCATGATATACGAGCGATGTTACGAAGATTCCTATGGTCAAATATCTGGAGTCGACGCATATCTTTGGTTTTCATGGCCCACGTTTCGCAGCCATATGTTAAGATGGCGCGGACTGCTGCGCAGTACACCCGGCCTTTCGTTGAGACACGGATATCTCGTCTGCGCCACAGGTGCCGTAAATTGGCAAATGCCAATCGGGCTTTCTGTATCCGCGCTGAGATTTCGTCAGACACCGACCCACCAGGGGTGATGAGACTTCCGAGATAAGTGAAGCGATCAACGCATTCATTTACTTCACTCCTTATTACGAATCTAGAGGAAGAAGCAGACCAATCCTGGAGTAACATTTTACATGTGGAAAGGGAGAAGCGCATCCTAAATATGCTTACGTTGTTACTGAAAGTGTTCAAGAGACTCTGAATATTGTTCGCGTCTTCACCAAACAGGACTATATCGTCTACATATTCTAAGTCAACGAGAGGACCTTCTGGAAGGAGGGTAATTCCTGAGTAGTTGAAAGAAGTGAGTGAGATTTCTGTTAATGTCATGACTACGAGTCCACTGTTGGGTGAGACGTACATTCTAGATTTCACGTACCACCCATTATCTTAATTACAGCAACCGCAAGAACACATCCAGCATTTAAAATGATTGTCTTGTGTAACACAGACTAAAATCAAATGGTACCGCCTATGTCGCCGTTAGTATTTTTTCAGACCTACATGGATCTACTAAGGCAATTACGTTGATAAAACTATGAAAAAAGACTATCCTATATTCAACAATTATGTTCCTAAGAGTTTCGTTTAGATGAAATGGAAATTTCTAGAAACGCGTTTTCCAGTCAACTAGGGCATACAGGACATCAAGTTGATACGTTGAAATCTGTAAAATTATTTAAGAAGGAAACAGCATCTAACTCCAAAACTCCCTGATGCTTTTCCTACTAAACACTAGAAACTTGATGTACGTGTCCAATACACGTACCTGAGTTCAATGTCATTATATCATTCTTTTCTCTCTTTTACAAATCGGATGTATTTCATTGCGTCATCATATAATTCTTAGGGTTCAACTCATAATTGTCGATTGTCGTCAATCTGCGCTCCAATACGTGATCGCTTAATTTGGCTCTTATAATTCCTTGTTACTACTACAATAGGTGTTCTAGAATCTTATTCTGCATTTTATGTACATTTGCAACATTCTATTCGAGTTAATTTAGGTATTTGTTATACAGTGTTGGTATGTTTTTCACCCTAATTCCAATTAAACTTGCTTTTGTAAGTATGTTAAACCTTATTTTCATTGTGCATTACTACGCATTGCATATATTAGGTACTCGGAATCAAATGAATTAAAATAAATCTTCATCTTAACCTGCTTAAATCACTGTTTTTTTGGTGTCCAGTTCTTATTCTTTTACTGTAACACCTCGAGATATTTTTATAAGGGCAGAATCTTCAACAATCCCTCTATACGAAACTTTCAGGGAACTCAACTACGTTGTAGGTTTCTACCAATCGATAACAGATTTATATGTTAGCGAATTTTTGTCTTCTAACTGGTATACAGTTAGCAAGATAGTTTCTCGTCCATTTAACACATTCATCTTTGATTTTCTATTTTTCTATGCGCTTCATTCTGTCTTTATACATTTGATCTAATCGATAGATTTAAAGTGTTGATTTACACATGAATTAAAATAAAATTGTTTTGAGTTTCATTTGGATTTCTCATTGTTATTTTATACATTGATTGGCTAATGAAATTAAGTTTCATCACTATCGTCAGTAGCAGTTATGTGTTTGAATGATGTGATTATATAATCTGTCAGTTAACATGATTAATGTGTATTCCATATTTTCTTTATAGTAAAATACTTCACTTATTGAATAGTTGCATGTGATTCGAGTAAATTAATTGATAAGCTTAATTAATCCACAATATGCTGTTTCAATCGTTGAAATACATCTCTTTGCATGCAGCCATATATATATCCATGTTGTCTTGAATATTACCTTACTTATTCTGTGATCCATGATAAGATACATCACATTCTTTTTATTTCCACCGTTATTCATAAATATCATTAATGGCTATATAATACAGTTATTTTTGTTCTGTTCTGCTAAGTTTGTACTCTTTTATTTCATAGAAACCTGTTAGGTCATTTCCTACGGTGAAATTACAATTCGACGTATATAGGTTAGTCAATTAATCCGAGTGCTGGTACGCTGAGATTGACATCTGTAATGCAAGTCGTTGATGACCATTTTATTGCAGATGATTGGGATTTTAGTAAGTTCATAAATTAAAGAACCTTTGTGGCAGTTATAAGCAATAACATAAAACTATCACGACTTCGTAAAGCTGTAGACAAGACACTTTTAATGTTTTTGTTGTTTCACAAAACATTTGACAACTAACTTAGGTCAGAAATGCACCACAAGTTACACAATGTAGCCTACGTTCCAGAAGTTACATGAAGAATACACAACAGGCTCTGCAAAATTCTCATATGAGAACTCTGTTATCTGACAAACGTTGATCATGAGTAAGTGTTGAGTACCACTGATTTATCTGTTTTTCGTTCTCTAAGATTAATTGACTGTAAGAATACGTCCAAATACTGTATAAACCACCAATGACAGAGTTCATTAAATAGCAAATATCCGAAACTCGGTTTTCAGAACAAGCGTTACACGAAATTTCAGTTGATATTTTCATAGAAGAATTGGATTAATGCTTGTGTTTCTAAACTTGTTACATATATTATCTAGCTTGTTATCTTAGTCACTTTGAATAGGTTGTAGTTATTCTTATCATTGATATTAAATATATAGGACTCAATAGAATGTCTAAAATAACTTATTACTATTTATCTAAAAGTACGTTAATTTGAGAGAAAGGTTCTAATGAAAATCATTTTGTTATTTTAACAGCATAAATTAAATTGACCTTATGGAATTAACTTAAGGTCATTTCCAATGTTTATCTAATTTTAATGAATCAATTACATGCTTATGAAGAAATTCTTTAGTTTGATTCATCTAGTTCGTTGTGGCTTCATCAAATGAGTTAACTATTAAGTGGTCAATAGAAACTGTAAGTGAAACTCAACATTAAAGCTACAGCGATGAGCTTGAACAATACCTAAGCTGCCGACGAAGAATAGTCATTATTATCTATCACTAGTGATCCAGAAATTCCGAGGACAATCTACAGTCATTCTTTATGGTACATATGGTGACAATTCAGAAAGTATTACATTGTTGGGAAAACCAACTTTTGACATCACAGTAAACCTTGAAGCACTAAACGTACCAAGTAACAAGTTCTTTCTGAACTAACATTACTCAGCCTAAACGAACAGTAAGCGTTATTTGAACCTAAATTTGGTCTAACCCTGGCATGAACTTAATTTTGAACTTCAGGTATTCATCCCTATTATAGGTTCTGGAATAAGCCTGTTATTAGCATGGTAAGATGTAATTATTTCATTAATTTGCACGTACGAGATCCTACAAAAAACTTAAATAATTACATTGTGCATGAAAATCTATACACCTTTAATGATACTGTTTTCTTGCCAATTAAATATTTATATACAGTTACTGTCTAGTGTTAAGATAAAATCGGTTATAAATTTGTGAAACTGAATAGCTCCTATGTGTACTCAGATTTTCAAATTCTATGCTAATTAGCTAAAATTTTAATTCATTGAGGACGTTTTAAGAATTGTATAAGTTCTTCCGGCTAGAATTCAGTCTGGTAACGAAGAATCGCCAAAATTAAATGACCTCGCAACATATCTTAAGTAACTAGTCAGATATGTCTTATCGGTATCAAGTTTACCGCAAATTTAAACTTAAACTACATACTGCATACAATCTTTTCTACTATTTGGTATAAGATATGGCTGTATGTTATCTAAAATGTGTAAGGTTGATGAAATAGATGACTTAACATTAAACTCTACAATACGATTAAGACTCAAGGCTAGAAACATAATTAATGTAATGGGTTAATATTACCAATATAATTTAGTATTTCTAGTTAGAACCAAAGCATAGCACTAGGAATATAGGTTAGTATCAGTAATTAGGATTAAAACTTTGTTTCTAAGTTAGAATTAGATTATAGCTAGATTTACGTAGTAATACTGTTTACGAATGTTTGTATTATTACTTGGGAACAAGGTATGCATTGTTACGGAAATAAAACTTATTACATTCAGTAATACGAGATTTATGGTAATAGTGAAATATGTGTACAGTTATGGTTGGAACTGTGGTGTATATCCATCTGTGGAGAAACTTTGTGATGCGTTTTTATTGATAAAAAGAGTTTCACTAGGAAACTACAATTTATCTATCAACCATGTAAAATGTCTAAATATTCTGTATTGTTATTGTTTTCTTCCCGGTAAACTATACACTCAACAACAACTGTCTGATTGGTTAAAAGTAGTTAACAAATTCAGACGTTGATAAGTTTATTCACAAATAGGTTGCGAACAGTATAAGTAATGCAATTCTTCTTTCCTACACTAAAATTTAACCACTCATTCCTATACTATACACTAACTTCCCTATTATGTCATTCAGTTACAATAAAACAATGTTTATGATTTAATTATATTTATCCTCTGTATAACGTTTAGACTAAATATTTTATATTTTAGGTGATATTTTATGTTATACATATCTCATGATGATTGGTGAGATCTTCATTAATTGTAAATCATGAAGGTAACATTTAAAGGCATTTAACATACATTGTGTTTATCTAATACATATTGTCGTTATATTCTACAACCGATGAGGTATTATTGAAGCCAATTATAGAGAATCTGGAATATAATAATGAACGTCAATCAAAGTTGACAACCGACTTACCTATAATTTAGTCATGTATTAGGTTGTAAATAATGCATTTGATATAACAGTTGTCAATAAGTTTTTAGGCAATTAAGTTATTTGAGGATTAAGTTTTTGAATTATATGTCTACTATAAAGCTGAAAGTAAGTAATTTTTAGTTCTTCAAAAGAAGATCGAATTAGTTCAAACTTATTTCCATGAACTTACTATTAAAATAGATCATTTTTTCAAGTTTCTTAATGTAATGTACTAGACAGTAGTAAGCAGAGTGATACAGGATCACACATTTCATTATATTCAGCATTTATCTAACTAATTTTGTTTTCATCCAAGTGAATGAACATAAAGGTTAAGACTAGTGAATACCGCTTTGACATTTGAATCACTAGGTATTAGCTTAACGTCTTAATAGAATCTTAAGAACAACTTTAAAGAGGAAACATAAACAATTAATCCGAAAGTTTTTATGCTCACTTTGTTACTGAAGTATCGACTGACAGTACAATCATGTATGGACACTGGTGATAGATATTGTTATGTATTTTCGGAATAATACATAATGACCTTGATAACTGCCAATCAGAATACGGATACGTCAGCCCCACGACTATTAACCCTAACCCAAAGCCGGAATAGAGAAGACAGCAGCTACGAGCCAACTAGACACAATCAATCTTTATATTTCAATCATGCCTTTATATATACACAAAATCAGACCGCACCATCAACCAATTATAAAACCGACATTAATACATAACAAGGGTAATAGTGGGTGTGAACTGTGGAAACATATATGCAGTCAATTAACCATATTTTATAAATGATGAACAATATAACAACAGTTTATGCCTTCAACAAGAGTATAGAATGAAGTCAACGTAACAATAATAATAAAATGCTTACTCCATATAGAACCAAAATAATGAATCGTTTTACAGGAAAAACAACTCTAGAAGATAGTCAATCTTCTTTAGGTGCCCCGTCATAACAGATATCAAATTAAAATACGTAACAACTAATAAGTAGTATCTTTCTGTTAGGGATTCGAAATCCCTTGGAATACAATTGTCATTTTATCAAGTTGTATTGATTTTTTGTTAACATGATTTGTAAACTTTCATCACTTGTATGTGAACACATTTGACAACATTTAATTGTATTATTAAAAATGTTGATGATTCCAATTGATGAATAATCACTATGATTATTTTGTATATATAAGCGAATGTGTAAAATAGAATCTGACTTCGAATCTGATTCCGATCTGCTTAGTTGGTTTATCGGCTTGGCTTGGGACCTAGTGGGCATAGGGTAAACGCGCGAATTATCAACTAGGCACACTTCAACAGACGTCTGCTACAACCAACCGATCAACAGGTCAACTTTTCTCACGTTATAACACTTTCCTTCAGCTTATTAACAATTTGTCATGTTGTGAAAATATAAGTTCGGCAAATAACTGTCTGTTTGGTGAAAACAGAGAATAAAATATTGCATACATTACTTCTAATCATCAATTTGCACATTCTTCGCGTTCTCTGGTCTATGTGGTTTATCAGCTTGCTTCTCTTGGTTTTTCTCGATTTTCCTATGTATTTTAATCATGCCTTACTCCTTGCCACCTAGCAACTCGCCTCATATGCTGTTTACTGATTCTTTCCAATTTCCTTTGACGCTCTGCTACCTACTACTTATTGACGACCTTATGAGTAGTATCCACCACAACGTAAGTCAGTTTGACATTTACTAATTCAAGTTACATTTTACTAATGAATATTAGATAAATTTTTTTGTTGACTACTTCCAATCACTTTAACATTAATCATAATAATAATGTTTTTAAGCTGGATTATAACTAGCAAGCAGAATCCAGGACAAGCGTTTCGTCCTATTTGGGACTCATCAGCTAGATGTACCTGTATACATGCTTATCCTAATAATAATCTTAACTTGTTAATATGATAAAAAAAAAATTTTCATTAGAATTTTTACATAAAATGATCTTTCAATTTATTGATTAGTCAGTTCACGTGACTTCTAAAATGAAAAACCCTTAAAATTACACATAAAAATGTCATTATAAACTAAACAAAAAAAAAAGAAAGTAACTAAGACAATTTTATTCTTTCTTTTTAAAAACAGAAGAGGTCATATGACGTGAAGATTTTCCTTTTTTCTTTTTTTTTTTGAAAAATGTCTTCATTACACCGAAATTCATTAAAGGAAAACACAAAATGTACTAAAATAATAAAAAAAGTTTATTTTAGTCAATTTACACATAGTTAATTGATTGAAAATGTCATAGATTAATGTTGTCCTATCCATTCCCAACGTCTTTTCCTAACTTCCTCTTCGGCTGGAAGTTGATTTGTCCTCTCCCATAGTAAGCTGATACTGATGGTTTCCGGCCAATCGACATTCACTGTCATGCGTAGACAGTTGTTTATAAATACTTGTACTCTTATGATGATGTTTGCAGTAATTCTCCAAGTTTCAGCTCCATACAGCAGGACTGTCTTCACGTTCGAATTGAAGAGTCTGACTTTGAGGTTAGTTGATATTTGTTTTGAGTCCCATATGTTTTCCAACTGTAGGAATGCTGCCCTTGCTTTGCCGATTCTCGCCTTTATATCTGCATCGGACCCTCCTTGTTCATCGATGATGCTTCCCATGTACATGAAAGTATCCACTTCTTCCAGAGTTTCACCATCACGTTTAATTGGGTTGGTGCTCCCTGTGTTGTATTTGAGAATCTTGCTCTTTTCCTTATGTATGTTCAGGCCTACTGATGCTGAAGTTGCTGCTACACTGGTTGTCTTCGCTTGCATTTGTTGGTGTGTGTGTGCTAAAAGAGCTAGATCATCTGCGAAGTCCAAATCATCGAGTTGCATGTTCTTGTCCATTGAATTCCGTACATCCCCTCAGATGTGGAGGTTTTCATGATCCAGTCAACCACTATGAGGAGGAGAAAATGCGACAGAAGACAGCCTTGTTTGACTCCGATCCTCACAGGGAATACATCTGCTCTCCGTCGTGAATGCACAATTTTTAACTTTGTTCCGGATGATGTTTGACTATTTTCTCTGGTACGCCGTACGAAATTATCCTTAGTTACTATAAATAATAATTTTGCACGGAAATCAACTATATGATACCTGAAAAATTCAGTCAATAATGATTGGATTATGTTGTGTAGTGAGTTGAAGCTAAACATATTTTAATGACGTCAACTAACTTCTTATTATTGTATTTTTCATTATTTATCTATAAAATGTACTGTTTTTACACCATAATGCAATGAGGATGTTATCTAATTTCATTCTATTGTATACTTTAATCATACATAATCATGTGTAATTTCGTTGAATATAATTAATCTAATGCATCCAATTGAAATTGAAATATTGAATTCTATATAGACATGAATAATTGATTAGCATTACCAATAAATTTAATGATTCGTAATATGACAAATGACCATTATTCTTGAAAATCGACGTCACTGAATAGAAAGTTATACAATTTCAACATTCTTTATTTTATGCATTGAAGTTATTCAACTGTATTGTCATGTGTCGGCCTATTGTTTATCCGATAATTTCTCTTCATTTAGTAGATAAACTGAGTGTTACTTTAAAAAGAAACTATCTTCACTTTAAGTTTTTTTTTATTTTACTAAGAACTTGTTTTGATGGTAACAGTAGGATTGAGAAGTTTTCTCATTCTATGGAAACATGTACTCAATACATTTTTATTTTAAGACAAAATGACAGTTTATCTTTACAGCTGACAACAATCAACAACTAATCTACTGAATAATGATTTCAGTATTACTATGTTTTAACTATTTTATCTGTTCAGGCCTCATTCATAATAGGGAAATTGTTAAAATATTCAAAAACCACGAGGTTACTTCAATTCAATCATCAGAGCCTGTTGATTTATTCTAGGTGCTGATAATTATACAACCATCTGACTATCTTTACTTATTACTGTAGAACAATTAGTCGATGTTATATCACAACAGCATGAAGCGTGTAGAGAAAGATAGGCTTTTTTATATGGAAACTTTCTTATTTAACAATTAAGTTTATTTTCACTACAGTTGATGAAACTATTACGAATATTTATCATCTGATAAACTGTTGATGTGTAGTCACTCTCTAACATAACGATCATTTAACTGTATTATTCTTTATTGGTATATGTTTTAAGTGTCATATTGAGCTTTAGAGTAGTGTCAGATTTGTATTGTTGTATTCTTTTGATTCAAATATAAATCTGCTGCATCATCTTCCCGGATTTCTTGATCATATGCGTACTCTACGATTGTTGTGCGTGTATGTGTCATTGTTATTGACGATGTGTGAAATCGCTGATAGTATACATATATGTAGTTGGCGAACCTAATGATATGCCGGGCACCTAACGAAGATTGACTATCTTTGAGAACTGTGTTTTAGAACATTATTTCAATTATTATAACTGTGGATAATGTAATCATTTTATTTCTATGAATGTTACGTTCCTGTTAACCGATTCTCCCGTTTAGTGTATTTATTCTTTGTATATTGTTTATTACTATGCACTACGGTTACTTTGTTGCGTACAAGTTCCCCCCATTCACTACCACTATTTCCTTTGTTCTGTATCAATGTTACATTCTTGATTGGTTTACCGTGTGGTCTGATTTTGTGTATATATAAAGGCATGATTAAAATATAATACGATCTCTGCTCTCTCCGTTCTCTGTTCTCGGATCTCGCTCTCTCGGTTTTCCGGTTCCCGAGTCTGGTTCTCTATTGTCGGCCTGGATGGTGAGTGGGCTTAGTTCAGTCGCACATTATCATCTAGGCACACCTTATTGGCATTCACGTCTAACAACCAAATCGTCCTTCCTTTCTTTCTCTCGTCATAACACCTAACGATGTTACGAAAGCAGCGCCAACAACAATATAAGTGAGATAATTCAGTACGATATTACAAGTTAAATAACAACTACAAATGTACTGTGAAGTTGAAAAATTAAACAAATGTTCACCTTTTTTAGTTATCAGTAATCCTCTAGATAACTTTAGGCTGATGAAATTTAATGGTTTGTAACGAATGGTCCAGTTTGACTTACTCATTTATATTAAACTGTTAATAAAACCATTAACTAATTCTTATAAATACATTCAGCAAACCTAATCTAAACGGAAAAAAGAATTCCAGTTTACAGGTAGTCATTTCAGTTTATCTTCAAAATGTACTAATGATGTGATCAATTAGCATTAAGTTAAATCATGAAGTGTGTAGGTGACTGACTTTTCTTAATCCGTTTGATATTGAAAGATGCATCACCTAATGCTTAATTTATTGATATTCATCTTTAACAGTTAATAGAATTTCTTACAAATTGAATCATTTTAATAGATGTGTAAGGTACTGAGTAGATATGTTGACGAATCTAGAATCTACTGAATTAACATGTCTAAAAATACAAAAATGGTCATTTCAAACTTTGTAGATTAAATTACTTCGACTAGTGAACACAGTGCAATTTCATCGACTGAATTCATTCAACACTAAAGGCTTGACAAACATAGCAATTGTTACTACTGAGTTATCAGTTAAACAAAATATCTAAGTCCTACAACAAATCTGTTCCACCCCAAACACATTAGTGGTAATGTCTCAGAATGTGAACATAGGTGATCAGCTTTCAATTCTATCGAAAACATCAGTTACCGTACTAATGATCACTAAGTAGCATGAAACCTATTTCCAAAGTTTCCTTCTGGATGCATTCAATCACCAAACAGATTGTAGTATAAATTCATAATGTGTTTTAAGGTTTAAATACTTCTCTTTATTAGTTCTTAAATGGATAATAACTTGGATCAATAAACATACAGCACCATAAAGTTATTTGACTCTATTTACTACCAAAGCGTCGTTATCAACATATTTTCAGCATGAATTTAGGAGATACACTGAGACAAGCTGTCGAATGAAATAGATCTTTATCCGTTAACGAGAGTTAATATTTTGGTATAAATACATAGTTTTATTTCAACTTATTTGCCAGGTAACTGGCAGTCTAAAAGAAGATGACCCGGAGTAAGTAATGAAGCGTAAATAGAAAGTAAACGGTACGCATCCTTTTTAATATGAAAGCCAACGTGAAATCAAACCACATTATTTGATTTTGCTTTAGAATGTACTTCAAGTAATTTCACTGCAATTCGTATATTCAGAATTTTGTAATTCTTGAGTGCTATTTACATTTATTCGAATAATTTCCAATAACTTACTGACTGCGACATCATCAAAGTGATAAAGGATGTTTGGATGATAAGAGCAAATCCTTTCGTTGTATTTCTAAGCTACTACTGAAAAACTAGTAAGTTATTCAGTTTCCTTTTTCAAGTAACAAACTTGCTATGCCAAGATAAAGTACTATTCGCTGTCATCATTAACTATGACATCACTATTACTACATATGTTTACTGCCATTTCTCTTATTTGTTCTTTGATTCCATATTAAGTCATTAATGTAAATTTCGTCATTAAATAGATTGCATCTACCTAATCTGTCCGTTTACGGGTAACTAATCTGAATCCGATGCTTCCTTAAATAAAAGATACCAACAGTTTTATTATTGAATTTGCGTCTGAAATTCTCTGTGTGCATTGCCGACACTGTTGTCGAAACATTCCATCTGTTTGCAGTAATGACTTTATTGTAAATCAAATCCAAACTTCTAGGTCACTAAGTCAGTAAATACAGACCTACATTTTTAAATCCATAAAATGCACGCTATCCTAGTAGGGCTGATAGTTAAGCGTTCGCCGACATACATAGAGGTCGTGGTTTCAATTTCGTGAAGAAATCGGGTGTACACCCTTCTGAGAAGTCCCTTGATCTAGTGATATAACTGTTTAGTAATCCATTATTTCTGCTGGTACCTAACACAGATTAGTCTGTGACGAGTACAATTCAACAATTTTTGAATTTAGTCAATTTATGATTTTGTAACTATTATCCACCGACACTGATGGTAACGGCGTCACTTTTGATATAAATGAAATTTACCAGTTATAGACTCCCGATATAGCACCAAGTGTAAATTATTTTTGGATAGTGAGACAGTTTAAATCACAGTAAACTTTATAGTAATTGAAAGGATGTATATAGAGAATAATTTCTAAAGTAGTGAGTAAATTTGGGAGATTGGAATTATTTCAGAGTTAATAGTGAATATATATTTGTGGTATATGTACATTATATTAAGTGTTATTACCTACAGAATAAAACGCAAATGTTTTGTACTCAAGGAACCTTGTTATTATTAAAACTAAAGATAGAGATCAAATATTTCAGCTCAGACAAAACCGTTTAAAGGTTACAGATTCATTCATTTGACTAGTAACATCTCCCTACTATAATTAGCAGCAAAACCGGTGCGTCTTCTATCGAAAGTTCCTGGAATGTATTCCTTTTCAATGTTATTGACTGAAATCACTTAATCAATAATTTCATTTAGTCATCAATAGTTGAAAAGTCTGATATACAATAAATCAGTAAATTTTATTTATCACCTATCAACTGACAGATATTTTACGTTTTATACAAAAACGACGGGAATATGATTCAAACACTGAATTCAACTTGTTTATTCATCATAAAATTTGTGCTTATCTGTATGTTTTTCACAAAAGTTATGTCTGTCAGGATAAATCAAAGAAACAATTCATATTGATTTAAGCTGGATTGTGACTGGCAAGTGGAATCCAGGACGCACGTTTCGTCCTGTTTGGGACTTATCGCTGGACGTACCTGCATTCCAATGATGATATTCGAACTCAGTCCGTTTTGTGTCGAATGCCATCGCGTTCACCACTAGACCACTGTCTAACTAGTTGCATTTGTATAATAGGCACATAGATAATTAAAATAAACTTATATATTCCCGTTGATTTGTTATAGACTGAATCTGATAAGTCTCTGTTGCTATATGTGCATCCTGAGCAGATTGCTTGGATATAGAAAATTACTTACAAGTATTATTTAAGTTGGATTGTGACTGGCATATATAGCAACAGGGACTGATCAGCTTCAGTCTATAACAAATCAACGGGAATATACAAATTCAGCCTAATTCATATTGATATTGATTACAATCAATAAAATATGATAGTAAAATGTTTTGAATAAAGTTCCAATTTCATATTGTTCTGTTTATTGTATTTTGTTTATTGACAATCTTGTTAATAATGAATGATCAATTTAAAATTATTACATTGTGGATGTACTTTAAAAGTTCATAAAGTATCCAATAGTCATTGATTTTCGTAAACAGAGATTACACGAAATCATAATTAAGAATACCATAAATATAATGATGGTATTAGTAATTGTCCGACTAACAGAGAAATCTACAGTTTGACAAGTCAACTGTAATGAATATAAAGATACTAATGTGTAAACAAGACGTGAATGATCGAATTAATTGAATAAGTAACCTTTTGTCTAAACGAGCCAATGAAAGATGTGACTATAGTTTATGATTGGAGACGAGCGAATGTTGGACGACTTTCAAACAATGAACTAAACTTAAACCTCTATATAGTAATGCTATAGATAACTCCAATAGGGAATAGGAGTCAATGCCGTGTCATTTTTTGTATACAAGCAACTAATTATATGCATCAAACGATAAACAAAAAGACTCAAAAGAAAATACTAAGCACGATAAGGATTACACTAGTTAAGTTGTGTACAAAATATGGGATAATAAGTTCACAGTAAAGTTACAATAACTTGAGAATACAATTAGATATGACAATAAATCTTCGTAGAGCTGACAATTTGTGTTAGGCCGGGCGATTAAAGGAAGGTAAGGAACTTTCAGAACTGTATTTTGGAGGATTATTTTAATTATTTTGGTCATGAGTAATGTAATCATTTCATTTCTATAACTGTTACATTTCCCTTACCCGGTCCTCCCGTTTAGTATATTTAATTTTAGTATATTATTTATTACTATGAACTAGTTGTGTACTAGTTGTGTACAAGTTGTCCTCATTCACTGCCACTCTTTCTTTTGTTCTGTATCAATGTTAGATTTGTGATTGGTTTACCGTGTGGTCTGATTTTGTGTATATAGAAAGGCATGGTTGAAATGCAATACGTTGTTTTCTCCGTTCCCAATTCTGGTTCTTCTATTATCGACCTGGGGTGGGGGTGAGTGGGCATAGGTCAGTAGCGCATTATCAGCTAGGCACATCTCATTGGCATTCTCTACAACCAACCAAAATCCTCATTTTTCACGTCATAAGAATTTGGCAAATACGATTATCATATTTACTGAATGGAAGGTAATTACAGTTTAACAATGCATATTCCGATATTGTCAAAAATAGGAACTAGAAATTGTGCTTTCTAGTTAGTTATCCTATTATACTATTAACATTGTTCAACATTGTGGATATTAACTTTATTGGATGACTCTGAATCAACAACCAAATTAAAAATGAAATCCCTTAACGTGTTTGGAAACACAGTGTATGTCAAAAATGCTTTATCATGATGAAGAAAGTGGATTAGTATTAACGTGAAACTGATCAAAAAGAAAATAGTAACCAGTCATTTCCATATCACAGTCTCACATTATTAAAGAGTATTTTTATATGACTGTAGGTATTGTCTAACTTCAGAAGGTCATATAACTAACAGAAATACAAATTTAAGTACATTTTCAAATGAAATAAATTTATAAATGACAGGCAATTTATACTGATATGTTTAATGTTAAGTAAGCTAATAAGAGTAACATACATGTATTCGTTAAAGAACATTGTTTCATCAATTTACTCCTCAACAGACTTCATTATTCATTATACTGAAATATTTAATAATCCAAAAAATTCCCAATTAAAGTGTGAATAAACAAATTATTATCATTGAACTATATTAGATAATAAGTGAATGGACTACCATATAATCGATTACATAGTATCACATCTATTGAAAGAATTGACTATATTATGGTTAAAATTTGAATATTAACATTCATTACGCAAGAATTAAGAGAATAAACTGTTGTGTGAGTAAACAAGACAGTACACATTTCGAAAGGTGTGAAATGAAATACAAGAAGTTAGAAATAGCATAAACAAGGAGTGAGTGTAGCTGTTAAGATGGCTGTGGTATAGAAAGTGGATTTAGAGACTTCACATATATACAAATCATGTCCAAAATGAAGGCTGAGTACTTTTGTAATGTATAAAAGTGATGCGCCTATACTATGAGGTAAATTTTGTAAGGTTTAATGAATGATTCAAAAGGCTATACTCATATCTATTTGGCATCCAGTATCAGTCAGATATAAAAGTATACTGTTCTATGTATACACAGAGTATAGACACAATGAAGTGCAGATTGCCGAATAGCTGTTGTTCACATATGTGTGTTTGCCTAATCTACACTGTCATGTCTTAAAAACAACACGACAATCCCAACAAATTTATGGAGAATAACATGAACACCAATAAGTAGTAAACCTTTAATCGTGGGATGCTTGAAATTAAATTGTACAGTGAAAACATATATCAAAATAAAATTTTCCCATTCAAATTGAAGAATAAGAATTCCATTACAATGCGCTTGTATCCAGAAAAAAAGAGTACCAACTATTATCCCAAGAGAATGAAAATGGGTTTACAAACGAGAGAATAAGTGGTGAAGTAGGTGAGAAACTCTACTAGTGTAACCTAGGAAACAACGCATTACGTGACGTCAATCATTAAGATGATTAAGTTAATCCATCAAACTACTTAGTATCAGTAAGTAATATAATATAACTAGTAAAAAATTAAACAAAAAAGCAGCATATTTAGAAAGTTGTTCAGTGCTCCCTGGTTTACATTGGTACTCTGCCAACATCAATCTGTGACCTATTTAATCAAATAAATAACTAATCTCCACAAAAATATCCATCCCAATTGAAGTATAATAATGAGCTCATTAGTGACTAACTCCAGGATGTACCTGAAGCTCTAGTGAGAAGTAGTGACTGATGAAGTTCAGACTTGTCGGGAGTGAGACAGTTATCACTAATGTCAATGGACGATCATCGCGCTATATACCACAAATTGATAGAAGTGGGAATTCTAACATTGGATGCCGACCCAATGGTGCAGATGGTTAGGTGTTCACCGTCAACCTGAAACCCATAGTGAGCAATCTGGGGTTTGCACTGCTAAGGAGTTCCACACTAAGACGAAACAGCTGTCCAGTGCTTCCTGGTTTTTACTGGTACCCTGCCAACATCAATCTGTGACATATTCAACCAAATAAATAACCAATCCCCACAAAATAACCAGCCCAATAGGACTATTTAGAAATTGTTGAAGGATTATAATTTGTATATTAAACTATTATTATAATTTACATCCTTTTTTTGTAGATCTAGCAATTTCTGTAAAATGTGTTTATTCTAGAGGATCATATCCTCTTTGTAATTATATTCTATTTTTGACCACTAAGATCTTAACACCTACAGAACTACATATTTCATTCATCCTAAGCTGATCATTATGTCAGTTATAAACTAACATATCACATAAATACAGACACTTTGACATTTGACATGCCACTTTTTAAATTGTAAACTGAGTAGACGATCAGTAATAGTGTACGTCATACAACATCCTATTTACTAAATATGTTTAAAGTATGCAAGATTTGAAGTATCTGACTGTAATTATATAATGTAGCAACAAAATTTCAGTTCCACGAATTCATATAAATTACCTGAGCTTACTAGAGTAATTACATTATTTAAGGTTTAAACAAATTACTTCACTAAGCTATATGACTAGGGATAACGCCGAGTTGCGAATAAAATCACACAGGTGGTGTCATGAAAGAAATTGTCAAAACTTGTTTTCTTGAATCATGCCGTACTAGTTGTCAGTAGCGCCTAAGGTATGCCTTCATAGACGACCCTGTCTCTCAGTGCCATCTAAGTAATCTTCTCATTAGTACTACTGCCAAGAACAACTTTTAGACTTCTAGAATATAAGCTACTAATAACAAAAGCATAAGATGACTATAAGAATGTGCCACATCTATGAATCTGTACATTTCTATGATTCCCAAAATACTGGCCGAGGATTCTATGTGGACTTCTTGTTTGCATTTATTACCGTTTTTGGCAGCAAACTAACATATTTGATGAGCCAGTGATTCGATTTTTTCTGCTCACGGATGAACAGTTTTATAAATCTAAATGGTTATTTTATCGGCCTTAAGGAGAGTAACAGTAATGGCAACCCAATCAACTGAATGAAGTAGTATTGTTGTACGTTTTTAATCCAATATTTTTAATGCTATTCTCATGTTGTCTGGATACATAAAAGCTTTAGCTATCTGAATGCTAAATACACTTGGTTGCTACTCACTTGTTTTAGTGTTGTCTCCCCTATCAGGGATCAGTATTAAGAGAATCGTTAACAAGAGGAAAAATACAAAGATGATTAGAAAAGTGTTGATTTCAGAGAGAGAATTCTGATTGTTCCATGAAATATGAATGGGATAAAATGTGAAATTAAACAGTTAGAAAATGAATAGAAATTGATTGTTTACAAGGTTTATACTACCATGTGTAACTTCATATTCCGTCTAATAGTCAGTAGACTTTGATTTTCAGTGTTTACACTTTCTCTCTAAATATGTCAGATTTCCGTGTCATGCAATTAAAGCATACTCATGTAAATAATTAGACATTTCTGATTATCAAAGGTAATGTTTCATATGAAATACACTTGTTTAACATTTACTATACTAACCTTTTGATCTAAACATTACCTTGATAAAAAGTCAATATAGAAAGGGAGCAACACTATTTCTTATATTGAGAAAAGCTTGTAGGTAAGATCACTTTTGTTTTAAAGTTATTATGATTTATGCTTAATGACTTGGTAATCTATAATTTGATAGGCGTCAATTATAAATAACTATAAATCAAACGCGTTTATCTCAATTCGAAATCTATCAACACATTCTTGATCCTATTCGCTTACATCTTCTTGTACTTGAATACAGCTCACCTAAAAGATCAGATATTTATTTTACGATATCTCAGCAACTGATGGCCGATTATTTATTGAATATTTCAAGAATATTGCTATCAAAGAATATGCTATCAAATTTAAAACCTGTCAAAAATTCAACATAAATTCCTAAACAACCTTAAGGGATTTGTTTTATATAGATCCTAAATACGTTTATCTAGTAAGCAATCGTTAGCTTCATTCATGAATATGAAATCCTACGATATCCGCCATAATATTAATAACCATTATGTACAAACGTAGTTAGAAAAATTAATGAATCAGATAGGATTTTTGACTCCTATTTTTTTTAATCAACAACAACAATTCACATTCCACTCCTCTCGACTGTCACAAGCAGTTTCTTAATAATTAAATTGAAATCTACGGACATAACAACACAGAAAACAGATATAGTTATTTAAGAGTAATCATGATCGTTTAATAACTCCCCGATTCTAATACAGGTTCTAAAGTGATTTTAGCAGGCCGGATGATATACATAGTCACAGTATAAACCATTTTCCCAGATAAAATTAGCTACTCTAAACGACTTAAGGAGAAAAATGATATCGAATCAATTAACAAACAGGTGGCTGATGTTCTCTGAAGAGTGAGAAATTAATGCCTAATAAGCGATGATACATACGGACGAATTAAACTAAAGGATTTCAGAATTCCACAACTGTACAGCTTAAGTAAAGTTCACAAATCAGTGTTATCCATTCGTTCAACTCTTGATATGTTACGTTAATCATACAACCACATTGCTAAATGGCTAACCAAGCTCAGCGAATGTGTAGGTTGACAGATCTCCAATTGATTCTTCGATATCGCAAACACATAAATGCCTAGTTCACAATATTCTTTTCATAGAAGCTACTTGTTTTATTTGCACATATATTGATGGAGACACGATAAACATTAGGATATCAACTGTGTATGGAAGAACTAGCAGTAAGATGTACGTTTATTGTACAGTTTCTACTCATTAATGCAATTTAAAGACAGAGAGCTAGACTACCCATTAGATCTTCTGTAAGTCACTTACTAGCAGATTACTTAATGGTTCCTCATGAAGACGATAGACTTAAGGAAACGCTTGGAACTTCTACGTGTATAAGGAATATGTGGACGACACTTCTACCATCTTCATTAATAAGATCGTTTTGAACAAACTTCTAAACATGTTCGACAACTCATCATGAATTAAACGTTCTCTTAAAAAAAAGAAATGTACCATATCTTCAGTTCCTAGATGTCAAATTGGAAAGTAAACCTGGTGGAAAATTTCGATGTCCCATTATTATAAGGTTCATATGAAACAGTCAAGTAATAAATCCTTGTAACTGTGCCTTGATCAACAAAAAGAAGGATCCTGTTGCACGCCATTATTTCTAAAATCTTGAAAAAATTCGCTCTTCTCAATGCTGATGGTAGAAAACTAACTTTTCTCAAAATAAAAAAGGATCTATTAAAACCCCATATTACAACAATTCGTTGACAAAAACATTAGACCAAACTTCCAAGAGAATCATAAACCTTTACACCAGATCTACGTTAAGTTTATAAATGACGCATCTGTCATCATTTTGTAGCATATGGTCATAAATCCTAACCAAAAGTTCTTCTTCACAGTAAATGTAACAATTGTGTTATCAAGTCGAACATCATTTACAAAAGTACTGAAAGGACAGATAATCTCATTTATCTCTTATGATGTACGCCTATCTGCTCACTTGCTTGTTTAGGGTAAAAAACATTGGTTGTCTGATGTGCACTTTGTCCAGTAGAGTTCAAAAAATTAACCCGCCTGGTTCCTGAACGAAATAATTGTGATATTTCAAGTACAATTATAAGGCATCTTGGTAATTCTGGATTGATTTTTTTAATATTCTCCGTATGTTTGATATAAGAGGGGTTTTGTATTTTGTGTATTATTGAAGTCGTTGTCAAACATTCAAAGAAACAAACTTTATGAGTACACACTTGACAACCTCTAGTCATATCAAACTACAATGTTTTAAATATTATCCTTTTAATCACAAATTTGTTTTTATTTTGCTTTGTTTATTTTGTGATATTGTTATAGCGTGAAGAAAGGCGAGAGGGTTTTGGTTGGTGAATGCGAACGCCAATGAAGTGTGCCTAGTTAGTAATACACGACTGACCTAAGCCCGCTCACCCCCAGGCCGACAATAGAGAACCAGACTTGGGAACCGGAAAGCGAAGATCTGAGAACGGAAAACCGAGAACTGAAAATCGGAGAACTGAGAACCGAGATCGTATTATATTTTAACCATGCCTTAATATATATATAAAATCAGACCACACGGTAAACCAATCACAAATCTAACATTGATACAGAACAAATGAAATAGTGGCAGAGAATGAGGACAACTTGTACACAACTAGTACACAACAACTAGTTCATAGTAATAAATAATATACTAAAATTAAATATACTAAACGGGAGGACCGGGTAAGGTAAACGTAACAGTTATAGAAATGAAATGATTACATTATCCACAGCTATAATAAACGAAATAATGTTCTAAAACACAATTCTCGAAGGTAATCAATCTTCATTAGGTGCCCGGCATATCAGATATTCTTTCATATTATGTTTCTTTTCTACGTCTATCTCTCTCCGAAAGAGCAAACTGCTTTAATTCTTCTTTTCATCAACCTCTCAGATACGTTTCTTTCTTTAATTTAACGTAAACTTGATATACTTTCATGTATTACTTAACAACTAATACACAATCTATTTGATTATTCTTTCTTTGGTTTTGAAATGTCTACATTGTTTACATAATATACTAGCAAACATTTGTCTCACTGTATAATCACTATAACATTCTGAAGAAGAACAGCATTCCTTTATAAGGTTATCATTGTTGTTTTTCATTGTTATGCTTAACTCATTGTAAAGATATTCACTTAGTTGAATCAACTGACTACATAAATTGAAGTTATTGTTATTACTTCAAATACTACATTGTCAACATCCTCCTTATTCTAATAATGTAATCTTGATTAGAAAAGTTTCAAATTGATAGAAGATAATTATTGATAAATCAATATGATCAGATATTTACAGTTTCTAGTAGATTTGTTTTCTAAGTTTAAATTAATAAATGTAAGTAATACAATGCAGTGATTGTCAAGATTATCGACTGTAAGGAATAGGACGAGACGCGCATCCTGGATGTCGTTTGCTAGTTACAATCCAACTTAAATCTAAATTGTGTACTACCGCTATATCGAGGCAATCCGCTCAGGATGCACATATGGCAACAGAGACTGACCAGTTTCAGTCCATTACAAATCAACAGAAGAATACAAGCTTATCCTATATCGTTATTTAGTTATTGCCTGATTTATTGTAACATATTGATAAGTAAGTGATAAATTTAATGTGAAGATGAACCTGAACGATATAATTAACGATTATGCTAAAGAAGTAGACAGTGAAAATACATTGACTTTTGACTACAATCACCCGGCTAGTTAGTTAGTCAAAGATGATAGAGAATAGAATAGAGCAATTCATCGGTTGAAGTTAAAAAATTTTGCTTTACCTCACTGACTGGTCACGGAGTTTTGATATCTCTTGAGACTAGTAAGCATAGGTTATAACTAACTATTTTCTATGCTTATAAACATTATTTGGTTGTGAAAATTACAGTCGTATTTTTGAACTTTGAATTCTACACTGATTGTTATATTCATTCTACTATTCTACTATTCAGATTTTTGTTATAAATTAATCATTGGATGTGTTTATCGGTGTTAATCAATTGCATTAATGAAGTATAACAAGTGGATTACATTATTCGATTACGTAACCATTCGTTATACGAATAGTTCACTGAAAATTAACATTAAAGTTCCATGTCTTGGTTGTGTTATGTTTAGATCTCTTGTAGACAACATACACACTTATAACAGATAAACATAAAAATATGTCATAGAAGGGCATTTAAAACACACTTCATAGTCATCTTACTCAGTGATGAAAACTTTCTATGTTATACCAATATTTCAATGTATGCTAGTTAACTTTTGTAGTAGCCAGTTTAAATTGACCTGTTCAATCTTTAGTCAAACGATGGAATTCAACTGGCATTTCTCATTTAAATATCATTTTAATTATTAATTAGTTATCTTTTCAAATGACCTTACATTATTTATTCAATTTGTTACTTAGGTAACCTAGTCTATGCTATTTTCGGAACAAAAACTTATTACCTAAATAGTCTCTTCGTTTTCACAAACATCATTATCAGACATAAAAGTAGATTGTTTGTTAAAAAGAATAAACCTAAAATAAAACTAATGAAAAAGTACTTTTCTATCACAATCTGAAACCAGTTGGTAGATTATTGATAAATAAAATTTACTTCATTTCAGTCTAAAAAAGTTTTTATTTGGCATGATTTGTGCCAACATTTAAGACAATATTCGAGTTGCTTAACGTCGATTACTCACTTGTAATCCATTAGTTTAAATTCAATGTCTTTACCCTTGATCTAACCAACGGTAGCTGTTTTAAGTAAAATGACAGGAACCTGAATAAAATACTATCCTCTAGTTACAAAGGAGGGAAAGATTGGTCCAATCTGCTGATTATACGATTAGTGATGAATAACTAAAACTGAGTATGCCCAAGTGACGATTTCCAAAAATGTACCAGTTAATACAAATATTACCCTTTTTACGTAACCGAATAACACACTTAGTTGCAAAATAACTGACTAAAATTCATTCACTAATTATTGTTTCATACTGATCATGACAGTCACTAATGATACAACTTGATTATAGGAATTACATGTTGGTCACCATATCACCAATTATATATAATGTTTCCAATATTTAATAAGTAAATATTATATGTAATTCTTGATTAGTTTTCTCTCAACAAAGCTCAGGGTCTTTTATTTAACAAAATGACAAAAACTAATGGATGTTAGACAACCATTTTCATCGTTATTAGAGTTATTTAAAGTAACCAAGACAGTTGAATGCATTTGGGCTGAGAAGACAAGTTAAGCTGTAAACGCACTACCATTCAAAATAATTCGATGCACAAAACAAATGATTTACATGTAGTGTTAATAATCGTTGTAGTTACTTTGAAAATGCTTGTATCTTCCTACTGAAGCTACTTTGAACTGAAAGTGATCAACAGCTCGATAATGTCTGTATAGAAGTTTAGATGAAAGCGTCAACACTCGAAAGTAGTAGGTGTATGCGGTGAATGAGTTCGTAATGGTACGAAGCACTCTTTCTAGATTAGACTTGTGAACTACAAGCCGATTTTAAATATCACAAACACTGTTAATAGTGAAAGTAAAATGTTGCTTAGTATTTTTTAGCTTCTAAATAAATATGCTAGTAGGATATAAACCGGATTACAGAATGTTCCGTGCATGATTGTGATGGAACACGCTGATTGGCTGTTTGTAAACCAATCAGCTCTAATGGATTATTGGCGAAGAGTCTAGAAACTTCGTATGCAAATACTATGAATATATTAACGTCTCTCTAACTGTGAATTCCTACTTCTATCCACCTTTGTTATTTGGAATACAATTTCGTTCCTGTTCAAAGGTGTTCTGATTTGGCGTCTTGTCGAATGTTCAGTGTCTGAGAATACTAAGCAATAGGAGTAGTTGGGTCGTTATAGTAAGGAAATATAACAAAATATTTTAGTGTTATTTTGGTGATAGACACGGCGACAAATTAGTTCGATCACCGAACTATGACGAATCGAAATCACAATACACAACTTATATAATAAGTAACTTTTACTCGAGTAGAAAGTATTAACTGGAAAATATTATAATTATTTCATTAATCGAAAGCAAAATAGTTTTCTAGTGCTCGTGTGAAATTATTGACGTTTGTTTTAATCTTACCTACACATTAAAAATGTTGAGAATTTAACTTTCTGAGTAGAATCCTTAATGCATATAGTAAGATCTCGACGAGACCTGATGTCAGATGAGACAAAAAATAGTTCAAGTGTTGGTGTATTCCAAGCTTCTTGGCTATTAATTGACTGGTAGAGTTGCTTTTATTATTCTTACTTGTTTACGTGTTTACAGTTTGCTAGATAACTGTTAAGAGTTCAGTAGTCAACTATAGAAGATTCATTAATTTCTGACATTTTGAAGTCTTTCAGTGATTCGTTGAATAAGTAACAGTATATGTAACATTAAATGAAGCAATTACACAACTAGTATAAGTTGACCAAATGAATTTTCATAACTGGCGAGCGGTCGATTTATGGCGGGATAAACCTTTCATGTCACTTGTAGACATTTAAAATTGTAACGAATATGAATCGCTGTGAAAAATCTAAGTAGCTTATCGAAAACCATTAGATTACGTCTTGTCTCTCAGTTAACAAAGACAACGGAAATACTTGCCATCAATAAATCTTAAAATCAGTTGTTTATGCATTATCACAGACTGATCTCAGTTGGGTGCTATGAGAACCAGAAAGCAATGGACAGATGTTTTGTCTTAGCACAGGACTCATCAGTAAAAGAACTGCCAGAAGTGAAGACAGAAATGCTTGTTAAGAGAAAGGTGAAACCGTTTTGTTTTGTACACTTTTGTAAGTTGAAATCTGTTTGATTAATTTACTTAGTTCACATTTTATGTACAATAGAAGTCCTGATGAAATTTATGTGTGTTCCCTAGAGAAAATAATAAAAATGAGCAAAGCAATATCACAAAAATAATCAATAGCAATTCGTATTCATTCTGTTTGTTACACAAACTTATCAAAACTGTGCAGCTTAAATGTTAAGAAATATGTTTGTTAAAGGTATGAAGAAGTAAATAGTCAGATTATGCCTGAAAAGCGGAGTCAAGGATACGGTTTTCTTGACGTTTGATACCTACGGACCGAGGTACAGTCCCTGTGTGACTATTGACACTAAAGTTTAGGCACATCTAGGTGATGACTCTCAGATAATGAACAACATGCTTCTTAAACTCCGCTCGTGAACTACAATCCAACCTCATGACTGAATATATGTTTTATGTAAAAATAAAATAACTGAATGGTTAGTTTGCATAAAAGTTTTCTCTATGATTGATTTTGTGAAACGTTTGAATGGAATACAATGAAATCAAGTTAACCTGATGAAATCAAATTCATATATTTGATTAGAGAAAAGTTGAACATAGAGTTTTCATGTGAAACTACTTATATCTTATGTAGGTAGCCATTATCCAATGTGTTATCTTTTGTACTAAGAAATTAATATTTTGTGAAATTTTTTTCATTAATCAATAAAAGTAATATATATTGATAAAAGAAAAGACAACTTTATGTTGATATAGAAACATCGATGCATAACTAAGCATTAGATTATTTTGAAAATGACATTGATCGCATTGTCCTTCTACTCCGTGGTTGTCAATAGTTTATTGAATAAAGAACATAAAGTTCAACTTTATGCTAGAATTCCTATGAAATTATTCTAATTAAGCTTATTAAAATTGTCAGTTTCTACACTTGTTACATGAATTGAAAAGAGACGTGTTTATTTCAATTAAATGTTGATAAAATTACTTGATGGATGTAACTGTAATTAATTAGTTTAACTAGAACAATGTACGTATTCTCATCAATATCATTATCATCATTATCATTCATATGATTCGATTATGAATAGAAATGTGTATGAGTTTAAAAGTATCATTGTGTTATCTTCATTCTAAGTTATTATGTAATGATTGGGACTCTGTTAAACACAATAACAAATCAGTAGTTTATAGCTTTTAATCAACCTTCAGATGATGTCATTACAGAAATAAAGCCTATTCTTATTTAGTATAAATTAACATTCCATATATGCATATATGATCACTTAGAATAAGTTACCTTTTAAAACATTAAAAATGTATACTAATGAATTAGTTTTCGACATCAAGTTAGTCATTTCTACACGTTATTCAAGTGTATATAAGATTCAAGTGTATATAAGTGTATATAAGATTAGCTAGTTCCAATACAAAGTTTATTATGCAGATCGTAACTATAGTCACATTATACATATTAAATATATGCACAAGTTAAGATGAATTATCATAATGGTTTTGTGAAACCTTAAACATTTTTTGCATTTACATTTATCATATTATGGAATAATGAAAGCAACATTAGCTAAGTTACAGTATTAAGAATTTCACACATATAGCTGAGTAATCAATAATTGTAACTAATGTTACTTAAAGCACTGTCTTCACAGTTGAAAGAAAACAAAAGTTGAACTAAGATGCAATATGTGTATTTTAATAGATATTAAGAAACTAAGATGTTTCTGTTTGTTAGCTCTTAATCTTAGTATTTTCATTGATCTGTCATCTAATCCACTTTACTCTATTAACACAGCGATATAATACTAAGTCATCCATGGGCCTAAATATTGTAGCTTATACGTTTCTGTATGAGTTTCAATAACCTACTCAAATAAGACTATGTGTAATAGTTTTTGTTTTAAGAAATTTCATATAAGCTTTAGTTATTCTGTATCTTTATGTATGACTAATTCTATACTTTTATTGGTATCTCTTCCTTATACCTATCATTTCCTGATGTTTGTAATACTATTTTACAGTATTATTTTTATGGACTTTATTAATAGTGAATTTTGCCCGAAGTATCAATATTTATGACGCTTGTTGTTATTATAACAATAATTTGAAATTCATGTCCGAATATTCTTGAATGAATAGTCTGTGTACTACTCTTTCAAACTGACTTCATTCAAAGAGTCATTTTTTTACATTAAGTCAATAATCGTGAATATTCTCTGAGGTCTAGATGCAAAATGACACGACGAAAATGTGATGAAATGTAAATATATCTTATTATTCAAGGATGAATACCTATATTTCTTCAGGATGTTACTACCTTAAGTAGGATTATGTCTTCTAATAAATAAACACTATTAATGAGGAATCACTGTAATATTCATCAAGAAAAGAAATCACCGGTGTGATATCACGGTTAAAAAACATTTGATGAATATCTTTGAGTTGAGTACATCATCTAAAAGACGATGAATTTACGATCCACTAAATGTTTTATTTTATAACAATAACTCTATTTCAGAAAGTATTGAATAATATTCTGTGGTTTATTCTAAAATAAGTTCAAGTAAGAAGAGGAAGTGTTACGTGATATAAATAAAATATGGACAGGAGAATTATTTCGATTTAATGATTATCTAATTTATAGAACTTGGTATGTTAATTCCCAGTGGAGCCTAATAGTTAGACGCATTAATAAAGACACTTTACACACTTTGCCTATGGCTCTTACTCCTGACTGCTTCTCTCCGAAGCGTAAATACATTGTTGACGTATTATTCTTCGTCCTGATTGAATTTTCTCCACCAAAATGCTTGGATTAATAATTGAATCCCTTTTATAGCATCGGAATTGAATACTCAACGTCACGTTGGCTCTTCCCAGCTTTACTGACAAGAACGAACCTACAAAGGACGCCAGAAAAGGTACATACGTGTGGCAGTCACTTGGGACATTCGTCATTCATTCCGAACTTTGTCGTTAATCCAAGTTAACCACATTCTGCTAGACATTGTACTTATTATATATACTTATATAAACTATTAATATAGTATTTGTACGCATTTGTGTCTAGTTGTAAAACGTTATTGACTCTATAGTATTCCGTGGCCACTACAATTTACTATTGGCATTTTGTGTATTCATATACAAAAAATGTAGACAATTTTGCTGTTTAACAACAAACTACTCATAATTAACACTTTTAGTTGTAAACAGTAATCGGTGTTTAACATAAATGTATTTATATAAAGTGGATAGGAAGGTTTAAAAGACAAACAGAAGGCATTATTTATCTTAAATGACTGACTTCCGAAGCATTATTTAGGTACAATCAAAACAAATGGAATACACACGGCGAAATTCCTCATCGTTACGATTCGTTAAAAATTCTTATATAAATTAAAACTCACTAAAGGTAATAGGCCAAAGAGAAGCAATTAAATTAAGTTTGCATCAGTGAAACAAAAAAATTTTGAACAAAAATTGCGCTAAAATGAGAATGAATGGAGTGTAAAATGTTTTGACTTACATGGTCGAATAAGCAGTAAGATAGATATAATTAACTGTCGAACAAAGAGGTCTTAACATTTTTGTAATTAGATGAATTAATGCGCCTTTTAATATTTAATTCCAAAACCGAACTTATAGGGTAGGATTTTGAACAAGACGGTATTCTGAGTGCTGGTTTCGATGATTTTATTAAAAAGGTTTTCCTGGGTCTATCGAAGGTATAATGAGGAAAAGGACTGAAGCAGCCGTCTTTACACCCGCCAATCAATTTTGGTGCACTTGATGGTTTAAATACAAGCTTTGAGTAAAGTGGATTATTCTGCGACCTGGAGAAGGGCCTCCGTTTCATACTTACTCGATGGTAGGGATTTTTTATCAAAGTACTGTTGTGGATGCATGTTAAGGTAAAATTGCTTTCCAGACGATGAGCTCCCTTTGTTGTTTGATTTTAATTTTTTGTCATATGGATCGCTTTTGTAGCTTGGATATTTTCCTATTGTAATGTCAACGTATGAGCCACACCCTTTTTTGGATGGGGAAGTATAAATATTTTTACGGTTGTCTAGCCTTTGTTTTCTCACCACCGTTAGCGGTTTAAAGTAAGGGATAGGTCCACTAAACGTATCCAGGAAGCTTCCCGAACCGTGTATATGGTGGGGTCCATTAGGAGGTACCCAGGCTTTTCCTCTAATTTTCTCTGCACTCTCTTTTCTTTGTATTCGCTTGAGTCTTTCAAGACTAATCTTGTTATCTCCATTAAAAATTCGTATGAAAGGTCCAAAATAACCATCATGTGTTGCTGACTTTTCTTTGGACCCATCGCAATACATCTGCTTACCTTTGAATGCTGACCGTATTGTACAACTCTCTTTTTTGTCATATGGATCACCGACTGTGTGATAAGACATCTCCTTAAATATCCCAAGTCTATCAAAATCAGCCTGCATTGTTGGAATTTTGAAGTTTGAATGGTCTGAGAATTTGATAGCAAATAGGTTCTAACGACTTCGATGAGTGCGTTTTGAAATACAACAAAATATATGACCTTAAACCTCTCGCTGTGTTCCACCTGACAGAAAGCGCACTAAACAGAGTTATTGATTATATTTAATTAAAAGTACTAATTTTAAAATAAGTGTCCATAAAACTTTTATAAAATTGTTTTGTTACTTTTGTCTTTTGCGCATTATACGAATGTCAGATATTGCGGTAATTTTGTTTTGTGTTACTAGGTCGCATGTTAGATGATTCTAATTTAACTATAAACGGGTTTATAAACTGTTTCAGGACGCTTTACTTAGAGTTCTATGGCATCCTCAAATTCTCTGATTGTGTCAGGTCAGATGAATTCACCACCTAGTTCACTATTAACGACGGAGAGTTCCTGCCAAAATAATACGACAATTTTGGATGCTCCTCGTCACCATATTGTTCCACATAGTGAGGCTCATCCTCCTCCGACGCAACTTATCAAGCTAAATTCTTTAAATGGTCCTTCAGTATCACGAAAAGAAAAACTTCATACCTCTTCTCGGTTCAATGCTCCCAAGAGTCGTGAACTGAATCCTTTGCCACTTATTAAAGGTAAGTCCTAAGTTATTCAGTGTGCAGAATTATACTTGTTTATCTTATAGTCTGTAGGGTTCTTAATTAATCCAATCGGTTTTTTGTCTTGTTGTTTGTGAAGTGTTTTTAGTAAAAAGAATCTGTTTCTGCGAGAAATATTTCAACTTATTATAAATGGGAAGGCGAACTATTTGAGACATCTTTGACGCTATTAGCAGTAAGACATCTTTTCCTAAGACTCAGATTTTTAAGTGGCATCTTCAGCTATTATGATGTAGTTAAACTTGACAACCGAACGTTTATTCTCTGATGTCTGTTTATTTCTGATCTCATTAAACACAATTTGACACAGATGACACTAAAAACCTGTATCAATTAGGAGAAATCATATCCTTAAATGTAGATCACAATTGTGCATTGGCTGGGATACTGCCTAAACGCCTATACATATACGAAGCTGTCCCCAATCCTTCGGTCTAGTCCACATGTGAGTGGGACATTGTTAGGGGATTAAGTTATATAGTTATTGGTGACCTGAAGTGACTTACACATAATTCTTTTACGTAGAATCACAAAGCGAAATAGGCATCAGTAGCTTGAACTTGGGGTTTTCAACTTCCCTAAATATTTGTTCAGTGTCCACTAACCTTGTTCAAACGTCAAACGTTCGCTTTTGACTTCCCACTTATAGACACTACCTTTGGAGTTGAGGCAGTAAGCTGGACTTATCTGTTAGTGACTATGATCTCATGGCCATATAAAATCATTTCGAGGATGACAAGTTTTCCCAACGTATTTCGTACATGGTCATTTTAGATGCAGTTTTTATCTTTAAATAATACACTTACTGATTGGCAGGTTTATGATACATCTATATTACTGGACATTTTTTCATGTGCTTCAAGTAAATACTACTTTTGTTTTGTGGCAGTTATATGCATAGTAGCAAAGCAGCAATCCCTTAATTTTTGTTGCCTTTTCTAACCGTGTGATCAGTACGAGCTCACAAGATTCTCTGAATTTATTCCTCTACTTTCTTAAGGCCAAAGTTCGTGGTGTGACATCGTTTGTAATTTAAAACCTTTTTAATGTCTAGATAGTCATTTTCACTAATTCTTATTTGCCATTTTTAATATCCCAGGTTTATCCTTTCCTCAATGGTGTTGATTTCGTAATGTCGTCCATAACGTAATCCGAAAGACCTACCCAGCGTTCACTGTATGTAAACCGTCATTGGGTGACTTCATTGGCTAATTTTACATATGTGCTTACTACCATTTTCCCAACTTAATCTGATGCTAATCAGTGTCATAAGTTATCTTAATAAAATTTTCATTTCGGCCAACCGAACAGGCTACTTTGGTGTGGCTGTCAGGTTCACTCACTCTGATACCCCAGTAGAGTTATGTTAGTTAAAAAACCTATTTACTTCAACCCTACTATTCTAGACAAATTGGCTGAAGAGTACTAAGACTGAAAGAAACAGTGTCCGGGAATGAAATCCTACTATCACTTGTACTAAGGTACAATGGCAGTAGAATTTTCCCCTCTCACAATTAGCATTTCCAGCGTTGGTAAGAATAATGACAACAGGCAGTAGGTCAAAGCACGAGAAAGTAAGCTTGTTCGAATAGTAATGATATAATAGTAACACTACTAATCGTTTAAATTAAAGTGTTAATAATCATTATGAATATATCTAATGAATGAGTGGTATAAAATTTACTAACAACAAATGGTTTAAAGTAATGAGTAAATTATTTACTAATTCTTTTATGGCTATAGATGAAACTGGCTCACGTGGTCAACTGTATTCCCTATAGCTTCTGCTATATATATATATTAGGGACGTGGTCATACCCCATCCGTAAAGCTTGATGTTATACGATACGCTGCTCATCTACTGTTTGCCAAGCTTGGCGAAATTAAACTGCATTTCGATTTAACTGAACTTTTTTCAAACTATGATAGTGAATGCCTGTTAATTGGTGGTATGCCTCATATAGCTGTCCCCATAGAAGCATCTAAATTTGTTCGGGTTTACGTAGTGGGAATTTTCAATGTAGTAAAGTGTCAAATATCCACTCCTTCGTTAGGTTATGGAGCGTAGGCTTACTTACCAATAATAGAACCTTCAAATCCATCAATGAGGTTTTGTGTGGCAATGCCTTTTTTTAAGAAGTGTTCTGATAAAGTACATAAACCTTATAAAATCCTTTCATACGGCCACAAATGGTTGAGGTTTTGGTAAACTGGTGATCCCCAGTGCTATTCGTCAGGGTTCTTAACTTCCCTTGAGGCTACTTAACTTCACTATAGAAAATTTTAGAAATGTCTTCGTTTATCTATATTTCCTGCTTTATGTCGTAAAATCAAACGCTGAAATAAGTTAGTGCTCCTTTGTATTACTAATATTTTTCCGAGCTGTTCGTTTAATGGTTCTTGTTTGTAGGTGACAATTGCGGATTGATGTCGTGCCACTAAAATGTAGAGGCCACTGGGCAGCTGACATTCTGTTTTAGGACTCATTAGAAGTGCGTATCCACGGTTTTGTTTACATTAAAGCTATATTCTTATATGAAAATAAACGTGGATTTTTATTACAATTCAGTTGTCCATTCAGTCACCGATCCTTGTAATATTTTAGCGGCCTAAATATTGCTTATGCATTTAGATTTGACTACACCTTTATCACAAGTTTTTATGTGCATGCACAACAGACATACATGAATATGTGCAAACGAAAATATCTTTCAAAAATGTCTTTAATATAATACGGTTTGTCTGATTTTTGTTTTATGCAGCTTTAAGCAGTGATATGATAGACAAGAATTAAACCAACCAATGAGGTTTAAGTCCATTAACGTGTGTCACCTACGAAACATCCTCTGATCGAGTATATCCAGACACTATTAAACTTAGTGATAGGTTTTCTAAGTTGTGCTGTTTTTTTTGCGAAATAAAAGAGCTATGTCAAAAGCTGTATGACCACCCCTTAAGATCCAAATACTAAGATGAAGTCATCTCGTCAGCTGCCTATTTAAATGTAATTAGTGTACTATACTTGATGACCAAATTTATTTTAGTGTTCTTTATTTAAAGCCACCCCTTGTGTGAGAGTTTACTATATTATCTAGTCGAATTTGCAATCGAATAATTGGAAGCTGTTTTTAATTCCAGACCACCGACATATTAGAGTAATTATTGTAAACCATACTCATCCTCACTTCACTTGCATTCACAAGACCATCTGGTCATAAGGAACAAAATGGTTGTATGCATTGATCACTTAACTTATTTTGCAAGTTTGACCAACCTTAGTCAGTCAGTGTCTGACGAAACCCCTGCATAGATTTGGAAGGTCACTTAACTTTAACCAACTTGCACCATTTGTGGCATAGGCAAGGTATCATGGAATGACTGAGTAAGCAATATTGATGCTAGGCACAGAGTACTAGGAAAATAGGACAAATCAGTTGATGAGAATATGAACCAATATCGTTTGAGGTGTCTCGGACATGTGTTGCTTATGTCCAACCACAACTTGCCTCGTCACACGATGTTAGCTGGCGTATGTGAAAAGTGAAAAAATGCTAGGGGCGGCCAAATCAAAACATGGCGTTAGTCCATGCTATCTTTGACCCCTGGTCTAAACTATGTTTGTGGATGCAGAATAGCTGGTTGGGGTTTGCGTGTTAATCTTAACCAGTGACTGGAGATGCTGGGTGATATGTCAGGGAATTGGTCACAGTGGCTCAAGTGTATTCGCTTTTATCTTCTTGATTTTAGTTTCCATCATTCCTTCGAACAGATTCATTCTTTATTCCGTCTTATTGAGTTATATTTTAGTGTTAATTTTGTTATTTTAATCTCATTGTATTAATGTGTTATGGCAACTTGGACCTATGCACATGTACTAAGTTCTACGTTGTGCTCAACTGACTGACTGGTCGACTATATTCTCATTTATTTTGCCTTTTCTGTATTCGTGAATAGCAGACTGTTCTCAAAGGTTTCGTTTTACTATTCACGTTACTGAGTTGCCCAGATTTTATTCGGCAGTTACTAGACCATCCAAATATTTGAAATATTTTTATACGTTAAGAAATGTCTGTGGAGTAATGGATATACTTGTAACTTTGGTTGCTGTCTACCATTATATAGTAACTGCTGATGTGGGCTGCTAAATGTTGAAGTAGCTCTGCACTAGCACAACCATACACTTTCAGGCGGTTTCTTGGATGTAAGGAGTAAGGGTGTATTTCATAGTTTAGAACAGTTTTCCTTCAAATTTCATCTTTTTTATTTTGCTAGATGCAGACAGTCAAGAAAAACGAGAAGAGTTATTTATTCAAAAACTGAAACAATGTTCAGTTGTTTTTGAGTTTGTTCCAGATATTTTAAGTGATTTAAAAGACAAAGAGGTGAAGCGAGCAGCTCTGCACGAATTGACAGAATATCTGACTGAAAATTCCGGCATAATTACAGACTCAATATATCCAGAAGTAGTTCGAATGGTTGAAGTGAATTTGTTTCGTACATTACCGCCACCAAGTAATCCATCTGGTGCAGAATTTGATCCTGAAGAGGATGAGCCAACATTGGAGGCTGCTTGGCCTCATTTGCAAGTAAGTTTTTTGAAGGATCGGTTTTATTCAAACCAGTATTATATATTTATTTTAAAGTGTACTAGAAAAGCTGTTTAGAAATTTAGTCGCTCAAATGTCGTCCGCTGTCTTAGTGGATAACTTCCCTCAGTTTAGTTGTTAGTTAACTGATGTTTTTTCATGTCAATCAATAATAAGTAACTTGGAGTTTTGCACTTATGTACATTGGTTCAAATTCCACCATCAACAGGATGAATACCAATTTTAGGGTTGGTAGGAGCATCAGTGGTAATAAGAAAGATTAGTTATAGAGAATACGAATCAAGAATGAGTGGTGTTAAGCAGTTTTAAAGCTTAGGATTTAAAGGGAGATAAAAGTATTGCCCCTGCACTATTGTGTCCAATTCTGATCCATATCACCTAACGTATCCAACTATTAGTCTCACTAATCACATGTATCTCATTCAGGTGGTCTGCATCTACTAAGATAACTTAAATACCAATCCTGACCCTAGTTGCCATCTAACTTACTTCTACTCCAGTCATCATCGCATGTTCAAATAGGCGGTAGTTAGGGATGTGTCAAACTTCCCAACCACTTTAGTTATCAGTTATTTACAATTGTGTCCACTGGTTTATCGTCATTTCTCTTTTTATTGTTTGTGCGAAAGTGGCCCTCGGCGTCATCCCAGTTGCCCGCCATTCCCAAGCAATCTGAATGGCAAATTAACATTGGTCCCCCAAGTCTTAGTGAGGTTGAGAAGGCTATAGGGAACCTAAAGCGAGGTAGAGCAGCAGGACCCGATGGGTTGACCCCTGAGATATTTAGGGATGGTGGTCCAGTTTTAGCAGCGAGATTAACCGGGATCCTGGCTAGAATCTGGGAATTGGGCGTAATCCCACCCAACTGGTCTCAAACACTAATTGTTCCAATCTATAAGAAAGGACAGATGTCCTCCTGTGACAATTACCGAGGAATCAGCTTAATGAATATAGTGTCCAAAATATTAGCTTCAATAATACTTCGACGCCTAACTAAAGCTCGTGAAGAGCAGACTAGAGAGAACCAAGGTGGTTTCAGACCTGGACGTGGCTGCATAGACCACCTATTCACACTTCGGCAGGTTCTAGAACATAGACACACTTTTAGACGCCCAACAATAGTTGTATTCCTTGACCTTAAGGCGGCATTTGACTCTATCGATCGTAAGGTTATGTGGCAATGTCTGTCAATGAAAGGCGTACCACAGAAGTACATTAACCTTATACAAGCTCTCTACTCGAACACCACATGTCGAGTGAGAGCTTATGGCAGATTGTCATCAGAACTGATTACCTCAAGTGGTGTTCGTCAAGGTTGTCCGCTTTCCCCATTTTTATTTAATTTTATCATTGATATACTTTTAGAGTTGACATTTTCATCGTCTGACTTCGGCGGGGTTGACCTCCTTCCAGGAGATAAACTAGCTGACTTAGAATATTCAGATGATATAGTTCTCTTAGGCGAAGATGCTGATAAAATGCAGAATCTTTTGACTACCTTAAACATGAATGTAAGGATGTTTGGGATGCGATTCTCTCCACCCAAATGCAAAATGTTACTTCAGGATTGGATTGATTCGACACCGAAGTTAGTGATAGGGAGTGAGGCAGTTGAACGTGTTGACCGCTTCACTTATCTTGGCAGCCTCATCAGCCCTGACGGTCTGGTGTCTGCTGAAGTCTCTGCGCGCATACATAAGGCCCGATTAGCTTTTTGGAATTTGCGTCATCTGTGGCATAGGCGAGACATCCGACTACTGACCAAAGGACGCGTTTACTGCGCAGTAGTTCGGTCTGTCTTACTTTATGGATGCGAAACATGGCCATTAAGGATAGAGGATATTCGTAGGCTCCTGGTATTCGATCATAGATGTCTTCGAAGCATTGCTCGTGTTTTCTGGGACCACGGATTAAGCAATACGTAGGTTAGGAATACAGTACTAGGTAGATACGGTAAGTCTATTGATGCAGTAGTAAATCTTCATCAGCTAAGGTGGTTAGGACATGTGTTACGTATGCCTGACCACCGCCTACCTCGACGAGCAATGCTGTCTGGTGTAGGAGTAGGCTGGAAGAAAGCTAGGGGCGGCCAAACCAAAACATGGCATCAGTCCATGAAGTCATTGACAATTGGGCTGAGCCATGTTAATAGGTGCAGACTACGTGGTTGGGGTCCGCGTGACGCTCGTAATAAATGGTTAGAGACTTTGGGTGATATGGCTCAAAATTGTTGGCAATGGCGCAGGTGCATCCATTCCTTGTCTTCCTCCAAATCCTAAGTTTCTGAACTTATCATAATTTTCTCTTTACTGGATCATATTTTCTTAAATCTTCTCGGTCTCTATTCCCTTCCATGAATACTAACTCTGTTACTACCTTCCCCACTCTGGGATTTGATTCGACAATTTAATCTCTATCTACTAATTGAGGCATGGCAACTTGAACTGACGTACGCATGTACCAAGTTCTACGTTGCAACTGTCTGTCTGTCTGCGAAAGTGGACATACTAACAACCAAAGTTTATTGAATTTCAGCACAAACTTATTAAAAATAAAAATGAGATTACATTCTTATTTTATCGAGCTTTGGTACAGACCTTGTTTGTATGTATGTATGATCCAAGTTGCCATACCTATATATTGCCGGAAGTCTAACACGACATTAGTAGAAGTCACCTAAATAATAATAATAATAATAATAATAATAATAATAATAATAATAATAATAATGAGTGTGAACATATAGAATATGGTCCAGGGAGAAAGAGATGGAGCATGGAAAGAAAGTTATGAGATAATTTTAATCTCATGAATTTTCTTTAATAATAGTAATAATAGCTTTATTCAATAGTATGTTTAGTACAATATGAATTTTCAGCATACAGTGTCTCAAAAAGTTACTCTTTTACCAAGTGTATATACGATTGGATTTACATCAGTTCGCGTTCACGATAGTAGCAACACCACCATTACACTTTTACTTGATGACAGAACGATCCTGTCAAAAATAGATTATGTAGCCAAGATTCTTGAACTGTGATTAAACCACAGTTACAGTATATGTTAAGACTAAGGAGAAATTGTAGGTAGTCCAATTTTCCAGTAAGAGATCTATAGTTAAGACTAAGGATTTTGAGAGTAGACGTTTGATGAATATTGATCCTTTTTAGCGCATGTTGTCAGCCACCATAATGTCTTCGTTTAGATCTAACTGAATTACTCATGATAGGTCGTAAACATTTTATAAAGGCGTGTTAGTACACAATGCGATTTCGGAACATGACTGAGCAGTTAAAACAAAACAAAAATGTAACTTTTTGAGATATTTATTAGAAAGTGGTAGCCCAAGATTTCGAGCAGGCCACCGATAGGAAACGAGATTTAAAGGAAGACAATGAGTGGATACATCTGCGCTATTGTGACTGATTCTGAGCCATGTCACTCAGTGTCACTAGCCACTGGTTACGGTATTCGCGAGGACTCCTTCCAGATAGTCTGCAGCTACCGACAAGACTCATATCATCAATCAGTGACTTCATGGACTGATCTCATGTTTCAGTTTGGCCGCCTCTAACTGTCTTCCATGTTGTGGAAATTCCATAAGTTTGGAACGTCATCTTAGTAGATTCGGGACACTGTTTCGTGGGCCAAAATCGTTGGCAGTGATGACATAGGAGGAAGTTGAAGATGGGGATTTGGACTTGAAGGTAGAGACAGGATATATATTAGGAATAGAAAGAGTTTGATTAAAATGACGGTGATCGTGCGTGTTGTTAGAGGGCTCTTCTTGATGTACCTGAAAAGCAAATTGGGTTAGGGTTGGTCTGAATGACCTGGGAGCGTGACCACAGTGTTCAAGAAACAACTGCTTTAAGCCAGTCACACACGGTCCTTTTGAGAGTAGTTTTCGTTGTTGTAACTCCACATTTGTCGGGGCCTTACTGCCCGGGACGGAAATCCGTGAAGTAAGGTAAGGTGTGCATTTTAGAGTCGACCTTTACTAACCCCACCCTTCCTTTGTAGGAAGTCGGCATCGCTGTTATGCTGGTTGTCTGGGGAAAATACCTTACTGCCGTCACACCTCTATACAGCCAGCTATGCGACTTTGTCCCCGGACCTTATATTTATTGCTTTTGGTCTCTCTGTTCTTCAACCAACCTGTCTGGCATGGTAGGACCCTAAGGTACGATTGTTCCAGTCAGTATAGTCCTATTGAGTCATCACGATAGGCCTGATTACTAAGATAAGGTAACATCACAGTCGGGACAGGCCACTACGCAGTTTCGTCGCCTCTGTCTAGCTACAGATAATACTATTTCAACTCGTACAGCATGAGTTACTTCAGTATATTGAATAAAAAGTTCCAACTAACTCCGAATTTATGTTCGAAGTTTCTCAATTCATATGCAATTTCCCGCATATCCATTTACTCGTCGATAAGATCACATTGTGTTCATTAACCCCCGACCGTAGCTGCTACCTTGATGTGGTGGTCAGGCTTGCTTATCGTGATGACCCAACCAAGCTATATTGGCTGGAACGCATGTTCGTCTAGGTCCTACCATGCCAAGCAGGTCTGTTGGAGGCAGCAACCTAAGATCTGAGAGTGGAGTCGTACTGCTGACTTCAGCGGGGTGCGACATCAGTAAGGTGTTAACCTCGGATGACCAGCATCTGCAGCAATGCTGCCTTCTTAACGGAAGGAAGGGGTTAGAAAAGGTCGACCCTAAGAATGTTACACCTCACCTTACTCCACGGATTACTGTCTTCGGCAATAAGGGCTTCTAAAGAACGGAGCTAACACTTCGAAAACATCCCATAACAAAGTTGTGCGTGATTGACCTCAAGCAGTTACCCTTTGGGCTCTGCGATCGTGCTTCCAGGTCACTATGATCAATGCTAATCCAGTTTCCTTTTCAGGCACCTCAAGAAGTAAATTTGCTTCCATGGTATGGGCAGCCAGGAAGTAACAATCGCCCTCATACCTCTAGCAGCACACGAGATCATCTAGTTCGAGGTCAAATCCCACCCTCAACTCTCAATAACTCCCTTATTCCCACGATTAACCCATCTAGCCTAACTTTATCACCTCACGCCTCTAATGCTAATAGTTTGAGTTCACGAAACGTTATTCCTGGTATCCTGAAACCTCGCACGAAACTACATATCGGAGCTTTTAACGTTCGAACCTTAGGACAAATAGGACAACAGGCCTCCCTAGCCATGACCCTTGACTCTCGTTCCATCGATGTCTGCTGCGTCTCCGAAACGCGTATACAGGATCCAAGTACAATCATTTGCTTGATCTCACCTTGTGAAGATAAAGAGCCGGTCCGGTTCACCCTTCGTGTTTCCGGTGACCCCACTGCTACCACTCGAGGCCTTGCTGGTGTAGGTGTAGCACTAAGTTCAAAAGCTGAACAGACTCTCCTTGACTGGATTCCCATAGACAGTCGCTTATGCGCTGTCTTTGTGAACGGGATGGTATGAACTCGGAAGGATAGTACACACGCCGTTGCCGCTTTGTTGTCTTTGCCTATGCCTCAACTAACTGCAGCTCAGATGAAAGGATGAATTCTACAGAAAGCTTTCATACCTCCTTCAGAAAGTTAAGTGCATTGATGCAGTATTGGTAGCTAGTGATTTTAATGCCCAAGTAGGTAGATTAGGCGAAACCGAAAGGCACCTAGGTGGATCCTATGGTGTTGAGGTTCAACGAACAGATAATGGCGATCGTTTATTACAACTGTGCTCAGATAACCGTCTATTTCTCGGAAGCGTCAACTTTAAACATAAGGAGAGACATCAGTTGACATAGCAACCCCCATAATCAACTCAACACTGGACTCAAATAGACCACATTACTATCAACCACTGTTGGAGAGGCTCGATAGAAGAATGCCGCTCATTTTGGAGCACATGTTTAGACTTAGACTACGCTTTAGTACGAGTGCGTATTAGTTTGCGTCTCACTGGACGTAATAGACCCACGGCAAAGATCCCCATAAGAGTCCAACTTAATGATGAAAAAGTCAAGAATATATGTCAGGAACAACTAGAAAACCAATTAGTCAACTGTGTAAGTCATACCTATCCCGAGTCAGCTAGGAATGATATCCAAAATGCTGTTGAAACTTCAGTAATACCTACTAGTAAACTAAACCAAAAAGTTAGGAAAACCCAGTGGACTTCAGCTGAATTTACTGAACTGATAGATGCTCGTCAACACATCCTACCTGGTTCTAAACACGATGAATGGCAAATTAATATTCGTCCTCCAAGTCTTAGTGAGGTTGAGATGGCTATAGGGAATCTAAAGCGAGAGAGAGCAGCAGGACCTGATGGGTTAACCCCTGAGATATTTAGGGATGGTGGTCCAGTTTTAGAAACTAGATTAACCAGGATCTTGGCTAGAATCTGGGAACTGGAAGTAATCCCATCTGACTAGTCTCGAACACTAATCGTCCCAATCTGTAAGAAAGCACAGAAGTCCTCTTGTGACAATTACCGAGGAATCAGCTTAATGAATATAGTGTCTAAAATATTAGCCTCAATAATACTTCGACGTCTAACGAAAACTCGTGAAGAGCATACTAGAGAGAACCAAGGTGGTTTCAGACCTGGACGTGGCTGTATAGACTAAATATTCACACTTCGCCAGGTTCTGGAACATCGACGCACTTTTAGACGTCCAACAATAGTTGTATTCCTTGACGGCGGCATTTGACTCTACCGATCGTGTGGTTATGTGGCAATGTCTGTCATTGAAAGGCGTATCAGAGAAGTACATTAACCTTATACAAGCTCTCTACTCGAACACCACATGTAGAGTCAGAACTTATGACGGATTGTCGTCAGAACTGATTACCTCAAGTGGTGTTCGTCAAGGTTGTTCGCTTTCCCCATTTTTATTTAATTTTATCATTGGCATATTTTTAGAGTTGACATTTTCATCGTCTGACTTCGGCGGGGTTGACCTCCTTCCAGGAGATAAACTAGCTGACCTAGAATATTCAGATGATATAGTTCTCTTAGGTGAAGATGCTGATGAAATGCAGAATCTTTTGACTACCTTAAACATGAATGTAAGGATGTTTGGGATGCGATTCCCTTCATCCTGATGCAAAATGTTACTTCAGGATTGGATTGATTCGACACCGAAGTTAGTGATAGGGAGTGAGGCAGTTGAATGTGTTGATCGCTCCACTTGTCTTGGGAGTTTCATCAGTCCTGACGGGCTGGTGTCTGCTGAAATCTTTGCTCGTATACGTTAGGCTCGACTAGCTTTCGGAATTTTCGTCACCTGTGGCGTAGGCTAGATATCCGACTACTGACCAAAGAACGCGTTTACTGCGCAGTAGTTCAATCCGTTCTACTTTATGGATGTGAAATATGGCCATTAAGGATAGAGGATATTCGTAGGCTCCTAGTATTCGATCACAGATGTCTTCGAAGCATTGTTCGTGTTTTCTGGGACCCCCGAGTAAGCAATACGTGGGTTGGGAATAGAGTACTAGGTAGATACGGTAAGTCTATTGATGAAGTAGTAAATCTTAATCAGCTGAGGTGGCTAGGACATATTGTACGCGTGCCTGATCACCGCCTACCTCGACGAGCAATGCTATCTGATGTGGTAGCAGGCTGGAAGAAAGTTAGGGGCGGCCAAACCAAAACATGGCACCAGTCCATGAAGTCATTGACAATTGGGCTGAGCCATGTTAATAGGTGCAGACTACCTGGTTGAGGTCCGCGTGATGATCGTCACAAGTGGTTGGAGATTTTATATGATATGGCTCAAAATTGTTGGCAATGGTTCAGGTGCATCCACTCTTTTTCTTCTTCCAAATTCTAAGTTTCTGAATTTATCATAATTTTCTCTTTACTGAATCATATTTTCTTAAATCTTATTTCCGATCTCTATTCCTTTCGATTAATACTAACTCTGTTACTACCTCCCCTACTATGGGATTTGATCTGACAATTTAATCTGTATCTGCTAATTTGAGTATGGTAACTTGAACTGATGTACACATGTACCAAGTTCTACGTTGTAACTGACTGACTGATTGACTGTTCATTAGCCAATAAGCATTAATCACCTCGCTCTTCTCTTCTACTTTAAAACGAATAACCATTTCGTATCACAACAAATCGCTTTCATCAGTTAATATTCACTTGTATTATTAATATGCTACCTTACTACAGGTTGATTGGAGAACGCTTGTCGGCGGCCTACACTCCACATGGGGTAACAGGCATAGATTGATCCTTACTACAGGATTTTTTTTATATCTTTCAATCCATAATGTGTGTCATATTAATTTTGTTTCTTGTATATTCTTTCATGTAGTTGATATATGTGTATGTTTTTACTTTTTTATATCTTTGTTCGCTATTTCTAGTTAGTGTATGAATTCCTTCTTCGCTTTATTGAGTCTCCTAATTTTCAACCGAATGTTGCTAAACGTTATTTCGATACCAAATTTGTATTACAGGTATGATTATTTTACTTGATGTTCCTCTTATTGCATTTAATTTGTCTTATTATCTTAAAAAGTGATACTGAAATCATATTTCTCTATATCACGCTGTTCACTCACTCAGTCATAAACAACATTTAACCAGATGAAATTTTGCTTTTAGCTCAAGCCACAGTACTACATTGGTATGACGAATGAATTTAACATGGTGAATATTATGTGAATCGAATTAGTTTTAGTGGCAATTATAATGTGATAGATCAGGTATTCGAATTTTGGTATAGTAAGACGAAATGAAAAAGTATGTATGCGAGAATATTGAGATTCATTGTCTAAAGGAAAGTAACGAGAAAGTATACCTGTATCACCATGACTGATTCTGAGTCATATCATCTGCTTCGGTTAGGCCGCCTCCATTCCTCTTCCAACTTATTCCTACACAATTCTATATCACTCATCGAGGGAGGGGGGGGTTGATCATACGTGATATAAATCCTAAGCACTTCAGTCAATAACAATTTACAACAGATTTGTCATGTTTGTCGAGTACTCTTACCATGACCTCAACTGACCCACAGTTGGCGATCAATACTTCGAAGACATCTATTAAAGACCTGCAACCCACTTATTTGTTCTGCCCCTGGATACCGTTAAGTAATATCCTGCCTATTGCTACATAGTATATTTTCTCCTTGGTTGCCATATAGGACATCTGGACTCCGCGGTTAGCACATTTTTACCAGAGCGAAACGACCTTTATGGATATGGTCAAACGTTAACATACCATGGCTATCTTCTAAGATGAGTGAAGTGATTAGCGTACCTGGTCTGAAGATTTAAATGGTGCTCATTGTTAAGCCGGTTATAAAACCTAATCAAATATTTGGTCAGCATTTCCATGATAAGTTTTGAAATTACATTTTTTTGCTACTCACTAGGGTTAATTAAACATTTTGGTCATCTGCTTTTGTCACGTAATTTAACCGCCAGTGACATTTACTTAAACTGCAATTCAAACACTATTCATCTGAATGGCTTAGTAACATGCCGGAGAGCCGAAACTGTAGTTAGGCGTCGAATGCTTATGGAGGCCAACATTCTCTACATTGTTTTAGTCATACTGTTCCCTCTGATTGTCACAAGTGAAGTTTTGCTTTTCTAATAGGATTATAGATCGTGATATCGAAATGCGTGCATCTCCTAGGTTGTCTATTAGAGTTCACTAAGAAGTAATGGCGTTCAGTTGTCTTCCCAATTTCTTACTGTACCATTTAACTTGAAGGTACTGTTAACAGGCATCTACTCAAAGATTGCCTGTTTTGATTATGAACTTCGTACTATACCTACAGTTTTAGGACTATAGTTAGTTACTTTCTGATCTTCATACACTCTAATATTCATATTGGCTAGATGTCGTCAAGTGAATGACCATGCCAGGGATGATGTATACACATCTCAAAGATACATCCGTACACCAGTGGTACACGATTTTATAGTCTATTGCCTGATTTGATATAGTATTTAAACAATGTATTCTGGAACAGTGGTGCAAGAAGTATTGAGTAGCATTACATTAACTTATGTCCTTAGTACAGATGATGCTTCTGGTAGAAAAACCAAAGATAGGAGAGGAGAATCATTTGTGGAAGTAGAAGGAATATCGAGAGACGAAGAGGGGATTTGATTACAAAGAAGATCAACTGGCGTTATCTAAAAGGTTTAATGATATTTATCACTTTCTCGTAGCTAACATTGTGAGAGAATGCTTCTTCTTAAAAGACTTTAAAAGGGAATAATATTTGGGGGGGGGGTTAGTAACGACATTTGGAGTGCTGCTACAGAATCCGAAAGAAATCTCCGTGAGTCCGGTTTTCACTAGTAATAAAACTGTCTTACTTTAGAATCTAAAGTCACCCATCGGTATTCGCTATCTAGGGAATTCAGGTCAATAAAATTTAAATTCTTAGCAGTTTCTCTGGCCCACTATTTGATTTCATGGTTTAATGGAATAAATATGATCTAGCTTTGGCTTATACACTAGTCACTTACTTCGTCCAATCGATTTTATCCATGTAATCTCTGCCTTTTATTTATATAAGCTATTTATTAAAGTTCAATTCAGGTCATATATATATATATATATATATATATATATATATATATATAATTTTTTAGTATTGTTTATTCTTCAACTAGTGAATTAAGATGATATTTCAATTGCTCAATGTCACGTACATGTATAGCGTAACAATGAACAAACGGTTTATTCAAAAAGTTCTGTTTCGAAAAAAAATTGCGTTGCATGCTAAAAGTACATTATGAGTTGAATTGCTTGCAAATTTTTGTGTATATAAGGTCGACACTATTAAATACGAGACTTTGAAACAAGTAGACATTTGATAATATCAAACTTTGCATCCAATGTCTTAAGCCAAGAACAATAAACTAGCATAGATACAATTAGGGGGGGGGGGTTGTGGAGATATTTAATTGTCAATTTTGATATCACGAATCGGTCTGAATCAGACAACCATTGACTGAATTGGAAATATCAACCGTTAGGGGCCGACTCAGTGGTCCAATGGTAAAGCGTTCACAGCGGAGCCAGGGGTTCTTGGGTTCGATCCCCGCTGGGGTAGTGGATGCACACTGCTGTGGAGTCCCATACTAGGACGAAACAGCTGTCCAGTGCTTCCAGGTGGCCAATGGTTGTCTGATTCAGATCAATTTGTGATATCAAAACTAGCATAGGTTGAAGAATTTCATTGAAAATTGTACTGAAAACGATGACAGTGGATAAGAAAAAGCATGGCATATATACTGAAGTAGTAAAGTCTATGATAACTTGTGTTCCGTATAAACACATTTTGCAAACATCTCAAGATTTCACTGATTTCGATTACAGGTATACTTGATTTAATCATTACAATGAAAGCTTTAGTCATTACTTTAAATTTTGTTACATTGAGGAATTTTCAGTGCCAGTTATGCAATATTATATTAGCATGCATTTTTTGCTAACGATTATTATAGAGAAGTATTCAATAGTCAGTATATGCAACTCACCTTTAATCATAGTAGTTTTTAACCATTTTAGCTGCAGCAGCTGTTTTCTTCATCCATTATAAAAGATACATGAACTCAGTCATTTCTTACTTTATTATATGATAAAAAGAGGAAAATATGCCATCAACTACGTAATTACTCCATCAGTTGTCAATTATTTGTAAGCCTTTTATAACCGCACATGGATACATATAGTTACAACTCGTAATCTAGGACACGGTGCTTAATTGCAGTATATCTGCATTTTGAAAATGGGTGGCCCATATGGTTTAATCATGCCTTCACTGATGGTTACTGAGGTATATACTCCTTCTGATTACTATCAGTATGATACAGGCTTCCAAAATTCATTGCTTTTGCTTGAGCCTGTGGTTTAATGTGGTTGTTTTATATCACGCTCTCATGTTAGATAATTATTGAAAACCTGATCTCACTAGATAGCTGTTTCATCCTAGTGTGGGACTCAGAAGTACACATTCATGATCCCACCTGACGTTGAATCTCATAAGACAGTATGAACTTTCAGTATATTAGATAATGTCAAGAATCTAATTTATATGATGCTTTCATATAATATTCTATTATATTAAAAGGCTTTGAAGTATCTCATGGATTTCAACTGTGTAATTCATTCTCGCGTTCGCATTCATTATTCACAAACTATATGGAACTTTACGTTGGATCGTGACTGGCAAGCGAAATCTAGGACGTGCATTTCGTCCTATCTGTGACTCGTCTGCTGGATATACCTTCATCCCAATGTTGATGTTCACACTGAGATTCGAACTCAATCCACTTCGTGCCAAACGCCACTGCGTTCACTACTAGCTTACTGTGTCCAGACAGTCACACTTGTGCAACGGGTATATGTGTAATTAGAATAAGCCTAGTGATGAACGCGGTGGCGTTTGGCACGAAGTGGACTGATTTAGAATCCCAGTGTGAACATCAACATGGGGATGCAGGCACATCCAGCCGATGAGTCACAAGTAAGACGAAACGCGCGTCCAGGATTCTGCTTCCCAGTCACAATCCAACTGAAACACTACTTGTGTACCATCACTATATCGAGGCAATCCGCCCAAGATACACATATGGGAATAGAGGCTGATCAGTTTCAGTCTATTACAAGTCAACAGGAAAATACAAGCTTATTCTAATTATACATGGAACTTTGATAACACTGACTTACAGAAAAATCATTCCATTTTATGACGTTGCTTCAATCACTGGTATGGACTGAATTCTGTTAATCGTGAAATGTGATTTCATTAGTTACTAGTTATTTAATATCTTTTCACTTTGGCACCCAGTGTTAACAGGTCTAGTGTTAAGATTTTTATGCACTGTTTAATATTTCTATAACACTTATCAGAGAGTCTGATAAACAAAACAATTTTTTTTACAGTAAAACTACTGGTGATCAACACTGTTATAATTTTAGATTATTAAAATTTTCATCTTAGAACTAAATTATGAAATCACATTTATCCTTTATGCGGAAGTGAAATATCTTATGACCTTTTTTTCCCTTTTTTGCTCTCAGTTGACCTTCAGTACTATTACATTTTCATGTGCAGGACCATTTTCATGTCACATGTCTACTCTTTCTACTGGACCACATTTATATGTGGTGTGGAAGTCTTTTAGTTCGATTTATTGAATTGTATGTTATCCATATAGTTGAATTAGTGTTTCATTGACAAAAAAGTCAGTGTGTTTCACTTCGATTTATCCTACGTTATAATTAATTCCTTATGCTATCAGATTTTTGTTATTCTATTGCAGTTGATAATTTTAATTTATGGTATTACTCTTATTAGAGATCTTTAGTGTTTATTTATCACTGGTTTTTTCTTGTATGAATTCAGTAGAATTGAATACATGTTTGATATTTAGATATTTTATTGGAGAGAGTAATTTTTTTTTCCCAGTGTATACCAAAAATATGTTTAATAGTAGCGTAGTAATAGTAACTTTTTATGTAGATTTGAGTTAGTAAAGTCGTAATAGTATTATGCATTCTTCTCATCCTAACCTTTACATTCTCATTTTATCAAGTTTGGATATACATTACTGCATTTTGTTCATCACAATAGACTTATCTTGATGATCCAGTCAGGCTATAGTGGCTAAAATAATCGTCCCTTAGGGTCCTATCATGCCAAGCAGGTCGGTTGAAGAACCGTAAGATTAAAAGTGACAATCCTAATGTCCAGTGGCTACGTCGTACAGCCAACTGTATAGAGGTATATTGTCTGCAAGGCGCTTCCCCCAGGTAATCAGCATGACATCGATGCTGCCTTCCCACAAAAGAAAGGTGGAGGTGGAGAACATGCTCCCATTGAATTGATTCTTGTTGACATTTGTATATTGACTGTCCGTCTAAACGGTACAGTAAGGACTCGGGTGACTTCTTGTCGTTTCTGCCTATGCCCTCACTGATTGCAGCGCGGATAAATTCTTCAGGAAATTCTCTCACTTCCTTCAGATAACTAAACACTCAGACAGTAATCATAGTTGGGAATTTTAACTTCCAAATCGGTAGCTTAAATCAAGCTAAAAATCACTTAAGTGCAATTTTCAGCATCCTGGTCTAACGAACAGATAATGACGACAGTTATGTTCATATTACCGTTTACTCTTAGCAAGGGCAAACTTTAAGCGTAAAGAGAGACATTGTTTAACATCTATGTCCCGAACATCAACTCAAAGATAGGCGATATCGACATCAGTCATTCTTATGGTGGCTATGTATTGGACCACCGTTCATTCCGATGCACAGTTCAGGGTTCTAACTACAGACCAATTAAATCACGCATTTTTATGTGGCTTACTAGATGCAGAAAGGTCAAAACTAGGAAACTTCTTGGATGTCACTTCTAGAACTGAAAAGCCAAGAATGTATTTAGAGAAGGATTAGAGAAATACTTAGACGACCGTGTTCACTATGTTCATTCTGAAGAAGCTTGAAACGATTTTTAAGCAGGCGTGAGTGTGGGAACGATATATGCATCCAACCTAAAACAAAAGGTTAGAAAAGATCAATGTATTTCAGAAACTTCTAGTAAACTGATAGAGGCTAGAAAATTACTTCGGATGTGGATGTGTTCATGATCCACTCTCATTCTTGAAAGTCAAACTTATGGGCGGAACACGATGAACAGTTAAACTGACCTCCAGTTACTCTTCACGTATCGGCTATCCCCAAGCTATTTGAATGGAGAATAGCCGCAAGTCTCCCAACTCTTAAAAATCGATTAGTAATTTGAAGCCAAGTAGAACAGCAGTATCTCAAAGGTCCATCTTAAATATCTATAAGAACGGCGGTCCAATTTTAACACGTAGGTTTACTGATATATTAGCTATATTCTGAGACCTGAACTTAATCCCATGTAATGGTATTAATCAGTGGTCGTTTCAATGCAAACAAAAGGACAACCACAGTGGAATCAGTTTAACTAACGTAATATCTAAAATATTATCACATCTGTAATCATCTGATGCTTATTTGAAGCTACGTAATGGCAAACCTTGGAAAACCAGGCTGGTTTCAGACCTAAGTGAGTATTCACTAACTAGACATTTACTCTCCGTCAGATCCTAGATTATAGGCATACCTACCATCATCCGACAATAGTAGTATTCCTTGACTTAAAATCAGCTTTCGACTCAGTAAATCAAGAGGTTCTATAGCAGTGTTTGTCATTAAAATGTATACCTCAAAAGTACATAAACTTTATGTAAACTATATACTCGAGCTGTTGGTCTGATCCATGCCGGTAGACGCAGACTACTTAGTTAGTGTCTGTGTGATAATAACTATTAGTGGGTGGAGACTGCAAGTGACATATTTGAGAATCTGTCACAGTGATGCAAGTGCATTCGCTTTTATGTTCTAGATTTCAAGTTAAATTATTCTTCAGAACAGACCTAAGCTTTATTTTGTCCTTATGGATTATATTGTGGCGTTAACTTTGCAAATCATTTTTGTAATCTCATCTTGTTAATGTGTGCTAATGGCAATTTGGATCTGTGTGCATATGTTTCAGATTCTGCGTCGTTCATGGTTGATTCTCTTCATATTTATTTTTCTTATTTGTGTGTTTTTAAACAAGGATGTGTTTTAAAAAATTGTTTTGTAAACGATAGTCTTAGTCTATAATGTTCTGTTTTCATCTAAGCTACCCCTTTTCATCGTTTATATTGTATGGATCTAAATACAAACGCTTCTTAATAGTAATATTCTTTCCCAATATCGGATTGATGTTTTCAAACTTGTCGTAGGTACTATACAAGTCAATCAAGTTTTGATGATATTCGAGCCTTACTTAATCGGATTGAGTTATTGAGCATGTGACTAACTAAATTATATAATTCAACTAATAACTTACTTCATCTGATCGCTTTTTCCAAGCTACTTTATAGAAATATTATTCTATAATCTCATGTCGTATATCGACCTTGTTAAGAACTAATTAATGGAATCCCACCATACCGGTTGCGTAGAGGTTGCTCATCAATGATAGGAAAATAATTTATTCGATACCGGTTCACTGTACCGTATATTAAACATTTTCCTCGAAATATTAAGGTCCTGAGCCCAGTTTTCAGTGGTAGGCATGCAGTACTATGGAGTTCCCTGTTGGGACAAAACTACTTTGCAGTACTTCCTGATTTTCACTGATTGTCTTAGTGAGATGAATCCATGACGTAAAAATTAAAATCCAAAATTCTCCACAACATTCAATAATCAATCTATTATTTATTTTAATATTTTTGTACCGTCAAAAATCGACTTTTTTCGGAACGAATTGTTCGATGATCCAAGCTCGTGTAGCTTAGTAGTTTTATTAGAAGTCTCGTTTATTTTTCGTCATATTTACAGGGAAATGCCAATCAGTACATGATCTATGTCTCATGTTTTCCAGTTTATTATTTTCACTAATTTGCTTGATTTCGCACTAACCCTCACAAAACGGTGTGGAGAAAATATGAGTGTATAGATAAATAATTGGTAATTGAGTTGCACTAAAAAAATGACATTCTGTTTTGTTTATACTTAGAAAAAATGTAGTCATATTTTTCATACTACGTACAGGTAACCAGCTGAATGAATTTATTGTTCATTTGACGAAAAATGTAATCTGTTGTTAATTATAAGTATTAGTGTGTTGAATGCAAGTGAAAATAGAATTTTTAGTTTATGTCTGTTGTTATATTGGGCGATTCAAAAAGAATAACCAATTATCAGAACTATCTTTCAGAAGATTATTTCATTTATTTTGAGTATTTGTAAATTAATTATTTTATTTTTATTATTGTCATATTTCCCTGCCCTAAGCTTCTTCTAGACCCATAAACTGTTATCATACTATTTTTCATTTAGCGATGATAACTAATTAACTATGTATTTGTCCCCTCAGTTCATAATTATTGTTATCCTTTTGTATAAATGTTATTTTACGTATTGGTCCGCTGTGTGGTCAGGGCTTGTGTATATAATTAGTAAATGAATGAAATTTGGGTTGATTAGTTGGTTGTTGGCTCATCTATGTTGTGTTCTTCAATCCAACTTGGGGACTGAGACTCGCAGGGTAGACATGAGAGCATAAAACAATGACCTTTGTGTCCGGGTTTTCCGGTATAGGTTTCTATCAAGAGTGCTATCTCCGTATATCGTGATAAGCTGTACTTCACTTCATAACATCTGTCGATAAGCTAATATTTATATAAACTGTCTGCAAATTCATTTGATTCCTGTGTTATAAGTTAGCAAATTTAAATGTACTTAACTTTTCTATTTACTTGTATTACACAGCTGTTAGAATTATTTGACAGTGAAGATCCTCGTGAACGTGATCTTGTCAAAACTATTTTGCATCGTGTATATGGGAAGTTTCTTGGATTACGTGCATTTATTCGTAAACAATTTGGTAATATATTTTACAAGTAAGATAAGTTAATTGCTTGTAATAATATTGCATTCTTTAAACGGTGAATACAGAATGCAGCCACTCTCTTGACATAATCTGTTTATTACAAAGTGATATTTAATTATTTTGAAATAATTGTCCACTTGCTGAAATGACTAGATTCCTAGATTACTTCAAACCTAGTATTTAAGGCAAATCCGTTAATATTGTGTAAAACGGAATATATGTTGAATGACTAAGCATACGTGATAATTTAGGCTTATTGTTTGTATTCTTCATATATTGGTCTCTGCTGAGTACCATCGAAAACCAGAAAGCACAGCTGATTCATCCTAGTAGGGTCGTTTCCATAATCCCAAGCTAAGGTCATTCTAAGGAGTCGAACGCAGGACTTTCAGGCCTCATAGCTTACTCTCAACAGACGCCTAATGATTAAACTCCCACCGCATTTATTTACTGATATATGACGATTGTTTTATTCGATTGACGATAATTGTCACACTCCCGGATTTCCTGAGCGCCACCACTCGCGGGTTCTCACTATGGCTTCAAGACAGTTTTTAAATAGTTCACTAGTGGACTAATTATTAAAGTAATTAAAATCGATAAGTAAATCTGTATCTCAAACGTTCTGTGTAACAGAATAATATCAACTGGATAAATTTGGGATTGTCGTTTTACATGTGTCAATCAGTTCACCAATGAATTACTTGATGAAATTAATGCAGAGCATTCATAGTTACTTACAAATGTTACTTTATCACCGTAGACTTGTGGATTCTCCATGATTTTGATTGTTGATTCATCGACTACATTTAAATGTAGACAGTTTGATTTGCTTCCTCGTAATAAATAGTTATATAGTTCGGCTATGAATTAAATTGATTTCAATTCTCAATTCAGTGCATACTATTTTATTGTTTTCACAACTGTAACTTGTTTGTGTCTGCTAATGGCTACAAAATGATAGAAACGGCACTTAAACGGGGTACACACACACTTCCGTAACCATTGTATACATGTTTAGTTTCTTTAAAGGTTGCTTGATACGTTCTTTATAATATCAGTGATTCACTCATGAACACGTTTTTCATATTATTTATATCGTACTTATTTATTTGTTGTTTGATTCGTTAGATTTATTTACGAAACAGAAGTTCATAATGGAATTGCTGAACTTTTAGAAATCTTAGGAAGGTATGTGTTTTTTGTTTATTGTATGAAATTATATTCCTTCGTCGTTAATATATTTGTATTAATATAATACCGAAATGTTTATTAGAAGTTGCTATGCCAATATTTAAAGTACTTCCAAGAGAGTGGTAGCACTCACTTTTTTCGATGAACCTTTGAAAATGTTTGAAAAATTTGTGTACCTAGGATATTCTTGTAATTGGTGATTCTTGCGTTACAGATGCTATTAGTCAACGGATTATTAAGGCCTATTTGGAACATCTACGACTTTATCATGATGTTAGATCATCTGTAAAAGGTCGGATATACAATTTGTCGGTGGGAGTAGTTCTCGTTTATGCTTTTAAATCTGATCTTCCATGGTGTGGGCAGCCAGGAAGTGAAAACTGCCCTCATACCCCTAACAGCACAAGAGATCATTTCGCTCGAGGTCAAATCCCACCCTCAACTCTCAATAATTCCCTTATTCCCACGATTAACCCATCTAGCCTAACTTTATCACCTCACGCCTCTAATGCTAATAGTTTGAGTTCACGAAACGTTATTCCTGGTATCCTGAAACCTCGCACGAAACTACATATCGGAGCTTTTAACGTTCGAACCTTAGGACAAATAGGACAACAGGCCTCCCTAGCCATGACCCTTGATTCTCGTTCCATCGATGTCTGCTGCGTCTCCGAAACGCGTATACAGGATCCAAGTACAATCATTTGCTTGATCTCACCTTGTGAAGATAAAGAGCCGGTCCGGTTCACCCTTCGTGTTTCCGGTGACCCCACTGCTACCACTCGAGGCCTTGCTGGTGTAGGTGTAGCACTAAGTTCAAAAGCTGAACAGACTCTCCTTGACTGGATTCCCATAGACAGTCGCTTATGCGCTGTCTTTGTGAACGGGATGGTATGAACTCGGAAGGATAGTACACACGCCGTTGCCGCTTTGTTGTCTTTGCCTATGCCTCAACTAACTGCAGCTCAGATGAAAGGATGAATTCTACAGAAAGCTTTCATACCTCCTTCAGAAAGTTAAGTGCATTGATGCAGTATTGGTAGCTAGTGATTTTAATGCCCAAGTAGGTAGATTAGGCGAAACCGAAAGGCACCTAGGTGGATCCTATGGTGTTGAGGTTCAACGAACAGATAATGGCGATCGTTTATTACAACTGTGCTCAGATAACCGTCTATTTCTCGGAAGCGTCAACTTTAAACATAAGGAGAGACATCAGTTGACATAGCAACCCCCATAATCAACTCAACACTGGACTCAAATAGACCACATTACTATCAACCACTGTTGGAGAGGCTCGATAGAAGAATGCCGCTCATTTTGGAGCACATGTTTAGACTTAGACTACGCTTTAGTACGAGTGCGTATTAGTTTGCGTCTCACTGGACGTAATAGACCCACGGCAAAGATCCCCATAAGAGTCCAACTTAATGATGAAAAAGTCAAGAATATATGTCAGGAACAACTAGAAAACCAATTTGTCAACTGTATAAACGATAGCCACTCCGCTAGCCTTTGACCTTATGATCAATCTTCAAGGCAGTAAAACGTCGTCAGGAGATGCAGTCTCATAGTAGATAGTGACAGGTAAGTTCACTTTTGAATCCTGCAGCCCATTATTTTTAAATTAGGGCTTTGCATTCCCCATAGGTAAACTTTCCCTGTCTATCAACCCAGTTTAAGCGTTGATCTTCCGCTTTCTCCCTCTCACTTTAGTGAACAATGCTCTCGCCTCGTTATTCCAGTGAGTAGGACATCCTTAGTAGGGGCTAGACTCCTGGCCATATGAGAGTATTTCGAGAAGTAAAGTGAATTGTTCTACCCCAGTCGTTAATATTCGAGCATTTCAGGGAGGAGGCGTGTATACAAATATAGTTGATGATGGTACCCTTGAAAACCGACGTTTGCATATTATGCACTAAAACTGGTCCAAAATAGGACGAAACGCGCGTTATGGATTCCACTTGCCAGTCACAATCCAACTAATATAATACTTGTGAAAAATTCGCTATATGGAGGCATTCCGCTCAGATGCACATATAGCAACAATGACTGACCAGCTTTAGTCTATAACAAATCAACGGGAATATATAAGTTTATCCTAAAACTGGTTTTTGTTTTATTTATTTATTTATTTTGCGCATACAACGTTTATTGCGAACGAAGCTCAAAGAAAATGTGCTACTCAAATTGAAGTATAAAGTGATAGTAAAATGGAAAGTCGTACGATGAATGTTTAAATTGTGTGCATAAATCGTGTTTTTACAGAAGAATCATTTGAATGAACAATGAAGTAGATTTTTTCCCATGTTACTTCTGCAAAGAATTCAATTGATTTAATGACCACAGTAGCTAACTGAAGATATCATATCGTAATAGAGTCTATCATTCTAACTGATATGTTTTCAAGTATTTCAGATACATAGTAGTCTTAGGTATACACCTCTCGACGTCGACGGAATTTTGTAAATGAGACAGTTTTGCATCTGTTTCATATTGGAGGATGAAGTAGATGACGTTATTGGTCTTTGTTTTCCCTTTAATATACCACAATGATCAGTTATGTTATCAATCCTACAACGTATAGTGAACTTGCGACACTCTTCTTTAGATTAACTCTTCGACATCACTTACAAATTTTAATCAATGTAGCCAAGAGGTGTACCTTTGACTTTATATGTCAGATGTCTTCGCCATTTCATATTTCAAATTCGAAGAATTGTATTTCTGTATACTTTTCTTATATATTTGTAGTATCATTAATGGGTTTGCACTGCCGTTAAAAGAAGAACATAAAATGTTTTTAATGCGTGTTCTACTACCTCTGCATAAGGTTAAGTCGGTTAGTATATATCATGCGCAATTAGCATATTGTGTTATACAGTTTTTGGAAAAAGATCCAACACTTACTCAACAGGTTAGTTGATTTATGTAACTTAGATCGTTTTTTATATGACCCAGAGATTTGGTCGATAAGAAGACTAGATTCGCACAGACAGCATTATTTGCTACCAGATATTGTTAGTATCATACACCTGAAGTCGATCATCAATCAAAGAAAGGTCAATTCACCGCCGTCTTCTATTAATAATCATTGTCAAAAAGTATAACTAACGGGATGTTTGATATAAAGTAGTAAGACTTCTGTACAACTATATATGACTCGGAATATTTGACATATAAAAATGTCAGGCTTCCCAATTGTGACGTTTCAATACGATAAAAGTGAATACAATTTCACATAGGTATCCATGTGAGATAGTAATATATCACACTTTTTATGACTTATGCATATTTTATGGAAGTTGGTTGGATTATGTAATGGCATAAATGTACTTAATATTTGTTCTTATCCATATGCATAAATGATATGGATGTTTTATTATTACTGAATATAATTATGACTATTATATTACTAGGGTTAAACAATAAGAATTCAGATCTAGTGATTCCATCTATTCTTTACCCACAAAACATATATACATCACTTACAGTATAGTCTTAAAAAATCCATATGATGTTTGTATGGATTCTTTTGAAGAAAAGAGAATTGTATGATCTCTGCTAATTAAATTCATCCGTATTGTGATTTTAATTAACATTTTTGTTGAAATGATCAAAAATCGATTACTCACAGTCATCGAATTACGTCGACCTTTATGGGTTCATGTTTCATCTGTTTATCTCTAAAATATTTCCTATGTGTACGTTTATTGTCTGGAAGTAATTACTATGTGAATAACATTATTCAATGACAAGATACATCACTATCTCCTTAAACAGAAATCTAACTCAAAAATGAATTACTCACTAATCACCATTCTTATCGTTGAATGATGCCTTCATACTGTTAAACCAGATGTTCTAAACTCTCATTTGAAATGTCTAGTTCTCAAGGGCACACTTTATCACTGTCACTTGTAGCTGGAATAAATTTAATTTTTTTGTCTTCCTAGTAGTCACGGGCTAAGTCAAGAATCATTAAGATGATGGGATGGGATACAGGTTCGATTAGTAAGTAGTTAGCCCCCTCCCCCCTCACTGTAAGGGATATCACAACGTTATTAAGTAATTCTCTTTCCTTTCTTAAGTTGACGTTTTAATGTTAAGTATGAAACTCCTCAAATAAACTAATTCGGAATCAACACTGATAAGGTTTGTGTATTAAAGAGATATGGATGATATTATACTGTACATTTTATTTTTTTCACATATTTCCTTCTGTTTAACTATTTAGGTAGTACTTAGTCTGTTGAAATTTTGGCCAAAAACACATAGTCCTAAAGAAGTGATGTTTCTCAATGAATTAGAAGAAATTCTTGATGTTGTAGATCCATCAGAATTTCGAAAAATTATTCGACCACTATTTACACAATTGGCTAAATGTGTATCATCTCCTCATTTCCAAGTAAGCGAAATTTTCTTGTTTCTATTAACATCAATTTCAAATAAATTAATATTTTTCACAACGTTTCTAAGTGTTCAGTTGGTAACAATGTTGTTATTTTTGGTTAAGATTTATCCCATTTTTGCATAAATTTTCTAACTTTATATATGTGAGTTACAAGGTTGTTCATTGAATATGTATCAAATAATGATGTATATCATCAGTACATTCAATCTGAACCAAATGGCCTGGCTACAGACTGCGTGATTGTACTCGCTTGATAGTGATAATCACTGGGGCAGGAACTTTAGTAACATGTCTCAGCAACAAATTCTAAGTTTCTGAATTACTTTTCACTTTTTATCTTCTAATGTATCTCTTACTCCGAATGATATCTTTGTTTTGCAATACTACTATTTTTTTGCCACATTCGCCATTCCTCGTATGAACTTAATCTTGCTAACTTTGTATATGTATAAATATTTCTGTTCGATTGCTGTTTTACATAGTCTCGGTGTATCTCATAGTATACTATAAACTCATATTTAGTCTCATCGGCCCTGGTGCGTGGGTGTTCTACAATATGCGGAGAGCTCTCTTGGTTTTTGCCAAATTGCGTCACTTGTAGCATAGGGGAAATATCTATCTCTCAGTGAAAGGCCGAGTGTCCTGCGAAATAGTTCGCTCCCTATTAACCTGTTAATCGGAATCATTGGCTTCGGAAATAGAAGATCAACAAAGGATTCAGGTCGTTGGTCAGTTGTAAATCAACATCGACTGAGGTGGTTTATACGTATGTTGCTTATTCCCAACCAGCGCCTGCTTCGCCCCTGGAGCCCCCACAGGGTTTCTGCCGGTCCCAAGCCCGGATAAAGGAGGAGGGTTGGGCATGGGGCTAGCAACCCCATCCCGTAAAACAACTACCATGCTAAAAAACAGCTTACGAATAAAAATCTTTATAACCATTCTAACTCTGCCCTGGAAGTTGGAAGGACTAATACGACGCTTCATGGTGAAAGCCGAGTTCCTTCGGAAGCCATAAGGCCGATGCCCCCCCTTCCGACAACCGGAGCAACAATTGATGTACTCGACCGACCTCAAACAGCTGTCCCCTGGACACTGCGGTCACACTCAGGTCATCACGACCTCTTCTAATCCTCTTTCTCTTTCAGGTTCCTCACTAATGACCCTTCCACGGTGTGGGCAACCGGGAAGTGACAACCGCCCTCATACCTCCAATAGCACTCGAGTTCACCTTGTTCATGATCAAACACGTTCTCCCTCTCTGGCCCCCACTTGTAACACTTCTACCACATTTTGTATGCGTGCCACTTGTACTGGTTACCCGAGTTCCCGAAATGTCATACCAGGTCTCCTGAAGCCACGCTCTAAACTTCATGTTGGAGCTTTTAATGTGCGTACGCTGTGTCAAATCGGTCAACAGGCTGCCTTAGCTAAAACATTAGAATCTCTTGCAATTGATGTATGCTGTGTCTCCGAAACACGCATACAGGATCCCAGCATGGTCATCCATTTGACGTCACCTAGTCAATGCAATGGAACAGCACACTTCACTCTTCGTTTATCTAGAGACCCTACAGCTAGCTCACGTGGCCTTGCTGGTGTAAGTATAGCACTAAGCTTACGTGCAGAACAGGCTCTTCTCGAGTGGATTCCTGTAGACAGTCGTCTATGTGCTGTCCGTCTAAATGGCACAGTACGAACTCGGAAAGATAGGGACACATGCCGATGCCTTTTTGTCGTCTCAGCTTATGCCCCCACTGATTGCAGCACAGATGAAGTGAAAGACGACTTCTATATGAAGTTCTCTAGCCTCCTTCAGAAAGCTAAGCACTCAGACATAGTAATTATTGCAGGAGATTTTATGCCCAAGTAGGTAGACTAAATCAGGCTGAAAAGCACCTAGGTGGGTTACTCGGCATCCCAGCCCAGAGAACAGACAACGGAGATCGTCTGTTGCAGTTATGTTCAGACTACCGTTTATTCTCAGCTAGCACAAACTTTAAGCATAAGGCGAGACACTGTTTAACCTGGCGACCTCCAACACCTACACAACGATGGACACAAATTGATCACATCGGCATCAGCTATCGTTGGAGAGTTTGTTTAGAGGACTGCCGCTCTTTCTGGGGCACTTGTCTAGACTCTGACCATGCCCTAGTGAGAGCACGTATCTCTATGCGTTTTACTGGTCGCAGAAAGGTTACATCGGGCAAACCCTTTAGATATCACTTTGAGAGTGAGAACGCTAAGATTGCATTTAGGAATGGTTTGGCTAAGCATTTACTCGCCCATGACCAACAGGTTTCCCCCGAAGTAGCTTGGAATGATTTTAAAGCAGGTGTATACGCAGCAGCGCTATCAGTATCTAACCCCAATCCAATAGTTATGAAAGACCATTGGATCTCTATAACTTCTAGGGAACTGATGGAGGCTCGAAAACTCATTCCAGCAGGCTCGGAGTATGATGAAGAGCGACGACAACTGAAACGTAGACTGACAAAGAGTTTGCGTAAGGATCGTGAACAGTGGTGGGCAACAAAAGTAAAAGCGATAGAAGCATCAGCAGCGGCAGGCAACAGTAGACAGCTGTTCCGACTTATTAAGGACACCGGTATCAAAAAATCGGCAGTTAGTGAAATCATCTCTGAAAAAGATGGGTCGTTGATCTACTCTCAATCTAGAAGATTAGAACGATGGGCAGAACACTTTCAGGAACAGTTTAACTGGCCCCCAGCCACGCTTAGCTTACCCACAATCTCCAAGCTACCCGAATGGAAAACTGACACAGGTCCCCCAACTCTCCGTGAAGTTGAAAACGTCATAAGTAAATTGAAACGAGGGAAAGCAGCAGGGCCTGATATGTTGTCTACCGATATCTTCAAGGATGGTGGTATAGTTTTAACGTGCAGGTTGACTGAGATATTAGCCAACGTCTGGGAACTAAACTCCATCCCATCTGACTGGTATCGATCGCTGATTGTTCCAGTCTACAAAAAGGGACAGAAATCCTCTTGTGATAACCACAGAGGAATCAGTTTGACTAATATAGTATCTAAAATATTAGCCACTATAATCATCCGACGTTTAACTAACACTAGGGAACAACAGACTCGAGAAAACCAGGCTGGTTTCAGACCTGGCCGGGGTTGCATTGATCACATATTCACCCTGCGCCAGGTCCTCGAACACAGACATATGTACCAACGCCCAACTATAGTTGTATTTCTTGACTTAAAAGCGGCGTTCGACTCTGTTGACCGTGAAGTCTTGTGGCAATGTTTGTCATTAAAAGGCGTACCTCAAAAGTACATTAACCTTATAAAGGCTCTCTACTCGGTCATCACTGGTCGAGTCAGAGCATATGGTGAATTGTCACGAGAAACTTCATCCTCAAGTGGAGTCCGTCAGGGTTGCCCCTTATCCCCATTTTTATTTAATTTCATCATAGACGTACTGTTAGATATCTCTCTCACTTCTTTTAAGTCCTCTGGGATTAGTCTCCTTCCAGGAGGCTCTCTTGTCGACTTAGAATATGCAGATGATATAGTCATATTTGGTGAAGATGCACACAGCATTCAAGGTCTCTTGAACACGTTGAGTAACAATGCAGGCATATTTGGGATGCGCTTCTCCCCTCCCAAATGCAAAGTGTTACTCCAGGATTGGTCTGCTTCTTCCCCCAAATTATTTATAGGGAGTGAAGTAATTGAATGCGTTTATCGCTTCACTTATCTCGGAAGTCTCATTACCCCTGGTGGGTCGGTGTCTGATGAAATCTCAGCGCGGATTCAGAAAGCTCGATTGGTATTTGCCACTCTACGGAACTTGTGGCGCAGACGAGATATCCGTGTCTCGACGAAAGGCCGGGTGTACTGCGCAGCAATCCGCGCCATCTTAACATATGGCTGCGAGACGTGGGCCATGAAAACTCAAGATATGCGTCGTCTCCAGATATTTGACCATAGGAATCTTCGTAACATCGCTCGTATACCATGGAATAACCGGACTAGTAATAGTGAGGTTAGACAAAAGGTTCTTGGGAAACACGGTAAATCAGTCGAAGAGGTCATTAACCTTCATCGACTGAGATGGCTGGGATATGTATTGCGCATGCCCGACCACCGTCAACCCCGTCGCGCCATGTTAGCTAGAGTTGAAGTAGGATGGAAGAAGGTTAGGGGCGGCCAAACCAAAACATGGCATCAGTCCATGAAGTCCTTGACTACTGGCCTAAGCCATGTAGGTAGATGTAGACTACCTGGTTGGGGTCCGCGTGATGATCGCAACAAATGGCTGGAGACACTAGGTGATATGGCTCAGAACCGGTCACAGTGGCGCAAGTGTATTCACTCTTTAACCTCATCTAGATCTTAAATTCTATTGTTATTTTCTGGACATCTTTACTTACTCTTCTCTCTTGTATTCTGTTTATACGTTACCTCAATATTCTCGTAGTGCTATTGTGGTATGGCAACTTGAACCTACAGGCGTTTGTGCCCGGTTCTACGTTGCTGCTGCTGCTGCTGATGATGATGATCGTCGAGCGATGTCAGCTGGTGTAGGCGAAAGGTGGAAAAAAAGTTAAGGATGATCAAACCCTAACAGGGCATCAGTTTGCAAAGTCGCTGATTGTTAGTCTGAATCATGTTGGTAGGTGAAAAATAGCTAATTCTAATCAGCACAATTGTCGCCATCATTGTTCAGAGGCATTTGGTAATATGGCTGGGTATCGGTCACACAATCCAGCTGTATTTATTCTTTGACTCCTTCTAAACCCTAAGTCCTATTATTTTTTTATACGTGCCTTGATTATATTCCTTCTTGTTGAATTATATTCTAGTTTCCGTCTTACTGTGTTATTCTCATCAATTTGATCTCGCTATTTTAATATGGTATTGGAGCTTGAGTTACTACACGCATACTCCATAGTCTACATTGTTTATGACTGACTGAGTCTAATAAAATTCATTAATCGATCGGGTACCCATGAACAACATAGAATCTAGCATATTTGCATACAAGTCCAAATTAACGTTAGCACACATTAGCGCGATGAGATTATAAAAATGACTTACAAAGTTAACGCCACAATATAATTCAACAGGACAAAATGAAGCTTAGGTCTGTTCTGAAGAATAATTTAACTTGAAATCTAGAACATAAAAGTGAATGCACTTGCATCACTGTGACAGATTCTCAAATATGTCACTCGGAGTCTCCACCCACTGATAGTTATTATCACACAGACACTAACTAAGTAGTCTGCGTCTACCGGCACGGATCAGACCAATAGTTAAAGGCTTTACAGACTGATTCCACATTTTGTTCTAACCACCCCGAGCATTCTTGTATCCTACTCCTACGCCAGCTAACATCGTGCAACGAAGCAGTTGGTGGTCGGTCATACATAATACATATTCGGCCATGTCTACTGATAAAGGTTTACAGCACCGATGGATTTGCCATTTTTCTTGGTACTCTGTCTAACATCAATTTATTAACAATCTTCTTTTATCTATTTGTGTGCACAATGAATATCATCCTGAAGAACATAGAGCCTACTGTACGCGATTGTGGGACATACAGTCATTTTTTCCTAAATATACGGTGAATATAAAAATTACTTATTTTGTGGCTTTACATCAAGTCCTGATTTTAGTCAGACCATCATTAAAAGCTAGGAAGTATTGGATAACTGCGACAATCAGTCTTTCCGTTTAGTGGTTAAACTCTAAATCACCGAGTCAATACTCAGTAGTTCTCTTTACTAATTATTCTGTAATAGTTTTAGTTTAATTATCGTCCACTTTTTATTATTTCTACTTGTTAATTATTAGTTTGTATAACTCATCTCGAACTTGTTCAACGTTTGCCTATCACGTATGAATAAGTTTGGTTTCCCCTCCCTTTTCCAAAAAAAAACAAATTTTTTCTATGCTGTACTATAATTGTCTTTGTAAGTAATATATCGATTAAAAATTTATGTCTGAACTAAGAGAAATTGTATTGACTCAGTTTTGAACCGATTAGTTTCCTATCATTATGTATGAATTGAAAGGTCCCCTATCTTTCAGATTTCATGTTTTTAACTGTTCATATAAATGATGTCTATATTAGTTAATATTGTTGATGCACCTTCGCTTTAACAATTATGTAGTATTGTAAAACGAAGGCATGTTTTACCACACTAGTAGGCATTTTGAAGAGTTCTTGCGGATTTTAATAGATAACTGAGACATCTATGTAATTGTATGAGATCTGAGTTCAATCTTAAAGTTACTTCAATCAGAAATTGACACTATGGAGTGTGTCGTATACTGGATTGATAATACAAGATATTGATTATTTTATAATTCCGTTCATGAACATGATAAGCCTATGTTTATGTCAGTGCCCTTTAAATGCTTGTACTAAGTTGATCTGTTGTTTATCATATATTCCAATGTGTATGTTGCGGTGAGATATTTCCATTCATCCATCACTTGATAATTATTTTTCTGTACACTTTTACCTCGCATATAATGCTGTTTTGTATATGTAATCCTCTCAACTGTATCACTATAGTGATATAATGTACTGTTAACAGTTGACAGTCGGGGATGGGGTGGATGTGAAGGAAATTATGAATAGATATTAGGTCATATATAAGGAAGGAGATTAAATAGGATTTTCTGTTTAAAAAGTGCTCGTTTCCTTGTAATTAGTTTTCCTCTCTCAACTCATGCTTTCGATGCAGCTACTTTCACTTGTATCTATGTCTCATCAGCCCTTGCACAATCGATGTAGCTCAAAGCCATGATTCTAACTATATAATTGATAGGTGAAATCTAATTCAGAATTGACACGTAAGTATTTGTTACATAATCATCTTCATTCCTCCCTTCTATCCTGCGTAATTACTACCTGTAACTAGTAGAGTATATAGAATTAAATAAATATTATACACTATTGAAACGAATAAATATACAGATGTGTTAATCATATTTTTTGCGTAACTGTTTATTTAATTTGTAGGTTTTCGCTTTCCTTTAATCATTACCACAGATTTAGGCACAAAGTTGCTGATAAGGATTAAAATGAATCCTACCTTTGTTATGCATAATAATCATATATTTATACGACACTTCTATTTTTTCTGCCTATACTTTTTCTCTCTACTTAAATTCCTTTACACTCCCACTGATATCACTTTTGTTTTATAGTTCTTACTATATCTTTTGTCTCGCTAATTACTCCCGTAACCGCATGTTGAAGCGCAAATACTTAGACCAGTATGCAAGCTACATATTTCCAACCTACTTTTAATCGATCTGTAAGTATTTTATAGAAGAGTTTATTGTTTCTTTCTAAACGGAGTACTGTACGAACCAAGTGAATACCTCCAATCAAGTGATTAGTAATGAATACTTATTTTCTTAACTATTATGTTGTTGAGTAGTAGCACAATTACCGAATATATTATCTCGACTTTCAATGGGTACAGAACGTTTATAGGTAACTGACTTATGCAATTACTTTCAACAATGATCGTTTATCCTAACGTCTTCTCAATCTGCATTAGCACTATCTAGCCCCATATGGAAAAGAAAAATCACTTGAAGTTGAGCTTTTCAGTGCAAAATCGGAGTATGTATCTTTCATACGATCGTTTAAATACATAAATCAGTTCTCAAACCACGCAGCAACACAATTCGAGTAATTAAATGCAGTGTTCTTATTAATCAACCAATCTTAGTCTTGACGACAGTTGTAACATTCTTACTAATTATAGTAGTCTTAATAAAAGGTGTTCGCTAGGACTCGGTTACAGTCACAATCGAATCAGCGAAATGAAAATATTGTATACGGAATAATTGAATAGTATCGAACTAAGTGGTGATAGTAACGATCTGGATACTGACAAATACTCCAGGATTATATTGTCGTGTATTGCGAATTAATAGGGACTATCATTTGGACTACAGTTAGAAATGTACCAGAACAGCTATCAGTTTAAATGTGAATATATTGCTTGAATTTGTAATTGTATTGTAGCGATATATATATATATATATATATATATATATATATTGCATTATCCACTGTAAACAGTTCATGGAATTAAGAGTATAACACAACCAAACGCAGGCAAACATTCACATGCACAAGAAAAGTACATCAATGGAGGTACAGAATTAATCAGACTAAGGAGTACAGAATAATATAACGGATTTTACGCATCATGGTAGTTAGTCATTCAGCATACTATGTCTGTAATGATTTATAGAGTCCTTTACTGATTTACTATATTCGCCTAGTTCAATACAACTAACACCCTACTTATAGCTTGCGTATCTCCCCTACCTTTGAAGGCCATTTTTTATAGCCACTACGTATTAGATTACAAATTTCTCTATAAGTGCATCTGCATATAAGACACTATTTACTGTCGTAATTTATTTCTTAGTTCGTATTTGGTTTCATTACAGCAATGTCGAGCGGCCTATGCTCCTCCGTGAGGGGTAACGGGCGTAAGTAAGTAAGTACAGGAATATCCTTTCCCATGCAAATGATTACTAAACAAGTTTACTAGTGAACTGACTAGACTACTTATAATCACTTGAAAATAAATAATAATTTTACTGTCATCTCGATGTCTTTTTATGAAAAAGAAAAGAAACAAAAACTTTTTATCGCCTATACAACAAGATCTGTTTTAACACTTCACGTTGGTCTCTTTGAAAATTTATCATATTATGATAAACAAAACAAATCAATCTCACTGACTTAAATGTAATTCACCGTTTATTATGTGAATTCACTCTTCAATCGTACTGTTTATCCGTAAACCATTTTACAACTACTACTTTAACGACTGGTTTTAATAACTTTATCTCTGTATTCTGATGTATCACAGTAGCTTAACCTGATTAATTTATGTGCCAAGTTTTGGTTAGTGACAATAATAAAGTAACTAGTTTATGTGTTGAAAGTGTTTGTTTTGTACTAAAAGCAAAAAATATACAAATTATTTTTGAAGTCTACATCTTCAGTGGTGAATCTTTATGGATACGTCAATTTTTTGTGGAAAGTACTTACATTTTATTCATTTTCTAAGTGTTATCTACCTTTTCGTTTGTTCATGATAGAGAATAGATGTGTTTAATGTGAATTTTGTGTTATTCGTCACATTATTGAATTTGTGCATTTAAACTCGTCTTGTTAGTGTCCTCATGTCAGTATTTTTGTACCAGTTCAGTTGATTTTGTTTAGCTACTTGAATTCTAATCTTGACATGACTGTAAAATGTCTTTGTAACAGTCGGCAGATTTTTTTCAGTCTGTTATTCAATAATCGTTTTGGAAATGAATCAAACTCATTTTGCTCCATTCAGTGAACTATAGTATATAGTAAACAACATTTCTAGTTAATGATATACATTATACTCTTGAATTCATGTATATTTTATCTTAAGGCTGTGGCAAAATTGTTGTTGGATTATTCCTGTACTTCAGCACAGTAGTCAACATTATTTCATTCTTTCATGAACTTTCATTGACTTGTTGTTTTCGTGAATATTGTCTTTGTCTTTTAGTACATTATTGTTACTTTTTCTTATAGGTTGCAGAACGTGCATTGTACTTTTGGAGTAATGATTATATTCTCCAATTGATGCATGATCATGTTGATGAAATTCTTCCGATAATGTTTCCTGCTTTATATCGTACTAAAGAGCATTGGAATAAGTAAGTAAATACTCCATTATGATTGCTTATTGTTAATGTGACTGTTTTTCAATAATTATTATTATTTATACATAGTGTTCATTTCAGATTGTTATCAGTTAGTTGGAAGTTCAGTGGAAGGCAGCTGTTTCATTCTATTATAAGGCTTCTGACAGTGTACATCCATTATCCCACCAGAGATTGAATCCAGAACCTTCAAATCTCGTGGAGAACTCCTAACCTTTAGACTCTTTAACATTTCCAAGTTAATCTTATTAGTTATACACACGTTGAGTCGAATTTACATCACAATTTGAATATGTGTTTTCTTAAAAAAATTTCGAACTACATTTCTCGTTTTCATCATTGAGGTGTCATGGAATGTTATTTTGCTAAGTCTAACGTTTATATACTTATATACTTTGATTTATTTACAGAACAATCCATGGTCTTGTATATAATGCTCTTAAATTATTCATGGAAATGAATCAGAAACTTTTTGATACATGTACACAACGATATAAAGAAGACAGACAGAAGTTAGTATATGTGTATCTATATATGCTCTTACATGTATTTGCTTAAACCTTCGTACGGTATTGTTTGGATCATTTGTCTGCTATGTTAATGTATTTCATAGATTGGCACATATTTGTATAGCTGGTATTGAATTACATTTATCTATCTATCTATCTATCTATCATATAATGAGAGTCCGGTTATTGCAGTCAATAAAGCAGAAGATTTTCAGTTTCATAATTGTAGGTCTCTCAGATTGAATCAGAGAGTAAGGAAGATCTGTCTTAAAGAATTAGATAACATTAGTTCCAAATTAATGGTACTCATGAACCTCAGCATTATAAAGAAACTAAAAGCATACTTGCATATTACAGTCACTGGCTATCTTCTTTTGTTGTTTTGCTACCTTGTGGACTAGACATTTAAGTTATAAACTCATGGGGAGAGGTACGTGTTCCCCTGATTTCTCGTCTCCTTGTTAATGTAATGTCTGATGATTTGGAATGATGCAATTTATGCTGACGGTAACCTCAGCGTTTACGTGCCAGATTCACGATAAATCGTGTAATGTAATTATTTGTCTCAATTTTGTATTAATGTTTAATAAACGATCGTGTACAGAATCCCGATCACAACAGTACAAGAAATTTCCATCTGTTACTATTTGATCTCCTCAACATCAGAAAGTAATTTGACCTACTCAAATATATGTCGATCAATTATATATTTTGCACATATCAGGTTATTTCGGTCCGTAAAATGACTGCATATATACAATAGTATGATGTATGTTAGTCCAAAATACTTATATGAGTTCAGTTTATGCATGTACGCTAGATATATTAATTATACTTGTTTATTGAAACCAGTCAATCCTTTGTAACTTCATCTACTATTGTTGGTAGTCTAGATTTTATACAATCGGCTATTTGCAGATTGAATCTGATAATAAAATATAAACGTATTGATAGCTTTTATGTATATTTCATGATGACTCTCTTCTTTGTATATCGTTGAAACATAACTTTGCTTATAATCATCTGATCATAATTTAAACATTTAAATGAATAGACTTGTTGTTGATTGCTATTCAATGTTACAGGCTGCATGTGTTTGTCTGGGTGTGTGAGTGTGTGTGTGTTACTTTCCTTATACTACAATTTTTCATATGCTTTTTCACTCAATTCCTTGATATTCAATATTATACTTCTCTGTAATAATATACTTTAGGATAAGTTAAAGTTTAAATATTCATTTATGCAGTTATCTCATAACTTTAATTATTTCGTATATTTTAGGAGTAGAGAAGAAGCTAAGCGCCGTGAACGTGTATGGGCTACATTACATGAAACTGCTAAAGGGAATCCAATGTATGCTGTTGTTATGAAAGAAGTATCAAGTTCAAATAGAGAATTGTTCAATCCAGTAGCACCAAATTCCATTTCATCATCATCATCTGCTATGGGTGACCACTGTGTAAATAATGCAACTCCATCTCCAAGTAATGCAATTGAAAATGATGACTGTAATCTTGGTCCGGAAGAAGATGTCAGCGGTTCGTTAAAGAATTTACAACGTGAAGCTGAGGATGATGTACGTAGAATTGTTAGGTGCTTGCTTGAACAAAGTTTGAAAATGTTGTGGAAGATTGTGTTTAATGTTGCCATTCTTCTACTTTAAGGCTACTTTCAAATGAGATATGTTAAATCTTTTACGTTCGACTTTCAGAATACTGAGTTCCTAGTCAATTTCTAGTCTCGCTATCTTTCGTACTTGAGGTCTAAATCATTGCGAAACTGTAAAGTTTAGCAGTGACTCTGGGTCTCATTTAAAAGTTCCTGAAAAATATGCCTTAATTGGTAATCCTTTTGATCTTTAGCCTCTGAGCTTAGAAAAAAAAGCGTTTTAAAGTCATCTCTTATGATATATTGTTTATAACGATATCAAGAGCTTCGTAATCACATCAGCATATTGAATATGCCACTACTAGAAGCATGCATCTCCATGATTTCATAATTGTCTAATTTTCTTGTTAATTTTTCGAATGATTAACGATCCTAACTGTCAACACGGTGTAGGTGTTTGATGTGAATAAGGTTTCGCTGCTGTAAGTTAGAGTTCAATTCATTTGTGTTAAGCTTATTTGATTGGCTTCGAGGCACTTTGTTTTGTAAAAGCTTGTTGTCTAATTCACTGTAGGCGATGAGGACATACTGTATTGAAAGCCAAATACTTTATTTATAATTAGTCTCTTACTCGATATAAATCAAACAGTGCTGAGCAAATTTAGTGAAAAGGTGTGTGCTTAGATTTGTAATTTGTTCAGCTCTTTTATAATTTATTTTTTAGGCGGAACTTCGCGGTATAATTAATGAACGACGCCGTGATAAGCTCCCTATGATTCAACGAAAATCTGAGCTCCCTCATAGTCAAACTACTATTCGTGCACTTGAACAACATCGTCGTCCTGATGAATACTTAAAAACTCAGCCTGATAACTAAGGTTAATTCAAGAAGACAAAATCAATGTCTCTTATAAGTATTAGCTAAGTACCCCGGTCTCAGCAGTATCATTTGACATATACTCACATGTGAATACATAAATCAATGCATAGTGTATGCTTCATTATTTTCATCATTGTAGTGAATTATTAAAGTGTTGATTTCATTGAGACTACTCATAGTGTTAATTCAATAGTTTATTTTTCTTTTTTTTTCAAAAAAATACACCCGTTCATGTAGAATGACTATTCTGTTCACTTGTTGTTTGCACTACTGCCTTTCAATCTTCTTCCATTAAGTGTCCGACCTACCTGTATTATATAAATATATCTCCGTGTCTCTGCTTTAAGATTTTGCATTGCCACAGTATTTCAGCATATTGTTTTATTTCTTCCTTTTTTTTCTCTGTTTCGTATTCACAGTCAAATATACTCATGTATTGTATGAGTATATTTATTAAGTATTTGAAGTTAATTCACTGCTCTGTGTTATACTCTATGGTATTTTTACTACTATTGTGAATAGTGGTTTCTACGTGAACGTTTAGCATAAGTTAGTTTTTATTATCATTTTTTCGGTTCCTTCTCTCTCATACTTAGTTTCATTTATAAAGTTAATGTATTCTTGTGCAAGACAACATTGAAAACCTAGTCATGAATGGCAGTCCTTATTGCTTTTGGGTATTCTTTTGCCCACGACTCATGTTACTCTTACTACTACTAATAATAATTATTATTATTCTCAGGTTCATTTTGTTCGCCTTGACATTTTCTCTGTTGAATTAACATAGGATTGTAACATTTCTGTCCCCCCAAATGTGATTTTGATCTGTTCTTTTTATAACTAGTCCCATTTCCTCACCTCCGGTATTGTTATGTTTCATCTTCACTGTTGTCCTCTTCATTATCATCAATTTCTAATTTTACTGTGTATCGTTATGTAGGTAGACGTTAGATGGGGGGAAATGAAGCGTGTAGAACACAGCTTGTGGTAGGAAATTTTGTAATTGTCAAATCTGTTTTATTAAAAAACTGTTCATCTCTTTGCTATGAACAACATGCATTGCATATATTTATGTAATTATTTGTACACTACTTGCAGGATATATAAATATATGCATCTATTTACAAACTTTTCGTATGTTCACCTTGAACTGTGAACAATAGAGATACGTACATATTTGTATACATCTGATGTAATGGTCGGGTTTGCCTATCTTGATGAATCAATCAGACTATACTGGTTAGGTGTTATATCTCACGATGGGATGGCTGATTCTATCCATTCTGATTTATACACAATAGCATTCCAATTATACATATATATATATATATATATATATATATATACTACCGACTGTACAGGTGTGTGATATCGATAAGTAGCTTCTCTAAAGTGAACAGCACAGTCTACTCGCAATAAAAGGGCGAGGACAAATCGTCGGTACTACCAATCCACCATAGGTTTCCATTACCGCATTATGGCCGGGGCATTGCTTGTTTTTTGGGACCATCAAGTAAGCAATACTTGGGTTAGGAATACAGTACGAGGTAAATGTGGTAAATCGATTGATGAAGTAGTGAATCTTCAACTGAGGTGGTTAGGACATGTGTTGCGTATGCCCGACCACTGCCTACCTTGATGAGCAATGCTTTCTGGTGTAGAACTAAACTGGAAAATAGCTAGGGGTGACCAAAATTCAATTATGTTTATGCGTCACTTGAAATTATTAGTGTAATCATTGTCATCACATACATAAATCAATCCATGGATTATGCATCCAGTGAATTATTAGTGCAGATATTACACGGAACAGTTCACATGACATGCAACGCAAGGGAAGTACGTCAAATGTTTCCAACATGTCCAGTGATGACACACCAAACAATCAATTATATTGTGAGAACACCGCTTTGACAAAGCAGCTACCTGTTCGGTTAAAATGACAAATAATATATACATCACTTTTAATCATCAATTTGTGCATTTTTCGGGTTCCTCCATCCGCGTCAGTTGTAGGCTTGTTTCTCTTGGTTGTCCTTAATTCTTCTATGTATTGTGGTCACGCTTTGCTCCTTGCCACCTCTCATATGCAGTTTACAGATTCTTTCCACTTCCATACGACATTTCGCTACCTACTACTTATGGACGACCTTATAAGTAGTATCTACCACAGTATGAACTGGTCATCATCAACTCAATTGTTCCCATAGAGCAAGTTACATAGGTTAATACTCTACGGATTTGCATTTTCCTGTTTGTAAACATTTCCCGAAATGGGTAAGAAATAGTGTATTCAAAACAGTAAATAAGTTGACACTCTCCCATTTAGTTGAAATTGGCTATACTTTCAGCATAAGTCGGTCCTTCCCAATAGTTGATCATGTTATCTGTTGTCTGTGAAAATCTGTTAATCTCAAAGTTCTTCAGATGATAAAAGCAGTAGCTAGTCGGATTCATATCACTAAGGATTTGAGTACAAGATAGCGATGTTCAGTGGATCCTTGTAACTTGGTAAATAAGTCAATCGTCGTGTTAATTACAAAAGGATCTAGTTTATTCACTTAAGGTATATATTAATTTTTTGGTCATATCACTCACCTCCTATTGTTGCTAGGGTCTGCTATTGATAATTTTTTAGCACAATTGTTGTTGGTTGCACTCAACTCAATGCTTACTGTGAAGAGGCTTAATACGAATGGACTAAAATCGACACGTAGTGTGAAAATTAACAATTGAATACAGGTGCACCCAGCTTTTGAATCCGTAGTAGGAAAAACTAAGTATCTTGGCTATCGTGTTTATAATAATAAAACAAAGATATATGAGTAATAATAACAATAATACTTGTATAATATAAAGTTATGTAGATAATCAAAGGGGAAGTCTACATTAAATGAAGTCATCTCACAACTAAGATGATTATTGACCAACATGACAAAACGTTGTGGAAGTTAAATAAAACGGTTGAATGTATTATTCTTATATGTATAATTCCAGTTCCACAATTCTAATAGCTATAACTTTCACTGCCTGGAGAACTTAGAGTCCGAAAAATTACTGACGCAAAAACCTTTTAAAAAGCAAGCAGCCGTGTTACTCTAATTCAACTAAAATGTTGAAGATTCTGTAAATGCATTTACTGGCTAGATCTGTAACATGCGTCGTTTTCTCTGGTTCTGTTTTCATGATATCCGTTTATACATCTAATAAGCATAGTATTTATGTGAAACATCTTTTCTAGTTATCACAACAGTATTTCTACAGTTTTTAGTAAATTAGAACTATGAACACTATACTGCGGATTCGTTGGCCAGACACTATCAGCATCATCTAGCTGTGGTAGAGAGCAAAATAACTTCCGGGCTAGAAAGAAATTAGGAAAACAGCTGGAGGTTTATAGGGTATACATTATGGAGACCACCAAACTGTTACAAGGCAAGTCTCAAGTAAAGACTGAAGACTGAAAATCACATTGTGCCGACGATTGGAGGCAGATATCAAAAGAATGAATTGCACTTTAGAACTACTGGAATGGAAAGCCTTCAACAACGTTGACTAGAGAATCCAGGTCCGCGGTCTGCACACCACGAGGAGCAACGAGGGAATGAATAATGAGTGATTATGAATACTAGACATATGGGTTCTCTTCCTGTTATCAACTAATTATTATTATAGTCTGGTAGATGTGGTAGTATAGGCACTTGTTTCCATATCCCTTCGATTTGCACAATTATCAGAGTCACAATTTTCAAACTGACATGGAAGACGATTACATACAATATACTTAGTAAATTAATCGCGGGGCTATTCATTATATTGACATCATATTTAGTGATGCATACAATAGAGACGCCAGATACTACTCCTGTCCTGCATTTTGGATTACATAAGAAACTTTTAAGGTTTTGTTGAATGTATATAGGTGGTTGTCGCTTCCGAGTAACTTACATTTTAGAAAAAGAATATTCTTCTTGAGGTGCCTGTTAGGGATTGTCTTGATGACCTAAAGATGTGATCGCAGTATCTAACGCCACTAACACACACGGCCTTATTAGTAATTCTAAATGTTCGTTCCGTATTTAGCAAGACATTGTGGTCGAAGAGGGAAATGCAAAGAGTACACTTTGACAGTCAACCTTCTGTAACTTCGTTCTTCAGTTTTGAGAAGGTGGAATCTCTGTAATGCTAGTTGGTTGAAATAGTAGGACGAAATGCAACAAATATTCCAGTCAGTATAGTTCTATCAACGTAGTAGCTACAATTAGGAAGAAAGCGTTAACAATCTATTAACCAGTATGATGAATGTCATATCAATTCTAATCAAATGTTTGCATTAAAGTCATATTATGAAAGTAGCAAAAATAGGCTGACAATCTAATTTTTTTAATTCATTCAAGTAAAAATGTTTTTCTTCTCTGAGTAGATATTTATATTAAACTTTAAGTTTTTTATTGATTACCTTATGTCATGACAATTTGATTTGTATTTTAACAAAAAAAAAGACAAAAAGTGAATTTTCAATGTATCTATAATACACTACATTTAAACAAACTTAAACAAAGTCAAAAATTTTCGTTTTCTCAAGTATTTTGAATTAAGCGGAATTTTATTTTCTATAAGGAATCAATTTTATCCAGACAATAATTATCATTTACTTTTGTTTTATTGTACATCTTCAGATAACGAGAGTAAAGTGATTTTTCAATGCTATGAAGTTGATGGAGTTAATATGAATCAGTTAAACAAAGTTTTATATTTATTCATTTAACAAGTACAGATTAGTATACTGTGTATTGTACTACATCAAAAATGGCAAAGGTTATTGGAGTAAGTCGACAGAGATAGAGAGGAACTTCAAAATATACTAACCAGTGACATGTTAGTTGATATGCCGGGCGCCTAACGAAGATTGACTATCTTCGAGAACTGTGCTTTGATACATTATTCTAATTATTATAACTGATAGTGTAATCATTTCATTACTATAACTGTTATGTTCCAGTTGACCGGTTCACTCGTTTTGTATATTTGCTCTTAGTATATTGTTTATTTACTGAGGACTACGCTTACTTAATTGTGTACAAAATGTAGCATTCACTGCCACTCTTCCCTTTGTTCTGTATCAATCTTAGATTTGTCATTGGTTTACCGTGTGGTCTGATTTTATGTATATATAAAGGCATAATTAAAATACAATACGATCTTGCTCACTCCGTTTTCCAGTTCCCAATTCTGGTTCTTCTATTGTAGGCCTGGGGGGTGAATTGGCTTAGGTCAGTCGCGCATTACTAACTAGGCATACTTCATTGGCGTTCGCTACACCAACTAAAACCCTCTTCTTTCTGTCATCATAACATTAGTCTACATTTCAGTTATAACTTCTAGATACTGACAGTCGACTAGTACACAAAACCATTAGCAGTGCTATCTAGAAGTCGAAGCATGTAGAAGAAATTCAATAAAATTAACGACTGAAATCTAATAGATAAATAAAAGGAATTTCTTGTAACGTTGGCATGTACCACGTCGATCAGTAACTTCAGTAGTGGTCTATGAAATCGGTATCTAACACACTCATTGTGATCATGTTTATTTTGTTACATAAAACAGCTCATGTTTGCTGACTAGTTTATTTTGTCTTCAGATATCTGTTGATTGGAGACGTTTCTATGAATCAAATCAATCAAATTTGTGAGTAAGTATCACTCAATTTAAGGAAACAATCACTGTATGTAATACTTCGATAAATCCTCTTTCGATTGGTGAATTCTACTTAAAACGATATTGATTAATTAAGAATTTATCTCAGAATTGACTATTTTTGTAATCAAAATTGTAGAACCTAATGAATATTTATCTGAAAGAATTTGATATGATGAGTTGATGAAAGATATTTCATTTGAAACTAGGTAGTACTCAACAACTATTTTGAAGTCAGTAAACTTAATAAAAAAGATTCAGTAAAACAAATCAGTTTTAAAATGCATTTTATGTCAAGTTAGTCAATTCGTCATGTAAAACGTAAGATCTGGTATTATACACTTGATTGACATAATACACTTTAAATCTACAACTAAATGAATCAAAGTGAATAGTATAATAATTCTTTGTATATATTACAATTTTCTTTTATTGGTAAAATATATTTACAAAGATATTACAGTTAATTACAAATTTAAAGACCCTCTTGTGTTAAATTATCCAATAGATTTTGTAATTTCCTTTTCAAAACAGTTAAACTAGAAAATATGATCGCTTTTGGTTGTAATGATCCACATGTTTCAATATTGAAAAAGAATCGATTTGGCTACAAAAATGGTGAATTGCAAACAAAAAAAAAGGAAAAGATTTATATCATTATTGTTATTATAAGACAAAAAATAAAATGATTTATTACATTCACTAGAAGTGTTTCTAACTAAGCTATGAAAAAGAATGTAAACAACATTTCAATAAGAAGTAAATATCTGATGACATACAATTGGCTTTGATACCATTAAAGCAAACAATTGCTTAATGTTTTCTTTACACTCAGCTATTCTTGTTCAAAGTATTATGTATGTATGATTAACATAGAACCTAAAAAACATATGTGCATCAGCCCAAGTTCCCATATCTCTATGGCACTGCAAGATTAACACCACCCCACCATTAGTAGAAGTAGCTTCAATAAAATAAAATAATAATAGTAACAAGGAGTGTGAACATATTAAATATGGTTCACGGAGCGTGGAAAAAAACTAAGCTTACGATTGTAAGCTTACGATTGTAAGCTTACGATTTAAAAGAGGACAATAAGTGGATGCATCTGCGCCATTGTGACCGATTCTGGGCCATGTCACTCAGTGTTTTTAGCCACTGGTTACGGTAATCGCGAGGACCCCATCCAGTGTTTCTAGCCACTGGTTACATTATTTGCGGGGACCCCAATTAGGTAGGCTGCAGCTACCGACACGACTCAAACAAACAGTCGATGGCTTCATCGACTGACACCAAGTTTTAGTATGGCTTCCTCTAACTCTCTTCCATCTTATTCCTATATCAGCCAACATTGCGCATCGAGGAAGACGGTGGTTGGGCATATGCAACACATGTCCCAACCACCTCAATCGATGACGATTAAAAAACCTCATCGACTGATTTACCACATTTGCCTAACACCCATCATCTAACCTCGTTATTATTTACTCAATGATCCCATTTTTTGCGAACTATGTTCCGAAAACATCGATGGTCAAAATCTAATAACCTTCGACTGTCGTCTACCCTTAATGGCCACGTCTCACACCCATACAGTAAGACAGAGCGAACTGTTGCACAGTACACTCTCCCTTTCGCTGAGACAAATATCTCGTCTACGCCAAAGGTGACGTAAGTTGGCAAAAACCAAACGAGCTTTTTGAATTCGTACTGAGATTTCGTCAGAGACTAACTCATTAGGGCTAATCAGACTTCCAACATAAGTGAAGTGGTCGACGTGCTCAACTACTTCACTCCTCATCTTTAGTTCAGGTGTTGACGAAAACCAGTCCTGGAGCAATAGTTTGCATTTAGAGGGGGAGAAACGCATTCCGAACATTCTTGCATTTGAGATTATTGCTGTTAAAAGCTTCTGCATCTTATCAGCGTCCTCTCCAAACAGGACTATATCGTCAGCATATTCTAAGTCAATAAGTGGATTCCCTGGTAGGAGATCGATTCCTGGAAAGTCAGACGATGAAAGCGTAATTTCCAACAGTATGTCAACTATGAAATTAAACAAAAATGGGGAAAGTCGGCAGCCTTGACGGACACCACTAGATATTACAAGTTCAGATGGCAGTTCGCCATATGCTCTGACACGATTAATAGTGTTTGAGTAAAGAGACTTAACAAGTTTTATGTACTTTTGGGGCACGCCTTTCAATGAAAGACACTGCCATAGAACTTCACGGTCTACAGAGTCAAATGCCGCCTTCAAGTCAAGGAAAACCACCATTGTCGGCCGCCGAAAAGTATGTCTGTGTTCTAGAATCTGACGAACGGTGAATATCTGGTCTATACAACCGCGACCAGGTCTGAAACTAGCCTGATTTTCTCGTATTTGTAGATCACGAGTTGCAGTTAAGTGTCTGATAATTATAGAAGCTAGTATTTTAGACACTATATTAGTCAAACTAATTCCTCTATGGTTATTGCAGGACGATTTTGACTGGGACGATTAACGATCGACACCAGTCAGACGGAATTATGTCAAGTTCCCAAACCTGAGTCAAAATATCAATCAGCCTGGTTGTCAATATGGGACCACCATCCTTAAACACCTCTAGGGATAATCCGTTTGGACCCGCTGCTTTGCCTCGCCTTAGATTGGGTAAGGCTTTTTCGACTTCGACAAGAGTCGAGGGACCTAAGTCGACTTTCCATTCTGGCTGTCTTGAAATAGTGGGAAGTTTTAGAGTAGCTGAAGGCCAACTAAACCGCACCTTGAAGTGTTCAGCCCATCGTTCTAAACGTCTAGACTGAGAGCTAATAAGCGTTCCATCTTTTTCGGAGATCGTCTCAGTAACGCTGGATTTTTTGACCCCGGTTCCTTTTGTCAACTTGAAAAGTTGTCTAGTGTTACCTAACGCCGCTACCTTTTCCATTTCCTTTGCTTTCGTTACCCACCACTGCTCACGGTCGTTTCGAAGACTTTTCGTCAGTTTGTGCCTGATTACACGTCGCTAAACATAATGTTCTGAGCCTGACGGGATAAGTCTTCGGGAGTCTATTAAATCAACAGAAGCCATTGAGACCCATTGATTTTCTTGAAATGTTGATTTAAGTCCTTGATAGATATCATTATAGATGCCCAAGCTGTTTGAACATCTTGCCAAGCAGTATCTAGTCGGGACGCATCTTTATAATTTCCTAAGTGATTCTTCAGTTGTTCCTGGAATTTACTCTTGGCTGTTTCATTGCTGAACTGAATTCTAATGGGTTTTCCTGTGGTAGTATTTCTTTTCCCAGTAAGATGCAAGCAAATGCGTGTTCGTAGTAGAGCGTGTTCAAAATCTAAACACGTACTCAAGAAAGATCGGCAATCTTCTATCAAGCCTCTTCAGCGGTGACTAATGGCGATATGGTCTATTTGAGTCCACCGTGGAGTAGGGTCAGGAGGTCGCCATGTTAAACGATGTCGTTCCTTATGCTTAAAGTTCGTGTTGGCTAGAAATAAACGATTGTCTGAGCAAAGTTGCAGCAGACGGTCGCCGTTATCCATTCTCAGAGCTGGAACACTGAAGCATTCACTTAAATATCTTTCAGACTGGTTCAAGCTACCCGCTTGGGAATTAAAATCACTAACCAAGAGTATCAAATCTGAGTGTCTGGCCATATGAAGAAGTTCAAAAAGTTTTTATAAAATTCATCTTTCACTTCATCTAGGCTGCAGTCGGTGGGAGCGTAGGCAGAAACGACGAAAAGACAACGGCGCGTGTCCTTATCTTTCTGAGTTCTTACTGAACCATTTAGTTGAACGGCACATACGCGACTATCGACAGGAAACCAATCGAGAAATGCCTGTTCTGCCCTCATACTTAATACAATACCTAAACGGGATAGCCCACGAGAAGTTGCTGTTGAGTCGGCAGATAAACGAAGAGTGTATCGCGAAGGTTGTTCAATCTGACTAGGTGAAGTCAAGTCAATGACCACGCTAGGATCATGTACGCGTGTTTTGGAGACATAACATACATCAATGGCGCGGGATTCTAATGTCTTAGTTAGGGAGGCTTTCTGCCCTATTTGACACAGGGTTCGTACGTTGAATGCACCAATGTGAAGTTTGGAGAGTAGTCTTAGTATGCTCGGGACGTTATTTCGTGGGCCGGAATCGTCGGCACTAATGACACTGGAGGAAGTTGAAGATAGGGATTTAGGTTTGAAGGTAGGGGCAGGATAAGTATTAGGAACAGGAGTTTGATTAAAATGGCGGTGATCCTGCGTGTTGTAAGAGGTATGAGGATGGTTATGTCTTTCCAGTTGCCCACACAAAGATAAACGAAACTAATAAGCTTACAATATCCGTAAAATAAGAACAAGGATTGATGTACTAAAAACCCAATAAAAAGAGAGGCGTGTATAGACTTGGTTAAAATGAATAACACTATGCAGGAGTAAGGTTAGTGGCTAAAAAGCAGTAAATCCAATATTATAAATGACAAAATATAAAGTGATAACAACAGTTTCTAGAGATTCAAACAACTCCGATTCATCCACGTCTCTGTTGTTAGTTTCAACATATTAAAATAATAAGTAATAATAATAACATCCGGTTTGGATAGTAATTCGTAGTTTCTCCTAAGTAACTAAGTAACAAAGTAGTAGTGGATATTACTAACTTTTGGGCATAAACGAAGCGGGAAGTCTTTTGAACTTATAACTCAAAGGTGAGTATTGAAACAATACGAGAAAATTACCAACTGGGTAATAGTATACAGTAGCATAGAATGTTTTAAGTCGGTACAGGAGTAGGATACTGATAAGAAGCCAAACACTACATTACTACGGCTCGATTCGAGTCAGCACTAAACCAGCATACAAGAAAACTTACAAATTTGACAAGTAATTTGACGCAACGTATCACAATCACATAACTATTTGGTTTTTGAAAGCATGCCAACAAGCTCAGAATAGTAAAGAACATGTTAGAGATTATCAAACCATCGAATAGCTGGTAGATATACAAGTTCTCAAATACGATAGTAACGACTGGCACCTAACTGGCCATTATAAGCAACTAACAACAAAAATCGTGCCAGACTACTACCCTTACTACAATCTCGGTCATAGAGGCTACCTCGAAAGGTGTATCTGTATTCTCCAAGAGTGATATGATATGCCCTCAAAAACGCATTTTTGAAGCCTTAGAAAATATTTCGAAGACCAATTAGCTATTTTGGACTACTACATATAACTTTTGTTTGATAAACCTACAAACACTTAGTGGGTGGCCTGTTTACCGGTTTTGGTTCTTTACAAACATTTGTAGAGACGATTGCTACACCATAGATCCTGATTGTGAGACACATCCCTAATATATGCTTCAATTCACTTAAGTTTAAAGTGATTAGCTGTTGAACTAGAATATATGATCAAAAACCAGTGTTTTGGTTCTCACAAACTGCAAGTAGGATGTGAAATATTGGCTTGAAACTCTAGTGATATGACCTTTAGCTCACGAAAACATTTCAAAGGTCAATCTAGACTGTTTAGAGTTCGAAATTCAGTCAGTGACACTTGTCATAAATAATACTTCAACTTTGCAATCTTGAGGTTTAATTACTTAAAATCAATTGTATTCTGGCCCAAGAAACAGGTGCAGTTAAATATGAGAACAGACAATATTATTACGTTGCTGTTATAGACCCAAATGATAAGTGGCTATGGGAACGAAAGATTAGTGCACACTGCTGAATGAACGGAGATGAAATAAGTTAATGTTACAAGGCTTGAATACAAAATATTAAATGCAAGAATACACAGGAATGTGTTATCTAACTAACAAGCGAATGGCAAATGAGTTCTATAACCACTCGCCAATTAAATTAAGACCTCATTTTTAAACACAACTATTGCACGTTTAATCAAATTGCCAGAGTGAGGTATGTTTGAACAGTATTTCAACTAATATCAAAACGCTTAGACAGGTGAGCAAATTTGTTTGATTGTAATGTATGGGAATAATAAGGCAATAAATTACAAAATCATTTTACCTTTCCAGTTGGATCATAGGGTGCTTGATGCTCATTTTCTGGAAGAGTTGAATATTCTGAACGTGGCCATTCTTCAGGTTTATGCAAAAATGTATGCCTTAAAGCGTTATCCGGATCATATTCAAATCCTACACCAGCTGTTGGGTTCCATTTTGCATGTTCTTTACCAAAACCTTTCTTGGCTATCGCTCTTAGCTTTAACCGCTGTCCCTTGCGCATTTTGACAATTAGTATGGATTCCTAAAAAACGAACGAACTGTTATGTGTATATATGCAATATCAATAAAGCTAATTAAATAGGTATCAGCACTTGTATAAAGTAATTTGCACTTCGTAACTGACCATTAAACTCCGCCTGTAGCCCCTAGGGTTGCTGCCGGTCCCAAGCCCGGATAAAGGAGGAGGGTTGGGCATGGGGCTAGCAACCCCATCCCGTAAAACAGCAAATGTGCTAAAAAAACGCTAACCAGTAAAAACCTTTATAACCATTTTCACTCTGCCCTGGGAGTTGGAAGGTATGTTATGACGCCTCATGGTGAAAGCCGAGTTTCTTCGGAAGCCACGAGGCCGATGTCTCTTCTGACAACCAGAGCAACCATTAGTATAGGTACGTGGAATGTCCGCACGCTGTGGGAAACAGGGAGGACCATGCAAATAGCTGAAGAAATGAAAAGATACAACCTGAAGATACTTGGAATAAGCGAAACGCATTGGGTGCAAGCTGGACAGCAACGGTTATCCTCGGGAAATGTGCTTTTATACTCCAGCCACGAAGAAGAAAACGCCCCACACACACAAGGAGTAGCATTGGTGTTATCCCAAGATGCATGGAAGTCTCTTATAAGATGGGAACCTCATGGACCTAGGATCATCACAGCATCCTTCAAGACGAAGAAGGAAGGGATTGCAATGAATGTCATCCAGTGCTACGCACCCACCAACGACAGCCACGAAGACGACAAAGACCAGTTCTATGCGAGGCTGCAGTCAATCATCGAGAAATGTTCAGCCAAGGACCTGACTATTCTAATGGGCGACTTCAACGCCAAGGTCGGAGTGGATAACACCGGGTATGAAGACATCATGGGACAACATGGAGTGGGAGAAAGGAATGATAACGGTGAGAGGTTCGTGAACTTATGTGCCTTCAACAAAATGATTATAGGTGGCACCATTTTCTCTCACAAACGTATACACAAAATTACACGGATTTCACCGGACCACATCACGGAGAACCAAATCGACCACATCTGCATCAATAAGAGGTTTAGAAGGACCATGGAAGACGTAAGAGCAAGGAGAGGAGCCGACATAGCTTCAGATCACCATTTGGTGGTAACTAAAATGAAACTGAAGCTGAGGAAGCACTGGACAACTGGAGCAGCAGTATTACACAAGTTTAATACAGCCCTTCTCCGTGATACTAACAAACGCAACGAATTCAAATTAATTCTCAGCAACAAGTTTCAGGCATTTCATAATCTACTAGAAAAAGGTGGAACTAATATGGAAGACAACTGGAAAGAGATTAAGGGAACAATAACCTCAACATGTCAGGAGGTTTTGGGTCTCAAGAAACAACACCAAAAAGAGTGGATTTCTGTTAGAACTCTGGACAAGATCCAAGAAAGGAGGAACAGAAAGACAGCGATCAATAACAGTCGGACAAGAGCAGAGAAAGCCAAGGCACAGGCCGAATACACCGAAGTCAACAAGCAAGTGAAGAGGAGCATCAGGTTGGATAAACGGAAGTTTGTTGAGGACCTAGCAATGACAGCGGAAAAAGCTGCAAGAGAAGGAAATATGAGGTTCTTATATGATACAACGAAGAAGTTAGCTGGGAAATTCAACAAGCCAGAACGGCCAATCAAGAACAAGGCTGGCAAACCACTCACGGAGAACCAAATCGACCACATCTGCATCAATAAGAGGTTTAGAAGGACCATGGAAGACGTAAGAGCAAGGAGAGGAGCCGACATAGCTTCAGATCACCATTTGGTGGTAACTAAAATGAAACTGAAGCTGAGGAAGCACTGGACAACTGGAGCAGCAGTATTACACAAGTTTAATACAGCCCTTCTCCGTGATACTAACAAACGCAACGAATTCAAATTAATTCTCAGCAACAAGTTTCAGGCATTTCATAATCTACTAGAAAAAGGTGGAACTAATATGGAAGACAACTGGAAAGAGATTAAGGGAACAATAACCTCAACATGTCAGGAGGTTTTGGGTCTCAAGAAACAACACCAAAAAGAGTGGATTTCTGTTAGAACTCTGGACAAGATCCAAGAAAGGAGGAACAGAAAGACAGCGATCAATAACAGTCGGACAAGAGCAGAGAAAGCCAAGGCACAGGCCGAATACACCGAAGTCAACAAGCAAGTGAAGAGGAGCATCAGGTTGGATAAACGGAAGTTTGTTGAGGACCTAGCAATGACAGCGGAAAAAGCTGCAAGAGAAGGAAATATGAGGTTCTTATATGATACAACGAAGAAGTTAGCTGGGAAATTCAACAAGCCAGAACGGCCAATCAAGAACAAGGCTGGCAAACCAATCACTGAAGTGCATGAACAACGGAACAGGTGGGTAGAGCACTTCCAAGAACTCTTGAATAGACCAGCCCCACTGAACCCACCAGTCATCGAAGCAGCAGCCACGGATCTCCCTATAAGCACAGACCCACCAACAGTCGACGAAATCAAAATGGCCATCAGACAGATCAAGAGTGGCAAGTCAGCAGGACCAGACAACATACCAGCAGAGGCACTGAAGACAGATATAGAAGCAACTTCAAAGATACTCCACATTCTCTTCAGGAAGATTTGGGAGGAAGAACAAGTTCCAGCAGACTGGAAAGAAGGGTACCTCATCAAGATACCAAAGAAAGGCGATCTCAGCAATTGTGAGAACTACAGAGGCATTACTCTACTTTCAGTACCAGGAAAGGTCTTCAACAGAGTGTTATTGAACAGATTAAAGGGCCCAGTCGACGGCCAACTCCGAGATCAACAGGCTGGATTCCGTAAAGATCGATCATGTACCGATCAAATCGCCACTCTACGGTTCATTGTTGAACAATCAATTGAATGGAATTCACCACTTTACATCAACTTCATCGACTATGAAAAGGCATTCGACAGCGTGGATAGGAGAATATTATGGAGCCTTCTACGACATTACGGCGTACCCGAGAAGATAGTCAACATCATACGAAATTCTTACGACGGACTACATTGTAAAATCGTGCATGGAGGTCAGCTCACAGATTCATTCGAAGTGAAGACCGGTGTTAGACAAGGCTGCTTACTCTCGCCCTTCCTCTTCCTACTGGTCATCGACTGGATCATGAAGACTGCAACATCTGAAGGCACTCTCGGAATACAATGGACAACATCGACGAAACTAGATGACTTGGACTTTGCAGATGACCTAGCTCTTCTTTCTCACACACATCATCAAATGCAGAAGAAGACCAACAATATAGCAGCAGCCTCAGCAGCAGTAGGCCTCAACATACACAAAGGGAAAAGCAAGATCCTCCGATACAAAACAACAAACTCTAACCCAATTACACTTGACGGAGAAATTCTGGAAGACGTTGAAACCTTTACATATTTGGGCAGCATCATCGACAAACACGGAGGGTCTGATTCGGATGTGAAGGCGCGGATTGGTAAGGCACGGGCAGCATTTTTACAGCTGAAAAACATCTGGAACTCAAACCAACTGTCAGTCAATATAAAAGTCAAAATTTTCAACACAAATGTGAAGACAGTCCTGTTGTATGGAGCTGAAACTTGGAGAACTACAAAAAGTACCCTACAGAAGTTACAAGTATTTATAAACAACTGCCTGCGTAGGATTCTTCGGATCTGTTGGCCAGATACCATCAACAACAACCTGTTGTGGCAGAGAACTAATCAACTTCCAGTTGAGGAAGAAATTAGGAAAAGACGCTGGAGATGGATTGGACACACACTGAGGAAACCATCAAACTGTATCACAAGACAAGCACTGACTTGGAATCCTAAAGGCCACAGAAACAGAGGAAGGCCCAAGAACACATTGCGTCGGGAATTGGAAACAGACATGAAGAGAATGAACAGCACTTGGGAAGAGCTAGAACGGAAAGCCCAGGACAGAGTTGGCTGGAGAATGCTGGTGGGCGGTCTATGCTCCACTTGGAGTAACAGGCATTGATTGATTGATTGAACTGACCATTAGTTCAGTAATAATAAACCAACATATTATATATAAATCTGTTAAGGAAACACACTCACCTGGCCAACATACGACGATTCATCAGCATCCCTTGAAGGTACAGGTTGCACATCACGGTTGCTGCTAATTAAATCAGCCCCTGTGACATGCCTCGGTGCATCCGTGGTGCAACATACATCCAACGTAAGTTCCACTGAACATTGTTCACAGAATTCGCGACAAGGACATTCTCGAAAATATGTCATTTTATCAACTACATTATCACACGTCAATGGAATTAATCCAACACGTTGAGCAATGAATTCATCATTCAACATTGTATTATTCTCTTCAATTTGCACCCAATCAATTGCAAGAGTCGGTACTTCAGCTATACAGACACGGCGGATAGCATTGGCAACACTCAAATCGGTCTCCTCTAGAACGAACTTTATGTTTTCATTGTTAAAACTTGTTAGAGTGACGATAGGTTGGTTAGCGTACGGCATCCTCACTTGTCACTAAAATCTAATGCAAAATAAAAACGATTGATTTCTATGAAGTCAAGACATATTGATTAATTCTGAAGATGTTAATTGCAAAAACAAAAAACGATAACATGTGGTGAAATCTTTTTAATTTGTTTTTGAATTTTACCATTTGCTTGGACTTTCAGATAATGTGACACTAACTTAAGTTGCCAGTGAATTACTCAACTTTCAAAATCTACATAGTCACAAACACCTTTTTTTTGGCAAATATACGTATAAGTCTAGGTCGTTTTGGTATATATAAAGTTGAGACATGTAAATAATAGCATGGATTACGTTTGTCTAAGATATATTATTATTTTAGAAGACTTAATTAAAAATTAACTGCACCTCTCATGAAGTTATAGCATTTGTAACTAATCGGTATAAAGCATAATTAATTAAAAGACGAATACCTTAAAATACATCTTCATGCAGGAAAACTCATGCCAGACTTATCAAATTTTGATGAAGCACAATATTAGAAACATAGGGGGAATAGGAAGATGCACTAAACAAACACATAAACTACTAAGTGAATAGTGATAAGGTTCTTAGGGTGTAAAAGCTAAGATGTAGATGTATTGACACCAATGAGTGCCTCCGACAGATGATTTTCGAAACTTTGGTGACCAGAGTCTAGGAGTTACCATCTTTCTAAATAATGTATTTAGGTGGTCACTGATATCATGTCTTAGCTTGACCAGCTGTAGAATAGTTGGGCTTGACCTGATTCGCAGATCAAACCAAAACAAGGTAGATACAATAATCTGTTTATGATCACCTTTAACTAGTACTCACATTGAGAATAAAATAAGTCTGTCACTGGCATCAAACCAACTGGAAAGATAGAAATATCGCGGTCAGTCAACGCTAAAAACGGTTTAGAAGAAACAGTTTTTTGAAAAGAATATGCGAAACCATTAACTATGGTTTGATTCGACTACGTGAAAGTACGGATAAATGGTTGTGAAGGTAGGAATACACGAGATACGTTTGGATTCTAGCAGCTTACATCATCTGCCAAATAGTTTACAGGTCTAACATGTCAAATATTGAATACATTGAGAAAATCCTCTATATTAGATTGTGAATGAAACCACAATCAAGCTACTCAGCTAGAAGGAACTTAAATTTTCACTACCTATGTTTGGAAATTTGAAGTATAGTAAGCTCATAATCCTATATTTTGAATTCCTATAACTATGTGTAAAACCATTTACATAAGAAGCTTTACTCTATAACAAAAGAAACTCAACGATCGAGAGAATCTTCAATAAACGAGTCTCGAATATTTTTACTGTTTGCCTTGGCCCACAAAAGACAATCTCCGTTTGGCAGATAGGTTCGTCCTCGCTGAAAGAGCTTGTATAATGACTAAGTGAAAACAACCCCAGAGAAATGTTCTTCATATTTTTTGCATTTCCACCAGTCCCACGTTTCTTATCTCTTCCCTCTCCCAGTACCCTGCTGTCAGCTTGGGTTTTGGTCTAGGTCTACAGTGTGATTCCGGAAAATGAGTAAATGTGCTGTAATTACTGTAAATTCCATCCTGAATTCACCCCCCCCCTCCGCAAACACACACACACTGATAACATTTTATCCCAAGGAAATTACGCTTGATTGCTATTGGCATAAAATCGAACACGCTTGAAACGTCCTGAAGCCAAGTAACTAATGATAACACTACTTAAGTCAACAACAAAGCAGCTAAGCAAATAAAGATATAAGTTTACTTGGGGATTAATAAAACCTCCGTACGCTTTAATATTGCCACAAATGAATGACCTTGAACTCATTCAAACGTTAACCTTACCTCAGTCTTTAGTAATTAGGATAATAAGCCTTGTGATTTTTCCAGTGTTGTTCCAGGCCCTCCTTGAAAGAGTTCATTAATGAAGCTGTTATCATTCATTTAGGTAGCGCGCATGTCAATGATCACTCGATGCGGAAAACGGATTCCTTCTCAGTGTTTATTCGACCCCGATACTCCAGCCATCTTTGAAGTGACCCCTGAGATGATTTTTCCTAAAGAAATCAAAAAGATAAGTCGCATCAATGCTTAAATCATTATTTGAGATACGAAATACCAATAGATGTTCACCTCGAGTTCTACGATATGATAAGGGGAAACGATTCAGGCGTTTCAAACGTTTATCGTAAGGTGGGTTTGAAAAACCTGTTACTAACTTAGCGGCTATTCATTGAACCTGCTTCGGTGTTTTGACGTCCTTGATAAGGTAGGGAATTGCTGCTGGAGTACTGTACTCAAGATTAGGTCTCACGTACATCAACATTTGAATACTCTGTGGAGTAACTATAAAATTTTAGACATTTATCTACTGTTGCATTGCAGTGTTCAGTGGTTTTTTAAATCACGACTTATAATTACCCCTAAATCCTCAAATCCTTCTACTTGTAGAAATGTATTGGTAGCCGTTACCGCGGACACTGTACATTAGTACACTCTTACTGCAATTGACTTTTAGCCCCTAGCTTTGAGACTATCGAGTCAATTTGTTCAAGTTAGACCGAAGATCAAGCCTGTCAGTTTCTCTGCATGCTGTTCTCTAAGTCTTACAATCAATGAGTCCAGCTGACATGATAATTCACTTACATAAAGGGAAAATAAGAGGAGGTCCAAGATGGTACTTTGGAGGGGGAGGGGACTCTGCTCAGTACAGGCTTCCGTTCATAGTGTGTTCCTTTAACTCCAACGTGTCTGTACTTGCATAGGAAATTTTTCATCTAACTCTGAATTGGCCATATTGTTTCGAATTTTGGTGGTTTCCATATAGTGCCGAAGTGAAACACTTTCAAATGTCTTACTGTTACATCCACATGCAGTCCTTTAATTATAGCCTCTGCTCAGTCCTCCCCCCACAGTTAACTAGTTAGCAAGACATGTAAGGCACCTACGTAACCTATATTGCCTCGGGGTCAGTGAGTTTCGCGGCTCTATGTGGACTAATATTTTATCGCTGCTTAGTTTCTTTATGACTTGAACTATTATACTAGTCAAATCGACTGGCCAATAGTTAGATTCTAGTTGTCTATTTTCACCCTTAAAACGTTGCTGATCATGGCATCGTTTTAATCTCTTTGAAGTTGCTTTTGCAAGAAATACATCTTATACGTTCATGAGAGTGGTTCTGAAGTGATGCCCACAAGTGTTGATAATAGCTTGTAATGCACCCCATGAGGACCCAGTGGCTCTCCTAGTTTTAGGTGACTAATATAACAGAAAACTTTTTCCGAAGTAATAAGGACTGATTCCATTACTCATATTTTAGTTATATCTCTTGGGTACGTCTTTACACTAGTACCCACAGAGGAAGTACTATTGAAATATTCTGATAAATTTTCAACTTTGCCCAAATCTGATTCAGCTAATGCAGCTTGGTTATCGTATATCAATAATAAGGGTACCCTATCATTTCTCTTATTTAGTCACTTAATGTAAGAAAACAACCATCTAGGACTTATAACCTCTTTCGGTAGTGACATACATATATATATTTTTTATTTACACGTCCTACATCACATTAGCGTTTTTACTCTTAATACTGCTTCGCTAATTTGATTTATTGTATTATTATATTCATCTGATGAGGCCCAAAACGGTTTCTTTACAACGATTATTGTAAATGAGTAGTATGTGATTAAAATAAATAAATAAATAAAAGTGAAGTTATCCTTAGCAAGGTGCCGTTCATAAATCGTTCTATTAATAGTTTGTTTACAAGTGTTTCTAATTTTATGGTGCAATTGCTTAATGGCCTCACAATTTGCATTAATGTGTAAGTTCCCAAAACGATTTTTACTCTGCAGTGGTTTTAGAGAGCTTCTGTAAATACATGGAGAAGGATGTTACAATTTACATGGAACCCACCACGGAATAGGGTAGTTACTTCGATTATTTCCTTAAACGTCCACCTTGTTCTTCAACTGAATGGCTTTCGGTGACCAACCAATCTGCTGAAGCAGCCTGATTCCTAATTATCGAAATGTCTGCTCGCCGAGTAATTGGACGAGACGGAACATATTCATATTCAGTTTCATAAGTCATAATCGTAAGGGACAGTACAACTTGGTCCTCATTAACAAGTGGAGATAGAAGCTCAAGGTCTGTTATGTCGTGAGAGTTATGTGTGAATACAAAGTCAAGGAGTGTTAGTCCGTGATCTAGATCGAAGCGTGTCAGTTTTGCAGTATTCCTCATTAAGGCACATCGGAGACTAGTCAACAACTAGTTCCTATCAAAGCCTCCCGCTTGCAGATGTGATCTTCCTCCAGTTGGTGTGAGGTACGTTGAAGTCCCCAGCAATAAGACATTTGCTAGCTTTGCTCCATTTGCAAATGCGGTTTAAGCTAAAATCGTTTGCTAGGCAACTAGGACTACTGTAAGCTACTCTAATGAGTACTTGGCTATGTGTAGACATGCGGGGTGCAGTTAGTTAGATTATATAAAACAAAATATTTACCACCTTGATGTGTCGCCAATATGCTACGTTGGACACATGAGTTACCCGAATAAACACTTTTAACCCCGTTACCCTTACGGCTAGTGATCCTTTCTGACCTTATACATATATTTCCTAGTATGGCTGCTATGTGGTCTACATCAACTACTAATCGCGTTTCCGTGAGAACGATCATGTCGGGACCAAATCCTCCTATCATGAACTCAGATATTTTGCACCATAGGCTCCTGACGCTAGTAGATAATGCATTTAGGATACTTAAGAGAATACAACTCTACCCACATAAATCCGGGGATAGCCCTTATGACTTCACCACCAGAAAAGTCTGAATTTTCATATCTTTCTCTGTACCCTACAACCTAGTTTTTAATTTGGTGAAAGCTTCTCTTCTGATAATTCAATACTCAAGCGGCCAGTCTGGACGGATACATTTGATTTTCACGGCTTTTTGTGACAGTTATATTCTGAAATTTAGTATAGAACGCACGTAAGTTCGCAGACATGATCACAATTATTAAAAAGGGTTGATTCATACAAAGGCGGACATAAAGTTTTACAGAAATAAGTACTTGAATAGCAATGACATTTTTTGCGATACACTAGATTCATATGCAGGGAGATTATATATGTGTAAGTTACCGTCAACCACCAGCTGGAATGTACTTTGTAACCCTGGGTGTTCAAGGATACATGTGTAGGGAACACTTGTTAATATATGCAATCAATTCGAGCAAGGAGTGTCATCAGCGTGACAGTAGAAAAATTTGGATAATGAACGGTTGTTCGAAACAGTCAATTGTAGCGTCAAGTACGAACACGACCATGTGTAAATGGCATCAGGTAGGTGAACTACAGAGATCGGAAGTATCAGATTAAGGCATCATGAATGGACCACAAAGACACACTTCTCTTTCCAGCGTAGGTTCTAGGTGATAATTTCAACATCACACGGCAGTTGGGAAATGAAAAGAAAACGAACAAGAACCAGGTCGAGTAGACACAAATGACCAATTAAGTATAGCGGTTTGCAGTGGAACCTAAGGTGTACCTGTTGAATTAAAAGAAGCATATTTGTTATTTTTCTTTTTTCATTTTGAAAAAAGTCGACTAATACTAGAGATAAGTATGGCAAATTTTGGATCTACTTGGGATAAAGAGCTCAGGAAAGTATAGTGTAGGGAAACAAAAAGTATACTGCATCACCTCTAAGAAATGCATGGGCATTGCGCGATTCCATAGCACTCCGTGCCAGGAAGGAAAATGTTCTATTGCTTGTGGGCGAATAGACAAAAGGCTCATAAGACATGTATGTAACTATTTTTAGAAGTGTTATATAAAAACTAAGTGCCAGGAGACCTATTGATAAATGTACCCCATTCTATATAAATTGGATTAAGTTGCAGATACTGGCATTGCCTAAGTAGAAAATTATTGCAAATTTCAACTGTAATAGGAAGCAACATTGTCGTATTTTTTCTCTTAGCCGGTTCCAGAGATCGCCATGGCGTGCAGCAAACAAGAAGGCTTTCTGCACTATTAGAGGAAAATTTTGGTTTTGTAAGTCATACTTACGTTTTCGAACATATATCAAAGCAATACAATCTGTTGTAGTTTCTTCATCATGAATTTTATAGAGTATCGTAAGATTAAGTTTGACCCTTCCGATCCATAAAGAGTCTAATTTTAAAGCACAGCATCTAGCATTATGGAGTCGGCTAGGAGTTAGTAGCAGTTGACACTGTTGAATCTTCTCTATTTTCTGTCGGTTTAATGAACGCATGCAACTATATATAATTGGGTAGTACTCAAGCAGAGATCTAACACAGGCTTCATTGAGAATAAATTTAGATCCGTTTGGACGATAGTTACGATGAATAAGACCAATAAGTCTGCGAGCTTCAGTGACTTATGTTAAAGCATGCTCGGTACGATACGCGGTTAGATTCTCCGAAACATAGGTAGCCTGACTTCATTGTGTTGAGAGAAAGAAACCATGGGTTACACCATTCACCTAATTTCTTGAGATCTCTCTGTATTATGTTGCTGACATTTCGACTCTCATCTGGGTAGAATGTGTAGACAACCTTGAGGTCGTCCGCAGACATAAAGATCTCGCCAGCTTAAAAACAGTACCATACGTCATTAACATATATAACAAATCATAAAGGTCCTATGACTAAACTCTGGAAGACGCCACTAGTGATTTTTTGAGGACGTGAGAGGTGTCGTTAAAGTTTATTTCTAATTTAGTGCGATCTTTCAAAAACGAGGCTAACCAGTCATGCGATTTGCTTGCTATTCTAAAGGCTTTCAATTTATATAAAAGAGGTGAAGGATTTCATTTGTCAAACGCCTTAGTAAAGTCTAAGTGTAAGGTAACAATTGGCTTCCCGTCATCTCGATTGTTTATCATATAGTCAAAGTATTCAAGGTGGTAAGTTATGTAGGCTTTTTAGACATGAAGCCGTGTTGGGAAGGTGTAATTAGTTTGTTCTTAACTAAATAAGTGTAAGTTGCCTCTCTTATAACTTTTTCAAAGGTTCTAGATAAGACAGAAAGTGATTAATAGGACGGTAATTTTCAATAGTAAGCCTAGAGCCTTTCTTAAAGTGGAGAATCATATATGTAGTTTTCCATGATCTAGGAAAAGTTCCATCTTCTAAGGAGAAATTAAATATTTTGGTGAGCAGTATTGGGAAAGCCGAGATACTATATTTAATATAATTAACCGACATTCCATTCTCTCCATTACTAAATGAAGGTTTTAGTGATCTTATAGCATCTCTAACATTACTGATTGTAAACTTGAAGCCTGTTAATTTATGCTGGTTGAAATCGTTGATTGTTCCTATACATGGACTGTTTCTAGTGAAAGGATATGCAAAGGATTAACACTCGGAATAGTAGGAAGACTGGAATGGGCACAAAGTTTCTTACTGAGAGTGGCTACCAAATAGGTTATCTTATCAGGTAATGTTGGATACATTTTATTGGCTTTTACTTCTCTTGTTCCTGTAGCTTGGTATATTTATGAATACAGAATGGATACTAAGAATTACAGAAAGTCAAGTTGAACGGATAATCTCTTTTGTAACTTGCTTAGTTTGTTTTAAATTTAACGGATGTATTCGCTATTTTGGATATATAGTTTAATCACTTCAGAAGGAGCAACACAGCCAATACATAAATTTATACTATGATAAAAGGCATCTAGTGAGTTATTAGCCTCACAAGCGGAGAATATATTTGAATTCAAATCATGTAGTAATTCCTTGGTGTTAGACCAGTTGATCTGAGCTTAGTTTCTCCGAAAATCAAGGGGATTGTTTGTTCCACTCTTAGTACATGAACACTCATTGAAAATTAATTGGAAAATGATAATTTTGTGACTGCTGCAGGGAAATTCAAGGCTAGCATTCACTGTGTAATTGAGGGCATTATGTAAAAAGATTAGGTTTAATAAATTGGACTTGTGTGTGGCTTTATGTACTACTGAAGTCGATGCACTAATTTCAAGTATTTTACTGATCGTATTAAGGTGTGAAGGTCCATATAAAGGCGTCCAGGTAACAGAAGGCATATTAACGTCTTCTCCTAATAACTTGGTTACAACCGGCAATGATAATGATGCGAATAAATGATTCAATTGTTGGGTAAAAGTATGAGTAGCATTATGCGGTATATAAATATATACTATCAGGAACTGATGATGAGGACAGTTGTCAGTGTTGACAAACATAGCATCATCTAAAAGTTCACTACCTTTCGGGGAGATAAGAGATGATGAAAAATCGGATCAAACATATATTATGCACTTTTTACCCTTTCCTGAATTCCTATCCTTGCGGTATATGACATAACTATCAACTTCAAGTATAAGTTCTGAAATATTGGGAGTATACCAAATTTCGGTTATTAGAACACGTCATGTTTTCACTAAGTACATTGAGGGTTTAAGATGAATGGTTTTATTGCAGAGGGAACGAGCGTTGAATAGAATAGTGAAGAAATGTGTGGGAACAGAGAAATTAGATAGATCACAAGTTAGCTGGACTAGTGGAGAATCTTTGTGGACGTTATCTCGGCCGAAATATTGAAATGAAGTATAGGGGAGTGGTAGCAGTGAGCCATTAGTCATAAGAGGGTCGGGAGGAGATATGTTGACACTTCTATATGACACCTTCTTTATGATAGTGTAAAATAAGTGAGGACTGAACAAGAGTGGGTGCACTGCGGGTCTGATGGGATAACGAGGAGGCAGACAAAATGCTAGGTTATGAGTCGAGGTTCCGTTTGAGTCCATCGGGGTGAGGAATAGCATGGATAGTAGTTCATTTGAAAAAGTCTAGTGAATTGTAGGTAGGCAGCCAGTAAATGTACAGTGGCACTTTGCTATTGCATGCTATAGAAGCATTAGCAAGCAACCTATGTTTATGATGCACTGGAGTTTGAAAAAGGTTAGTAAATAGTGTGCACTAGCTAGATGTGAGCATAAAGCTGATAAAGGGAAGTGAAGAGCTATCGGTTTAGGTACTTAGGAGTGTTTGTAAGTGTCTTATCGATGTGTCCCACCCAATCAATATGCTGGGTTTTGTTGTTTAGTAGCATGAAGTTTGAGTACACTTAATTGGGATTTAGAGAATATGCAAACTGTGCGTTTTTAGGCACATGAGGCATGTCCTGACGAGTTGCTAAGGCATCAGAGTACGTCCTACCCTACTAAAGTTGTGGTACGCATAAATACCGCAATTGTATTTGGAACAGGGAGGTTGGTTAGCAACGAAATACGTCCCAGTATTCATTGTGAAGTGCAGAAGGTCTATTTGCTTGGGACACCTCCGCTGCTTTATTGTTCAGCTTGGTTTTGTAAGTATGATATGACGCCTACTAATATAACAACGCTAGCCCTATACCTCGGCAGCACTAACCGCAACTTCAACTAGCTGGATTTTCTACGCGAACAGATACTCGAAACTTCGACCAACAACTCGAACAACGATTACTCGCCCAAGCCAAAATCAAGAAGACACGAACGCAGCACTAAGAAGATTCGATTCTATTTTGTCCCAACTCCGTATATATATAGTTACAATAACGACCTTGTAACAATTAGAAATATTAGCACACTAAAAAGCAGTACAACCAGTCAGAAGATACAGGGTCAATGCGGAGAATATAAACGGCGATATGGAATATAGCACATTTTACAATTAATAAAAAAATAGCAAAAATAAGAATAATTGCATGAAAAATAACTAGTTCTGTCTCTTCCTAACACCTCCCCTTTTTGAAAGAAGTTCGCTTTCTTGAAACCTCACTGTTGGTCTTCGTTTTCTTTCGCTGTGTCGTAAAGACTGTTCTTCTGCAAGTGTAGGTTTCTCGTTGCTTGCTGCAATTACTGTCGGTTTCTCAGTAGGAAGCTTAAAAGTATCAAGGAGCAATTCAAGTGCTAGGTTGGGTTTATCCACCTTTTCTCCGCTGAACCTTCTGTGTAATTGATTGCGATGTCGAACCCATATTTGTCCTTCTACTGCAACTTCATATATCACTTTCCCTCGTCTTCCTTTAATGACCCCCTTTTTCCACGTCTCACTCCCGGGTCTGTAATTTCTTACATACACCTCTGTCCCGTTCTTATAGATGTCATCCTCGTTGTTCTCTACTTAGGCTGGTCTCATCGCTTCATTTATTGTTCTTAGTTTTCGGCCCATAAGTGCTTCTGCCGGTGATTTTTGTTGTGGAACACTGCTGTTAGGGGTGCTTCTGTATACAAAAAGGAAACGCTGGATGACTTCTGACAGGGTCCCCTCCCCCTCTGTCTTTAATGTAGCTCTTTTGAAGGTATCCACGGACCTTTCTGCTTATCCATTGGACTGTGGATGGTACGGCGGGGAGCGAATATGAGTGATGGCATTTTTCCGACAGAAATCACTGAAAGATTGTGATGTAAATTGAGACCCGTTATCGGTGACGAGTGTCTCTGGAAACCCATGGCATGCGAATAACTTCATCAGTATTTCCAAAGTTTTTTGCGTAGTCGGAGGAACCGCCGGGTGGATCTCTGGCCATTTCGAGTAAGCGTCTACTAGCACCAAGTAGTAGGTTCCTGACATGGGTCCAGCAAAATCTAAATGCACTTTGCTCCATGGACTTGAGGGGTCCGGCCAGCTTACTGGTTCAACTTTCGGTGGATTTTTCGATGCCCGCTGACAGCGGTCGCAATTTCTGACTACGTCTTCGATCTGAGCGTCCATTTTAGGCCAGTACGCGTAGCTCCGTGCCACTGATTTCATTCGAGCTGTTCCAGGATGCCCAGTGTGGAATTGCTTGAGCACTGCTCGGCGTAACTCACGTGGTATCACCACTCGTTCCCCAAACATAAGACATCCTTCTACTATGCACAGAGCTTGTCGGCGTTGATATAGCTGCCTCAGTTCCTCATCTAAGGAAGATGGCCATTTGTGCTGCATGTAGTAGATTGCTCATTGAATCGTTTTGTCTCTTCTTGAAAATTCAGAAACTTGTTGAGCAGTAATAGGGAGTGCTCGTACAGCATCAATGAAACTTTCTTTAGCATAATCTCTCGTATCGATGGCAGCGATCACCGACTCTTCACTGGTCGTGGGATAGGAGCTTATAAGCCGAGACAGAGCATCTGCCTGACCGAAATCCTCACTTTTCTTGTACTGTATATCGAAGTCGTATCCGAGCAGGGTTAGTGCCCAACGTTGTAATCGATTCGCCGAATGTGCTGGTATTCCAGACTTTGACTCAAAAACTGCCAGCAGTGGCTTATGATCAGTTAGTATTGTAAAGTGTCGTCCATACACCATCTTATGGAAACGCTGTACCGCGAAAACGATAGCCAAAGCTTCCTTTTCTATTTGACTGTAACGCTTCTCAGTCGGTGTCAGCGTCCTAGAAACATGCATTATGGCTTTCTCCTTCCTATTTGGAAATTTATGCGAGATAACTGCACCAACACCATATGCTGACGCATCAGCAGCAACAGTAATTGGCAACTTCGGATCATAATGTGTCAATAGCAGGTCGGATGTAAGGAGCTTTTTCACGGCATCGAATGCTGCTTGGCACGGCTTTGTCCAGTTCCATTTGACATTCTTCCCCAGCAAATGGTTTAATGGCGCTCGCATCTCATGCAAGGATGGTAAGAAAGCTGAGTAGTAACTTATGAGTCCGAGAAAGGACCGCAGAGTAGGAACATCACTGGGTGCAGGCATTTTTCGAATGGCTTCAATGTTTTCGGGATCTGGACAACGACCTGATTTGTCGAATATGAATCCCAAGTACTTCACGGATGTAAGGTAGAATTGACATTTCTCGGGGCGTAGGCGAAAACCATTGTCTTGGATTCGTTTCAGTACCATTGCAAGTCGATCGTACAGTTCGTTTGGTGACGATGCGACGACAAGTATATCATCTAGATATACGGCCACTCCAGTGATGCCGGTTAAAATCGTATCCATCAACTGTTGGAAAATTGCTGGCGCGGCTTTAACTCCAAACGGTAGTCTTGTGTACTGAAAATGCCCCCGATGCGTATTTATTGTGAGCAATTCGCGGCATGTTGGTTCAACCTCAACTAGCAAATAAGCATCTGCCAGGTCTAGTTTGGCGAAACAACTACCGCCGTTTAGGATGGTGAATAAATCTTCCAGAACCGGTAGAGGATAGTGGTGTTGCTCTAGGGCAGCATTCAGTCCGGTCGAAAAATCGGCGCAGATGCGTAGTGTACCGTTAGGCTTCTTTACAACGACTATTGGGGCTGCCCAGGCCGAGAACGATACCGGTGTAAGAACACCTTGCTTTTCTAAGCGTTGAAGTTCCGCGTCGACTTCCGGTAACGAAGCATATGGAACGGGTCTCTTAAGACGGAAAACTGGGAAAGCATTGGGCACCAGACGAAGAGAGACTTTCATCATAGTACAACACCATAAACCTTTTTCAAAAACCTTGTCGAATTCTCTTAGAATCTTCGTAAAGTCCTTGCTGTCTTTTATATTTACGATGCGGTGGCATATGGTGCTCAGTGGAACATCACCTAGCTTCAGATCTGCGAACCAATCTAAACCCAACAAGTTAAGATTACTATTAACCACATAACATACTCAGTTCATGGTTATATCGTTGAATGTCACTGAGCAAACAATCTTGCCGACGATCTCCAGGCGATTGCCTGTTGCGCTTACTGCGAGCTGTTCTGTAGAGCATAGTACAGGTTTCCCAACTTTAATCCACGTTTTTCTAGAAATAATTGTAATGTCAGAGGCTGTGTCAAGCTGAAGGCTCACCTCCTGACCATTTATCTGGACGGAAACATACTTTTTAGGTGGTCTCTGGTGAATGTGATTTACGGTGGATACTGAAAGTGACTCAGCCGGCGTACTGAATGAATGAAATCTTCTCCTAGAACGTGACCGAGTGCGTGTTTCTTTCTGCTTGCAAAAAATTTCTTTGTGTCCCAGCAGGTCACATTTTCTGCAGCGATAGTTCTTAAATGGGCAGAACTTAGCAAAATGCCATGCACCACAGTTCCAGCATCTGGATGGGGGAATAGTCCTCTTCTTATCAGCTGGTTTAGCACAGGAAGTTGGAGTGGTGGTTGCAGGAGTGAGTTGACGGGAACTTGGTTTCCGATGAACTGCATGAACTTCAGTTTCACTATGACCACCAGATTGGACGAGTGTAGTATCATGCTTTAAGTTGGTCAACCGTTGATATTCTGCAGCAATGTCTTTGAGAGACAAAGTGGGTTCTTGATCAAGACAGTGTAGCAATCGCGTGCGAATATCAGCAAATTTTTCTGACTGTAAGCTGCAGATAAGGATTAAAGACTTGAATTGGTTCTCCGATAAATCTTTCAATTTAAAACGTTCACATTCTCTGTTTACAATACCAACATGCGTAATAAAATCGTCCGACTCATTCATTTTCAGCTTTAAGCAACGATATCTAATATTAAACAGAGAAGAATTATCACCAAAATGCTGGCTAAGAGTTGTGCAAGTTTCAGTAAATGTTCTGTCACGCGGATTTTGAGGTAAAATTAGGTTGCAGTACTTGTCAAGTTTTGCTGCACCAAGCTTTCTGAGTAGTAGGCGAACTTTCTATGAATCATCTTGAGAAGCTAAATCAAACATGAACAGATCTTCATACCTCCGAAACCATGTATCAAAAGTGACATTAGCTTCTGGATCATAGTTAAATTCAGCAATGCTATTAATAATTCCATCAACTGACAGAGTAGAGTTAGGAGCAGGAGCAGTTGAAGACGTTTCAGAAGTAGATTTAGAGCTTGTGATTAGCTTCATTAGCTTAAGTTGCTCATCTAACAACATCTCCATCTTGATAGGATCCATTGTCACCATCACCAGTCGCCAACTGATATGTCGACTACTTATATGACAACGCCAACCCTATACCTCGGCAGCACTAACCGCAACTTCAACTAGCTGGATTTTCTACGCGAACAGATACTCGAAACTTCGACCAACAACTCGAACAACGATTACTCGCCCAAGCCAAAATCAAGAAGACACGAACGCAGCACTAAGAAGATTCGATTCTATTTTGTCCCAACTCCGTATATATATAGTTACAATAACGACCTTGTAACAATTAGAAATATTAGCACACTAAAAAGCAGTACAACCAGTCAGAAGATACAGGGTCAATGCGGAGAATATAAACGGCGATATGGAATATAGCACATTTTACAATTAATAAAAAAATAGCAAAAATAAGAATAATTACATGAAAAGTAACTAGTTCTGTCTCTTCCTAGCAAAGTATTTTCAAAGAGCCTTTGTTAGTCCCAAGTAAAATATTATTTGTAATGAATGGTATGGTATCCTGAAACTTGAGAGAAGCCCTGCTTTTTCTCTGCCTTGATGTTAAGGGTAGTGTCTGTATACTCTTATGGGCTTGAGTTTTGGAGTTCCTTGATACCTTAGGGTAAAGTTGGGATATGAAGTCGGGTTCCTCTAGTTCATTATGCATAGTCGTATGTTGGCTGGTTAACATCTAGTTAGCTTTTGATAGTTGTTTACTATCTAGTCGATCTAAAGTGCGGTTCTCAGGATGAGAGCTGACTTGGAGGGTCAAACTGGTATTTCTCTATTTGCTAGTATCAGTAGGGCTGGGTTTTTGTATGTCCATATCGACAAATTTACGGCTTCTAAGATTGGTTTCCTTTGTGTAGGATGGAGAGTTTTTTCCAAATGAGTCCAGCTGACTCTAGGAAGCGGTAAAAGTCGTGGTATGCTTGGATAAGATAGGAAGCTTGAGTCATGTCTGTTTCAAGCTTAATTATGTCGTTTTGCAGAGTAATGCGATTAGCCGTTTTTCGTTGTAAAGTCGTTTTGTTTACAACTATCTTTATATGATTGACGCCAGCAACAGACCTAATGTTGCTTACGAAGTCCACAAAACAGCGTCAAAAGTTGGCCTGAAGTGGAACAGAACTAAACAACTGGTTTACCAGTCTCTTTTCCTCAATTTTCTACAATCACACGAGACATGCAACATGTTACATGCTTTTAAAATGACCAACTTTGCTTTACGTAAAAGGAATTTATCAGGTACATTATAAACAATAGTTTTACGGTGGGATTTTAGCCTATTTACAACTTCTTCAGCTATAAACTTAATAAACGTCTCTACCTGCTTAAGTTTTTTAATGTCTAGGCCATCTTTTCTAAGTAGGATATAGGTTGTAAGTCTGACAAAATACTGTTTATTCGGCTGAAAGTAGACTTCACTTTCTCTAGTTCAGTCACATAATTTATGCGGCTATGAGTTCAGTTTCCATTCCATACATAATCCAGATAATCATGATCTCTCATCACTGTTTGGACAATTATTTCAAACCAGGTAATTTGTTTTATGGCATCACGGACTTGGAGGTTTTCAAGGACTTTAAACTCCTAATTTCAAATGCAGTTTGAGTTAATGTGACATTGTAAGTTATGTGATTTTTAAAAAATCAATTACATCTTACATGTTTGTTTGTAAGTGGTCAATTCCTTCATCTTTCTGTCTGGTAAAAGGATTAGGTTTAAGGTTAATAATTGAACCCTAGTTTTGTGGTGGTCATAGGATTTTGCATAAAGATTCACCACAAAATGATGCCCTTAACGTTTTTCTTAGAAGTTAAATATTTATCCATAGATATATATACTTTCAAGTTCCAGATCTGATCTCAAATTTCTGCAAACCATCATATGACAGTTCTGTTCCGTTTTAAGTACATTTAATTGACCCACACTTATCAATTTATCAATGACTGCATCCATTACTCCTTTGTTCAGTAACAATGTAGTCATGTTGTAGGTTCAGAACTAAGGGTTTGGTGAAATATTTGTGAAAGTTAAGACAAGGATTTCTGATGAGATATATACCAACCGCATCCGCCCAACAACAGTATTTTCATTAGTACTGCAAACATTAAAGAAAGTGTATTATCTACTAAAGTTTCGCATTAATACAAAGCAATCATCATTCTGTATAACTATGTCTGCCGATATCTAGTTGTAAAATTCTTGCTTCCTGATACAGAGCAACAATACTCAGTCTGACTGATTATAACTATCATACTCTTGGAGTGTTTGAATTCTATGGATATTGGCCTTCCAGTGAAATTTCGGAAATTTCTCAAATTAGTCACCTATATGTCAATTACTTTTTTATTAATTGAGTTGCTGTGGGTTTCTGCAAATCGGTCTTGCTTTTGTCACAGATGAATCTCAGTTAAATGCTATTGAAAACCATGGCATACCGGAAAACTGTCTCTTTACAACACTCCTCACTTTTTAAAAACGTATCAGGGGATAGAAACTAATCATTTCAGAACCACTTCAACTAGAACCATAAAATTAACTCATTGGTGAATGATGGACTTCTGACTACTTAGGGTGAGAAAGTTCTTACTTATAGTAATAAGTTACCGTCGAGCTATATTACAAGCTGACTGAAGCAGGAATTATACAATTGGACATCTGTAGGCCTGATTTTTAGGTGTTTGCTGTAGCGCCAAACAACTGTGTTCAATACCTAGATTTAGTTTGTGTTCACATTCATGAAGAGTACTATACAACTGCCCATCGCTATCTATTTTTTAATTATACACAACTGAGATCAAGCTTTGACGAATAAATACAATAAATCTAACCCGACCCTTACAAAGCGACACCAACTTGATGCTAAGGTCAATACACATTACTTTAATCTGTTTCAATCAATTTTTTAAGATTAACTCATATCTGGTTAGTAAAATCATTTTGATCCAACATCATACGACCTATCAACTACTTATTACATTATTTAAGTAATCCACTATATGAATGTTTGCCAAATAATGAGTTATTAAAAATTTGTTGAGATTTACAGTAACTGAACAGAATAATGTAAATAAATTATCATTCAAATGGTACTATATAAGTTGGATTGTGACTGGCAAGTGGAATCCAGGACGCGCGTTTCATCCTATTTGGGACTCATCGGCTGGATGTACCTGCATCCCAATGTTGATGTTCACACTGGGATTCGAACTCAGTCCGTTTCGTGTCGAACGCCACCGCGTTCACCACTAGACTACTGAGTCCAGACAGTCACACTTGTGCAACGGGTACATTGGTATTAGGATAAACTTGTATACTCCCGTTGATTTGTTATAGACTGAAGCTGGTCCTGGATTTCACTTGCCAGTCACAATCCAACTTATATAATACTTGTGAAAAATTCGCTATATCGAGGCAATCCGCTCAGGATGCACATATAGCAACAATGACTGACCAGCCTCAGTCTATAACAAATCAACGGAAGTATAGAAGTTTATCCTAATTCAAATGGTTCGTTTGTGTACTGTGTTTTTATTTATATCCATTTATTGAATTGATGAATACAGAATAATGAATCATCGTTAGAGTAGAACATCATTTTATGACATCATCATAGTTATCACCCCATACTTAGTAAATAATAAAACTATTGTATTGATCGAGAATTGTTTTGTTTTCTACTGGGTGGTGAGAAATGGGTTGTAAAATTTAATCAATCAAAATACTTTTAAGGAAAAAACCTGCAATTCAAAATGTGTTTTGTTTAAAAAAATCATAAGGAGTGAGATTTGCTTAACTAATTTAGTTATTCAATAACAGTTCATTGAAATATATTTATTTAAGTACACCTTTTTTCGTTTACAAATAGATAAATCAGTAAAGATGTTTATTCTGGTAGATCCATGTATCTGTTTATTAACGTGTGTGCAAGAATCATAAACACAGATTTTATTACGCATTATGTAGTATGTCTGTAGATGATTGTATTCAATATAGTTTATATCTACTCTACTTTGCACAGATGGATATACATTTATAAACGTAGGTAGGTGGGTAGGTATCTGTATGAATAAGTAATAAATAGATTTACATTTAACTTGGTTTCTCTACTTTAATCGATAAGGATACGATTTTACAGTTTTATTATTATTATGGGTGATTCTGTAGCTTTTTTCGGTTACTTAAGTGTATTATGATATTCTGCACTTCTCATATTACAAAATTGGTCACATGTAAGTGATTTACACAAAGAAATATTCATTTTAGGTCGATATAATTTGAACGTGATAATAGTCGGTGCATATACGTATGTATCCTTGTGCATGCATGTATTGATGTAATTACATGTGATCATCTGGTTAAATTGTGATTTGGATACAACTAATCAGTAAGATAATTATTTCGTTTCATACAATTTATATTCGTTCTTTTTACAAAGTTTTGAATGTGTAGGAATAAACGTTTGGACGGTAGGATAGGATGACGATTCATATTCTGTGACGTCGCAATACTCATCAGTTGTTGCGCAAAACTACTTTAGATCAAATATAACAAAGTAGCTTTAGAGTACTAATTACAGTAAAAACTTTACTGATTTACATACTCAAAACAAAATAGTTGTAATCATTTTTCCGCTGTAGTAACATAATTATCATTCCATCACGTCAATCATTTTTGTCAATTTCGATTATTTAATCATCAACTGATTAAGTTTTGCCTATTTCATTCGGTTTTATTACCGTGCCTTCATTATGTAACCACTTATTCTCAGTTTATTAACCTTCAGTTACTTGAAGAATATTCTCCAATATAGAATGTATTGTAACTGAGTGCTGTGGAGATTGTTGAATGTTAATTTACTATCACGGATTGGCCTGAGTTAGGTAACAATTGACAACCAAGTACCACTGAACAGCTTTTTAGTTCTATGGTAGAACTCTTCAGTTGTGTGAATCTACGTGATTTTATGTATATTTTTTGACATTATGATAATATCAAGTGTTGACAATAATTTCCTACGAAATGACTTTTTATGATTAGTATATTTATGACTCTATATAATCGTTAATTTTGATATGTTACAGCGGTTAAAAGCATCAGCCGAGGAGAGCCAGGCTGCGAAATGAAATGATTTGTAAGCATAATCTACTGTGTAAATGGTCATTCTCACTTTTTTTGTAAAACTGACCTAGTTACTACCGATTGTTAGATATATTAGTTTACTGAATTATAATAATTCAATAATATCCTTTAAAAATTGATATTTTGAGATGTATGAAGAACCACAAATATAAAATCTAGTAATTTTTATCATCATCCTAAAACGTAATCAAGTTGTCATTCTAATTGCTGTCTATCATTTAAGAGGTAACTAACACTCGCTGTGCTGATTTTTGAAAAGACATGTGAGATTTTAATAACCTGTAAAATTAATGCATTTATTGTGTAGTGGCCAATATAATGTTTGCTTAGTCGTTATTTCTGATGGGGTTACATTTGTTCCAGTCTAAGCAACTCGATGTTAATAGTATTCGTCCAGAACTATAGGAACTTATCTCGATGAAATTCACAAGTAGATACAAAATTGTCTTATGAAGATTTTAACAGTGATCAGTCTCATATATCGGTTGCATTCATCGTGTGGAGTTGTATTTACACTAAAGTGAATCCAGAGACACGTGAACGTTCTTGTTCCGGTTACTAGGGAGAACATGAGTGCGAGTTGTTGAAACTAATACAAAGGAAATATCTCACGTCTCCTTGGTTTTTAGTAGCATAATAATATATGATATTACTCTATAATTAAGACAAAGCACATATAGTCACTGCTATTTTTAGACCCTTTATTCAGTATCTTTAGTAATATTTGTAGTAATCATAATATTATACACTTTATTACAGTTGGTTGTTTAACAATCATACTTAATTTTGTCTAATGAATCTGTTTACTCTGCCAATAAATTTCACGTAGAAAATGATTACAATTTCAATACTAAACCAATTCAATCTCTATTGATTCTTGAACAAAATACTTAAATTAATTCCTGTTCTCATTTACTTATTTATTTATCATCTGAATACATTCAAGTATCTTTACTTCTCATACTGCCGCCCACCCCACCATCACCACTACTACCACCAACACCACCAGAACCAATACACACACACAGCGAGAGAGAGAGAGAGAGAGAGAGCGAGGAAGAGAAAAAACCATGATCATGTCAGAAATACCTGGTTGTTTTTCCATATTACTATTTGTCAAGATATAAATAAGCGGAAAATAAAATATTATGAAACATTTATTTGTTTACTGTCTTACTTATTCACCCTCTCACACACTCTCTGTCTCTCTCTCTCTCTCTTGCACATAAGTTGTAAAGTGTAATGAAATAAAAAAAAGTTGTAATACGGTATTATTGGTCAGATAGGTAACTCTGTCACTCTCTTATCGTTACCAATACATTGAAAAGAATAATCAAAGGTATTCATTTATGTATGCATATATCTATGTATGTGTGTGTGTGTGTGTAAATGATTTGTTATATTAACAAGTGTAAACATACATAAATGAGTTCATAATCAAGATGATCAATATTTGTTTACTGTAGTATCATACATATGAATATTTATTGACTTAGTTACAACAATCTACAACAATTCAAGTCAATGGTAAGTTAATCATAATGATATGAAGATTCAGAATTTCTAGGTTATACTTACGATAAACTCACTGTTTAATGATATTCTGTTAAATCTGTGCATAACCAACATCTATGACTAATATTGGATAAGTTTTATAGAATAGAATTTATAACTGAGATGAATTTCAGCATACATTAATCATAACTAAATAACTAATGAGCTTTAGGTGGAACAACAGAACACAAATGATACATATCGTAACTGGCTAATGTCAATGCATGCATGACACAGACTATCTATTCATGTCTTACATCATAAGTAATAAACTGAGTTGATTAGCTATAGAAAAACGTCATCCATGAAATTAACTTAAGTCAAATAAACATTTTTCTTTAACATCAGATTTCTAAGATATTTAAGTTTGATTATGAAAACAATTTAATGTCATCAGCCTTCATTTTGTTTAATTAAATGAAACATTTTATTTAGTCATTATTATGGTCATTCAATATCAGAATGTATTAATCTAGTGATCTTGAAAACAATCATAACCTTTGATATACAAGTTTATCCTAATACCAATGTACCCGTTGCACAAGTGTGACTGTCTGGACTCAGTAGTCTAGTGGTGAACGCGGTGGCGTTCGACACGAAACGGACTGAGTTCGAATCCCAGTGTGAACATCAACATTGGGATGCAGGTACATCCAGCCGATGAGTCCCAAATAGGATGAAATGCGCGTCCTGAATTCCACTTGCCAGTCACAATCCAACTTATATAATCTTTGATTATATCTTACATAATTCTTAGTCTTCTTCAATTTCGTCATTATTATCAATCATCTTAATTATTTGTCAATTGGAATACCGATTGTACACTTATACTGATAAAGTTAACTAACGTAAGGCATCACTTCCTGATCCCATTAACTTCAAGCCTAAACCACAAGACAGCAGAGAAACTACATATGATGTGGTTCTATGGTATTATAAGTGAATACAATAGATTCATATACCATTCATTCACTTACTACTCTGGAGTTGATGTATCATAACAGTTTAAAATCAGAGTTTCCCAGCACACCTCCCCTTCAAGAATGCTTCTTTATATCCACCAACATGGTTTGAGCACTGTATGTTTGTCATTTTACTTTTACTTTGTAAACAGAATTTACGTTCTATAAAGACAGCATGTACGGTTTCTATAGTAGATTCCAAAACACATGGCTACATAAGTGCATTTTAAAAAGAATAACAGACTGCTCCCATCCTCCACTGTATCATGTTACTTTTAGAATTAACACAATTTTTCTAAGACTAAAGAATATATCTCAACCTTAATATTCATCGTGTTTGAATAGTATTTACCACGGAGTTTGAATATAATCTTTGTTCTCTTGAACAATATATGGATTTATTGTAGTCACTATGTGTGAACAAACAGGCTACCAAGATTTGTGGTCAATTTCATATGTTATTTACTAGAATTCAAATATTTAGCCAAGTGGTTATGTCATACGATAACCATTTATAGAATATGGTGACGGATCACAATGAAAATTATTTTACTTAAGTTGGATTGTGACTGGCAAGTGGGATCCAGGACTTATATTTCGTCCTATTTAGGACTCGTCGGCTGGATGTACTTGCATCTCAATCTTGATGTTTACAGTGGGATTCGAACTCAGTCCATTTCGTGTCAAACGTCACCGCGTCCACACATAGCACATATAACAACAGTGACTGACCAGCTTCAGTTCATAACAAATCAACGAGAATACACAAGTTCACCAATAATTATTTCGTTTAATTTAATTTCAATGATTGTAAACCAACTACAATCTTTAAAAGCCCATATGAAGTTTATGCAGGACAATCAATTAATAAACAGATATCTAAATAAATACCATTAATTTTAAGATGTAAATTATATGCAGTGCCTTGATATCCGACTGACTTACATTCAGTAGTGAACATTCTTGACTTTGACAAAGATGATTATCACTATACGTAAGTAACTGTTATTCAATGTATGAAAAAAGATGATCTTTAAATATACTGTATGTTATTTATGTAAGTAAATGACCAGCTGATAATCAGTAACCTTTAAAGAAGATGATCTCTATGAATTGATATCAGTCATACATTTGTTGAGGATTAAGAAGTATCGGTTTAACACTATGCATCATATACTTATGATAGAAATAACTAAGAAGTTGTTTAAAAGAAAAAAAGTATCTTTATGTTTACTGAATACATATTTTAATTTCTAAACAATCTGGTACCAAATTGGACATTGATTTCTTTAGCATTACATTTTTGAACTAACGTTTTTGCGCGCTGAAATTCTTTATTCCTGTTATCCTTTATTCATTTGCTATTTATTTTAATGTGATGATATATTACTCAACTTACTTTGTTCAATCTTATATGGTCACCTTAATAAGTCATTTGAATGTGATGTGTCCATTGAAAAAAGATAAGAAGTTGCCTAGTGTTACTGTTTTTACTGAGATGAAAACTTTATGAATAGATTATGTATTGATGTTGGATTGTGACTGGCAAGCGGAATCCAGGACGTGCGTTTCGTTCTGGACACAGTAGCCTAGTGGTGAACGAGGTGGCGTTTGACACGAAGCGGACTGAGTTCGAGTCCCAGTGTGAACACCAACATTGGGATGCAAGTACATCCAGCCGATGAGTTCCAAATAGAACGAAACGCGCGTCCTGGATTCCGCTTGCTCGTCACAATCCAACATTAATACATTACTTGTGTAATAACGCTATATCGAGGCAATCCGCCCAGGATGAACATATGGCAACAGAGACTGACCAGTTTCAGTCCATTACAAATCAACGGGAAAATACAAGCTCATCCTAATCACATTTATGAATAGAACATATTAGGACCAAATTGTATGACATTTCAATACCCCTCTGACATACTTGGTACTCTGAAGGTATGAATGTATTCAAGAAGTCCTACAACTTAGATTTTTTTCATTTGCTTTCGTTTTCTCTTCCTTCCTCTCCTTACTTCTATGTATGTTTTTCTATGAATTTTGTAGTTATTTTATCAACTACAAAATTGATTCATTTAATGCACACATGACTACTTCAAATGTTGCGAAAACAATGAATCAACAAGTATTTATTTGAAAATGCTGCTAACATTTAATGACAATAAACATGTCTGACGAATTATCTCAGCAACAATTACAGTTACAAGCACAATCAGTACACCAAGATCAAGTGCAGAATTCCAGTACTGAAAGAGAAGATGAATCCACACCACCATTAGCCACACCAATAATAAATCAAGAACAACATGAGGCATATTCCAGAGAACGACGTCATGATCGTAACGTTTCATTTCGTCATAGACGACATCAAGATTTATCACCACGTTTCGAAGATGATCGTAATATTATCTACTTGAATGATTTAAACACTAGACATTATCGTTCACAGAATCTATTAAGTGATCCATCGGCATTTTGGTTTCAACGTAGTGCTAGTGGTATGTTATTTATTCATAACCTTCTATTGTATCTATGCATAAATTACCTAGTTTCGAAAGTACTCTTAGTTTATTCAATGGAGATATAAACTGAAACAATGCAAACTTCATTTAACAAAAAAGTATTGTATGTTAATCATTTGACTTTCAATGTAAATGTGTCTCACTATCATTTCAAATGTTTGAAAACGTCTTTGGAAGTGATTACTACGTAGATAAATATTGTGATCACCTAAAAGTTCTAGTTACCTCCGTAAGCTCTGAATATTCTGAGTGTTGATAAGTTATTTGATATACTAATTATGTCCAACAATATGAATAGGGCGTTTCGTCATCCCGATATAACCTTGTTATATCAACTACCTACCTACATCATCATCATCATCATCATTGTCGGTTATGAGGTCTAGCGAACTGATGCCCCCCCATGCTGATTGCTTAATACAGAGTCCATTTCTAAATCTCCAAATATGACAACAGAAAAGGTTGCTATTTATACAAACTGCATTGACGATCCAATACACCATATGACAGTTTAAAAAATAGAATAAACAACAGAATACAATGTGCACAAACTTATGTTTAACGAAAAGGCTTCTAAGTTTTACTAGTTACACTTATTGGTCTCTTCGTAGTAATAAGAATAATATGTAGTTAGTAAGAATAAGAAAATATAACACAACGAACAATAGTGAAAAGTTCAACAGAACAGGAACTGACAACAAAGGCCAAGAAAATACACTTTGTTGATAGTTTTGTTGTAATGATACTGATCATATGCTTAATATTATCAAATTTAGTAGCTCAATTAATGTATTGATTGAACAAATCATGAACGTATTTCAACAAAAATCTTAAGCGGAATAGATTTTTATCTGGTGAATATGATGAAAAGGTGTTCTTAAGAATTACAACTAGGTAGAAGAAAGAGCTATGACTACCGGAACTGAGCATAAATTCATATTCGATCGTAATTACTTGTATATACATACCTTCTGCACAAGTTTGGCTGTCTGGACTCAATGGTCTAGTGATGAACTCGGTGGCGTCTGACAAGAACTGAGTTCGAGTCCCGATGTGAACATAATTGCTGGGAGGCTGGTACATTAAGCTGGAGAGTCCCAAACAGGACGAAATGAGCATCTTGGATTCCACTTGCCAGTCACAATTCAACTCAAACAATTATAGTCTTGCTTAGGTTATTATGGATACTTTAATTCGCTTCTGTACACATTGTCTTATTACTAGTAAATGCAACTGGAACTAACAAGAAATAGGAAATTATTTATATTTGTCCATAGTGGCAGTCTAGTTTACCGACGAGATACATCGTTTTTAATGTAGCACTTTGTATTTCTTTCATCCCATTGGGAATCAAAGTCGTAAAATCACTGGAATTTTCTTGACAGTCGAACATTCTTGCCCTTTGTTCTTGTTTTCCATATCTGATTATAAACCTTGTTGATAACCATTATGTCTCAGACTATTTTCTTCGTACAATTGTATAGTGTTATTACCAAGGTTCGTTTGTGGCTTATTGAACAAAAATCACTGAAATTCATTTGTAATCCAGGTGAATATATATTTAAAGTTGATAGTTTCCTTTGAGTTAAATACCAATATCTAGGAGACTAAACTTATTATCATTTTTATGTTTACTGTTAGATTAGATCCTTTTGAGAAGATTCAGTAAGTTGAAATTATTTTTAAACATCACAGGCGGTAATTGTATCATCAACATATCTGACAAGAAATTGTATTACGATTTTGTTTGTTCTAATTAGGCCTTACAGATTTCTACTAAGATTGAATCTAGTGAGGACCCTATTGCCAACTAGTCAACTTGACGATAGTAGGTAACGTTAAACTAAAATTATCCAAATCTAGTGCACATAAGTAGGAGCTGTTTGAACTCTGTCTAGTAAAGGAAAAGGGTAGACAAGTTGTTGTATAATTAGTAATGTTTCTTCAAGCACAATTGTAGTGAATAGTGATGAAATGTCAAGAGAAACCATGATTTTACTATAGGTTTTGGCCTTTCTAAGCATTTAACTAAATTCAAATTTATCATTCATGCTACAGACAACCAGCTTTGAGCCTATCATTTCCAAACATTTTGTTAACTAAGTGTAAATTTCTTAACGAAAGAGTTCACCAAATCAATTCAGTCAAAGTATGGGGTTTATGATTTTAGAACGGCATTTAGATAAAGTAACTAAGAATGAAGAATCTTTACTTCATCATATGTATTGTTGTCTATAATTTTCTTCTTTAGCAGATTTCTTAAAGCCTATGAAATACGTTTTTTTGTTACTTCAGTTATATATTTTTCATACGATTACTCTGGAACTTTAATGAATCATCTAGAAACTTCTTAAATTTATTTATTAATTTTATCATCATCCATTATAACTAATCCATAGCCTTTAAGAAGTTAATGAATGAAAATGACTACTTGTATTTACTACAAGATATTAAGCACTTTCATAATGAATAATCTTTACAAACCCATACTTCTAATTAGTATCTTGATTCATTTTGGCACAGATATACAGGATGATAATGATGTTTAAACTATTGAGAACTAGTTCGGTGGAAAATGACAGCGGTTTTACTGTAGACAGTGAAGTCAGTTATTTGTTTTTAGTTCATCAATAGGGATCATCGTATCATTTAAAGTGTCGAAGGGAAATTGATTCAATAATATATGCATATAACTTACTCTCTTGTCTAATATTGATTCTGATGTAAACGGTTGCGCTACAGTAGTACGTAGAAATTAACAATTGAGCTTTGTTTTTTATTAAACCTATTTTTTTCTTATTGTCTAGCTAGAAATATCCGTTTGAGATCAGGAGTAAGTCATAGTCATCTTCATGTTGATGACAGGATAACAAATCAAATTCGCCGATCATTTCATGATAGAAGTAATGGTTTAAGTCAGGATACACTTGTAGAACGTCAAAATGTACTTTTGGTCCCAATGTATGGTTTACTTCGGCCTCGACGGTCAAGAAACAGATCGCATAGATTATCAGCTGATTTGGAAAACCCACAACGTCGTCAGATAGAACTTGATATTCCTGGCTGTCGAAACGTGAATAACTCACTTTCATCTCCAATGAATGACGATGTTGGTGACCGACCTATTATTTTTACCAATCCTACAAATCGAACTCCTCTTCAACAATCATTATCTCTCAATACTGCACAAACACTTTCTTTACGCTCACCGAATGAAGACAACAGTGATCGTGTATCACAAATAGTACGATCTCAGCCACGAATAAATTCTGTTCAGACATCTAGGACCACACAGGGGGTTCAAACCAGAGGTTTATATCAAGGCCAGTTAAGACGTCAACAAAATGATATAACTGCTCATCGTTACATTGAGGGTGGTCATGTAGGGCACGAAACACTTGCCATGAATTCTGCTTCAAACGTGAATCGTTTAGCTGGAATTCATCAGGATGAAAGTGGAGTAGTAATTTCAAGTAATAATAGTAACGGTAATAATGGACAAACAACTGATACTCTCGATACTTACGACTCTCCAAACATAAGTAGAGATAGAGAAATCTATGTATTACGCAATAACCAATCATCAAGTCAACCTTTACAACTATCGACTATTGATAATGCCAGTATGACTACAACTAGTATAAGTGATGCTAGTAGTATTGAAGATTTGCATGTTACAGAAATTGTTGCCAATAGTCATAATGAATCAGTGATACATCGTCCCAGACTATATGAAGCAAGTAATTCTGACACAGAAAAAATTTCGAAAAGACAAGAAATTAAACATTCAGAGTTGAGAGCAGATGCAAATGACTGGAGGGTAAGTAACAACATATTAGTTTAATACAAAACTTAAATTACATTATATAGTCATATTTTCTCAAAACTTAGCTGTCATCTAACGTTTTCAAACATCGATTACGACCCAATCTACTCATAGGTTATTCAAGTTCGTGAATTGAGGTATCTTGTACAGAAGCACACATAACATACATCCAATTCATCTCAATCTGTGAAGATCTATAACCTTATAATTTACTTTACCATCTTTTCTTTGTGCTCTGTATCCAGTCTCGTGACTATTTACTCGATGCTCCTAACAAATATGAGCAATATTTCGACGATCTCTTAAATTACACACTATTAAGTTGCCAAAATCACCGACTCCTAATGTCCACGCTCCACATTTATACAGTTCAGCAGAGTAACTTAAAGCGAGGTATACTCGTCTGTTCTTTGGTTGATGAACGTCTTATCTATGTTATTTTTGGGATAAGTTGGAAAAAGCCAAAAGAGCTAACTGAATCTCCGGTTGGATTTTATCAAATCACAATCCTATAATGGCTTACTGAGAAGACTGTTTGAATAACTATCGACCACTGAGTTGAAACAAATCTTATGGCTATCTGGTCCATAATTTTACAGGAGATCAGTTACAACTTGAAAGCTCAATCGTAACATCTCTGTCTGAGATATTTCTGTGACATTAGCTAGAGTTTCATAAGGAGTGTTGGCTGTCAAGCTGATTACTCCGAGTATTTGATTTTCGTAAAAAGTTCTCCACAGTAAGCCAAATGCTTTAATAGATGCATTACATGATAATTTAGAGAGGAAGCCTGGGTTCTAGTTACTTTCATTAGAAAACACATTTCATGTTTTTGTATAGATGAATTCTGTTTACTAGAGGAATTCGGCAGTGTGCTGTTCGAGAACTCTAAGGTGAACTTACTTGATTTTCAGTGTTGTTGCTCACACCGGGAATCAAGTAATGGCGCTGAGGTGGTTTTATGAAACTGGTTTTAATTTGTTACTTGTATTCATCATATACGGATTTCTGTTGGGTACGATTGAAAGCAAGCGAAAGTGGAGGACTGTTTCCTCTTAGTACGTTAATCTGTAAGCGTAAGCTATCTTGACCCCATCATGGTTTCAAACCTACGATTTGCAGCTCTTCCATTGTCTGATGCCCTTTTTGTACTACAATTCCGTCAAAGTATAAATCGTAATACCGGACACCGCCTCCCTGGTGCTGATGATGCTGATGGTGCTGAGAAGAATGCCAACTGTGTTTACCAATGAAGACTAGTCAAACGTATGAATATCAAAATTTTTTTATACGATTGCATATTATGTATGCATCATTCATTTTTTCTTGATAATACTGATTGATATAAATGTGAAGACCTGATGTGAAAAGTACTACTCAGAGGTGATCTATCTATACAGTAGAATGATTTACTTAATGCATAATTTCTATTCTAAGGTCATGTTTTGTAAAGTAAGTAGAACAATCAATACTTAACAATTGAATGTTACCAAATAATATTTCCACTATACAAACAAATTCTATTCACTTAAAGTAGTCTGTTAAGTGTACTTTGATGCAATAAAATAAGTCGGTTTCTACTTTAATTTTATGTAAAAGACTAAAATGTAAAGAATTTTTCATTTATATCAATGTTTTATTTATGTCGAAATTTGTTGATACTAAGTGTATGATATTACTCTATGTATAAGATGATGAGTTTAGTTGTTATAATTGTATGTTAGTAGTGTACCATTGTAAACCAGGATGCACTAGAAGGTTAATTTGTCTTCATATGGAACTCTTCAACAAGGCGCACCCTCAGTTCCACCAGGGGAATTGAACACAGAGCCTTCAGATTGGTGAATGCCTAACTCTAGTACCATAATTACATCAGTCTATAACAAATCGAATCAACTGATCACTACAAAATCACCTCTATAAAATGCTGATTAATTACATATTTTGTTTTAATGTTAAAATGACAATATTTCAATTTAAATGTATCATGTGATGTAGACATGAATATACACTTCGGACAAACTTCATATTAAGACGAAACAGCTATCCAATGTTTCATTGTTTTCAATGTTTATCTGACTAACATTAATTTATAAGTAGGATACATTTTAGCACTGAGTTAACATAACACCAAAATCAATTTTAACTAAGTATCTATGAAAACTCTATTTGTATCTTCTATACTTCAGCTTAATAATTAGAGATAGAAATGTAAATCATTTTAATGATCTAAGGTTAACATTCTTAGATTTAATTATCAGTAATATCGGGTAACACTATCGTTCACTAAAATATAAGTGAATCAATATGATATCTGTATTCACAAGATGAACTTGTATAGTCTCGTTGATTTGTTCTAGACTGAAGCTGGTCAGTGTCTGTTGCTATATGTGCACCCTGAGCGAATTGCCTCGATATACCGATTATTCACAAGTATTATTTAAGTTGGATTATGACTGGCAAGCGGAATCCACGACGAGCGTTTTGTCCTACTTCGGACTCGTCTGCTGGAAACAAATATCCTATTCTATTAAATAATTCTTCAATATCCTATATTTATCCATCTATTTCTTGTTTGTAGAATGTATACAATTTACTCGTTTGTAGTACAGTCTACTGTAGATCACACAGTATTGTAATTGAAAGCTGGTCAAGTTTTCACATAAAAAAACACATACACTTCAATTTTCAGAAGAAGAATATAATTGTCTGCTATCATTTATTAACAATCAAATTCAACATATTGAAGTAGTCTGATATTCTCAATAAGTAATGATAATCGTTGTTCATTATGTGATGTAGGCAACCAACATTGATTGATCATTAGCAGGTGAAGTAATTAATCTAATAATATGTACCTAACAATAACAATAGTTTATCATGATTACTAATTATCAGGAAGTACATGAGTAGTTTGATAAATGAATTTAGTCAGCATCAGTAATAAGTAGTTAAGCAGTTTTATTATGCAGAGAAGTTTCATATGACTAGAAATTATTTACTCATTTCAATTGCAAGTATACATATCTACCGAATGGATGCTAAAATCTGATTACAAATTGATATTCTGTCTATAATAATAATAATTAATAACACTACTACTACTACTACTACTAATAATAATAATAATAATGATAATAATAGTAACCAACATTTTCTAGTGCTACAATAGATGTAAGTAAGTAAAGTAAGTAAGTAAGTAAGTAAGATAACGACCGCATATTTGTAGTGTTACAAATTTTTAGTTGACGGTTACAAACGATTACTGATATATTCATATTTGAAAATGATGTAACTTAGCAGTTGTATAGAGTCAGAGCTTACCTATGTCGACGTTTATTGATGACAACTGTAAAGTAATTTGCCAAAAAGATTTTAAACAACAAGATAATACTAGCTATTTAATGATAGTCTAATCCGTATAATGAAATACAGACCATTTCGGATTCAGGTACAATGATATTCATTATCAATAATTGAAAGCTTTCAAAGACACAAATCGTAATTAATTGCGAATGATTGACTCATAATCAAAGCGTGACCCATTTGAACCAAGTGAGTTAATATTGAACTGTTGAAATTTTTGACAACACCCTTGGTAACCATAGTGAAATTTGCTCATGAGCACGGTGGAGTGAATTTTATGAGCATCTGTCAATATAACTTGCTCCAGAGGAGCATTTAAACTGGTAAATATAAAACTAGGTGACAAGCTTAAGTAATTTGACTTTCATTCCTGGTGTCACCATAAGATGAGTAGAAAACATCAACTCCAGTTTCCCGAGTTGAGTGCTTTAAAGATAGCTCTACTTAACCTCAACCATTTACATTTCACTGAGTACATCATCTAAAAAGTATAGTCTCATAAAAAGGGATTTTTTTATCGACTTAAGTGGATATGTATTTTCATATAAACATTACCAGGAGAGGGAAGGGTAGCAATTCTGTCTAAAAAGTTTTTTGCAAGGCTTTAGTTTCACTGTCGACGTAGTCGAGAGAGCATATTGTTTCTATCCTATGATCCAGAGTTTTCCATAGATTTCTTTTATACTGTCGCACAACATAGCTAATGAAGTTATTGTATATTGTTCTGTTCAAGTAGTTTGTTTGTTCATATTTTTCCTTAGTGTACCGTCTATGTTTTTCGTAAGCAGAACATTCTTTCTTTTTTTTTACTTCTATGCCTGTTGAACTTTATTAAATTGCCTGAGAATTTTAGATTGATTAGTCTAGTGATTGTAGAAAATTGATTCAATATCCATATATCTGCTGTAGATTGGAAAGTTTGTAATCAGTTGTGGAAGTAGATCACTTTTCACTTTGGCTAGGAAAATATATTATAAGATGAAATTTAATAGCAAACAAACATGTACATTCATGGTGCATTCCAGTAGTCAATGTTTCGGTTGGTGATATCTATTTCAGTTTCTATGATTTGGCTGCATATTTAGGCTCTACTAGTGGAACATTTGCAAATAAACATGGATTATCCAAAGATAACATCGTATGATTAATTATGTGACCATGTTTACCAATTCAAGTACATATTTGATTGTGCGCTAAACCATTCGTTTGTAAATCGGTTTCAAAAGGTTTATGTTATGAGGTGAAGGAAGAAGAGGAAGGAGGGTTTTGATTGGTTGTAGCGAACGCCAATTGAAGATGTATTCCTAGTTAACTATGCACGACTGACCTAAGCCCACTCACCCCAAGGCTGACAGTAGAAGAACCAGAATTAGGAAACGGAAAACGGAGAACTGCGAACCAGAGAACGAAAAACTGAGAACCGAGAGCTGAGAACTGAAAACGTATTGTATTTTAATCATGTCTTTATATATACATTATATCAGACCACAGAGTGAACCAATCAAATATTTAACATCGGTACAGGACGAAGGGAAGAGTGGCAGTGAAAGGGTATAACTTGTACACAACTAAGTAAACGTAGTTCATAGTAAATAACAATATACTAAGATTAAATATGCTAAACGAGAGGACCAGGCAAGGGCAAACGTAACAGTCATAGGAATGAAATGATTACATGATCCACAGTTATAATAATTGAAATAATGTTCTATAGCAGTTCTCGAAGACAATCAATCTTCATTAGGTGCCTGGCATATCAGTTTACATCCATTTTGATGCGTTGTTATAGGGCAAATTGTGGATATCTAAGATGGATCTTAGTAGAACCCTTGGTATATGTACCTTTGGTAAACCAGAAAGTTTTGGTATACATGTTCTTAATGGATTAAAAATTTCATATTCTTTGTTCGAAATCAGTCCGTTTCGTGTCGAACGTCACCGCGTTCACCACTAGACTACTGAGTCCAGACAGTCACACTTGTGCAACGGGCACATTGGTATTAGGATAAACTTGTATATTCCCGTTGATTTGTTATAGACTGAAGCTGGTCAGTCATTGCTGCTATATGTGCATCCTGAGCAACAATGACTGACCAGCTTCAGTCTATAACAAATCAACGGGAGTATACAAGTTCATCCTAATCTTTGTTTTAGTAAACATTGGAACTTTTAAACAATCTAATCATGTTGAACGGTTGGAATTAATCAAAAGAACATTACAGAACTAGATTTCAATCTAATTAATGCTTTCAATCAAATTTACCTCATAGGAAAATGATTATTAATTTCCATCAACAGTTGTACTATGATTGTGTTTTCGATAGAATTAATTAAATGATTTAGTAAATTCTATGTTGAACATTTTATTTATTTTATTGCTATTTTCTATAGGCCAATTTAATTGGAAGTCGTCAGTTATGGCGTCAAATGCTTATTACTGAAAGATTTGCTGATGTATGGTTTATTGTTGGCGGTGATGATATTCTAGGAAGTAATGGTACGCTTAGTTTACATTCAAATGATCCCGGTGCACCTGGTGGTCCAACAAGTCAAATAAATTGTTGTTCAAATAAACAAATGTTAAATGTATCAACACGATCTTCTAATTATTCAAATAATATCAATAAATCTAGAATAATGTACAGCACCAATAATAATAATAATAATAATAATAGTAACAATAGTAATACTACTACTACTAATAATAATAATGATAATACAAATCCTGCCACTACGATTACAATTACTACTCGTAATAATAACAGTAATAATAATAATAATAATAATAATGGTAATAATAATAATCCAATGCAGAATGGTTGTATAGATGTATTACAATCAAGATGTTCTGATTCCGATCAAGAGAATACCATAGATGATGCAACAGATTTAAATTCAGACAGTGAACAACCTTCTTGTCATTCTGATCATAGTATTGAGAATAAATCATCAACAAATGTAAACAAATCTCATGACTACAATTCACAAATGATTCAACTTAAAGATAGTAAAAGTCAATTTAAAGTAAATTCTAGTAATAAAACAAATAATTCAAATTATACACATCAAATTGATAATTGTACAAGTAATCATAATGGATTATATCAAGAAACTAATGATACAGAACCACTTGTATGGCGTTTTGCAGCACATCGTTTAATATTAGCAGCTGCTTCACCAGTATTTGAAGCTATGTTTTATGGACCAATGGCTGATTGTGATAATAAAAGTTCTGAAAATCGTCGAGAATATCATATTCCAGATATACATCCAAAGGTAAAGTATTTAAACGGTTATCTTCTTTATGCGCATAGATATTTTTGAAATTCTGTATTAAAGAATGCCTAATTTATCATTGATCTGTCCTTCGTTGTAAATGTAAATCTTGTCAGTACAGGATGTTAATAGACAGTGATTTTTTGATTTAGCGTGAGATGCAGCCACTCACGATAAACAGAAACAGTAACTTTGATAGAATTCAATGCGGTAACACAGATACTATGACTGTTAATTCTATGTCCGGAAGTCCGCTCCGTGACTGCTAGTCTTGATACTGGGTTCAGGAAAAAAAGATAAGCCAATCAACAACTTGACAGTCAGTATATTTCACTCATCCGTTTATGTACACTCAAAATCTCAATACACAACAGAGTAGTAAGAAAAATGACAATAATAATAATAATAACTGAAAACTGGCGGGGTACAGATATACAGTTGATTCTTAGTAGTTCCTCAATGAGAAGTGATATGACAACAGTTGGTGCAAAGGGGAACACAACAGTGAGGGAAATAAAATGATCGATTTACATGTACTCAAAATGAGTTCTAAGATACGATACTGGATGTCAATTATTTTTCTTGAATCGCCCGATATAGGATTCTCAAGTTACTATTTGACTTCAGATTAACAAACATCATAAGATAGAAACTAGTTTTTTTATCTTCAAATCATGAAGTTTCTTAGTAGTTTACTTCCATATCAAACATAAGGCCTTCAGTTTTAACGGCGATTAAGAAAATTTGAGATAACAGAGTAAGAAAGCCTTAAGATCAGGTTAAAACTGAAGACAAATATCAACCAATGAGCACCAATTGAATCAAAAACCTTGATGGCCAATTCTCTTGAACTGTAAACAAGCTCGTCAAATTAGGACAAATAACGAAACAGCATCATTGGCAATTGAAATCAAATAGTCTAATTCCCCACTGATTCAATCGCAAACCAAAACTACACCAAATAAACTTTTCACTAAGACCAATTTTCTCATTTTCGGGAACCACGGCTTGTGATCTCTCTAAAGAAATTTCACAGATGTTGAAATATTCAGTAAATCCATGCTATCATTCTATGAAGTCCTTTAGGCAATTCATCAATAGGATTAAGTACACTAAAGCCAGCAACGATGAATTGATGGTATCCTACAACGTTAATACTATATTCACTTTAAATAAACAAAATTTAGCTAAAGATACTATATACCTTCTCCTCACCAACTACCGTAGTCTTCTAAAACAAATAAAGCGTCTAAGTCAAGACCGATTCAAACCAATCGATATATCCTTAATAGCATACTTCCAATTCGGTATGAATAAATTATTAAGGGCCTGCTGTTTGATTAGAAACATCTTTAAATACAAAATTTAAATTCGATAAGTAGTAGAAAAAAGAGCTATCAGTCTTAGATTTGTTCACCACCAGAACCAAAATTGGTAAACTGGACACGGAAGTCTGTCTGAAGCCAGTCCATACAAATTGGATTCTCGGTTCAATAGAAACAACTCAAGAAGTCAGAATTTCAACTGCATACAAACCCCACTCCGAAGGGGGAAAACACTACAGTGAACTTATTACACGGAGAACTTAAGAAAAACGCCGATTGATTGTCTTTTGACAGAACTACTATCCACGCAACTTCATCAAGAAATCTCGTTCAAGGTCATTAACTAAGTCAAAATCAAACATCGGGGCCAATAAATGGAGCATCCTGACATATATTAAATATATTACAGGGACCACGACCAGATTATTGAGGTTATTAGCACGAAACATTGCTCGGAAGCAAACAAATTCACTTCAATCAATTCTATATAAACGAAGGGACAAAATAACAAAAGAAGACAGATCAAACGTCATCTACAAAGTAAATTACTCTTACTATGGTAAACATTACATACAACCATGCGGTCGACCTCTTGATCTCCACCAACACAAACATCTCTTAACCATGAAACGCCCTGACTTATCATCTCCGATATGCAGAGATATTGACAATGATGGACAAACGTTTTACTGGGAAAACTTTGTAGTTATGGACAGACGGAACGAAAGAAGATCAGGTAATTTTTAAAAGTTTGGCAATCAATCAAGGCACTGAAATAGACGCAATTTATCAACTAGTTGTTATAAAATTAACACACTACTGCAAACTATGGATCAGGTCATGAAGTGAAATAATCAAAATATGTAAGAAATAATTGGGCAAGCATCAACAACAGTCAAATTCTAGGTGATCAGAACAAGTTGTTAGCCATTTGTGAAGAGAATCTCATAAGTTATTTCTACCAGAAGTTCACTTTGATAATGCCTTCCAGAATAACGAATAAACTGAATGAATATTGAATTCTAATGCATGAGTAAGATCGTAGACATTTACATGTTTTTTAAACTGTTTAAGTTCATGGTTAATGATCAGTGTGAAAGAATGCGTTGTTTACATAATTTTCTAGTCATGTAACATTATTATTTAACTAAAGAAGTAGTACAATCTAATGTTAAATCAATCGGATTTGAAAGATTTAAGGTAGAATGTAAAAACGTTTCCAGAAGCATTCTACTGGAGGCTAGAAAACTTAGAAAAAAACGCCACTTGTACTATCTCTCTTGTTTTGATGATTTAATTATAATCGAAACATTTTTGAAGTTAATCAAACTCTAACAATGAATTGATTAGTGAAAACTTCAAACGTCATCCAAATAACATATTAGTATATTACGTAATGCTTAAAAAACCAAGATTAAACAACTGACAGACAAGGCAATCTCCATATTAGTTACTAATGTACTATACATGCTTTTTTGTTTAATATGAGGAAATTACAAAGGTGTCACTAGGTAAAAGATAGTAATGTCGATGAATGGAATATAGAACTAGGAGTAGTAACTATCCCATCAATGCAAGGCAATGATTTCGATCTATATGAAACTAATCAGTTGAATGTATCTACACTTTAGTTCATCACTAATATACAGATGCGTGTAGTTAGTCGATGTTATGTCGGACCACTAAAGAAGTGTGAAAGAACTTCTAGGACTGTATTTAAGAGAACTATTTCATTTATTCTAGTCGTGTGTAATGTAAACATTATATTTTTATTATTGTTATGTTCCTCTTATTCTGTCCTCCCGTTTAGTATATTTGCTGTTATTGTATTGTCTCTTATTATGGACTACAGTTAATTAATTGTGTACAAGTTACCCCTATTCACTGCCACAATTTCTTCTATTTTGTATTAATGTAAAATCCCTAATTGGTTTGCTGTGTGGTCTGAATTTGTGTATATATAAACGCATGATTAAAATACAATACGACCGGCAATTGGACTGGCTTGATTGTGTCTGGTTGGCTCGTATCTGCTGTCTTCTCTATTCCGGCTTTGGGGGGGGTTGATAGTCGTGGGGCTGACGTATCGTATTGTGATTGGCAGTTATCAAGGTCACGCATCATTATTTATTATTTTTCAATGCATAACAGTCGACATCATTCCAAACTCTAAAGAGTTGCTGACATTTAAAATTATTATTATCAACACTAATGGTTATTCAATCCATTCATTCAATAACCTTATGTTTTTTATATCAATGTGTAACTGAAAATTTCATTTCAGTTGTCTAGAACAATCATCAACTGACTTTTTTAAACAAGTTACCTTAGAATAACTGAACATACTGAATTGAAACATACAAACGTAGACAATCTACACATTAAGTAATCACTTTATTCAGAAGTACACTGTATTATGTTGTAATCATTCAATAGATAAGAATAGAGAAATGACTATAAAGTTCTAAATATGATAAAATTATTGAATAATGTGGGGGAAAAAATTGTTATGAATAACTTCAATTAACTTTAGTTATTTGAGTACACTAGTTTACATAAGACAATGCAAATGTCTCATTCACTGTATTCAATGCATTGAATGTTGAACATGTTTCTAGGCGGAAAATTTAAATAATAATTAAAATTGTATTTTAAAGAAAAATGTCAACTTACATTTAACTACAAAAATGTAAACGTCGATAGAAAAAAAACAAAAGAAACTAGTATAACAATATTCATTATTTTCTGTATTCAAAGTTAGTGGGTCAGCTTGCTGACGATGTAGTTGCATCATCTACTGCTGAAAACTATGGAACATTTCATAGTTGTTTTGTCTCAGCATACGACTCCTCAGTGTTTGTATTCACTTTCAACACTACCAATCATTGGAATTGGGAATATTCATGATTAGTGGTAAACACTTAACTATCAACACTACTAAGTAGACGTTAGTATTATTGTTATTCATGTCCTGTAAAATAAATGATCTCTAAGTAAATTAATACATGGTGGTGCTGTATCCTTTTTGTACTAAAATGTAATTTGTACATTGTGAAAATTACAGTTGGTCATTTTAGAAAAGACACTTTTATGGTGCCCTCAAACTATGTGACAATTTTGGCTGCGATGAAACTTAGAATCACTAAATTTTACTGCGATGGTGATACCAGTACAAAATTGCCATTAAGAACTTTAATTGCTATGGAAACGTGGGGCTTTAATATAAACATTTACGATATTATAACTATTAAGATGTAGATTGAACATTTAATTGCAATAAATTCATCAATGATGGGAATCGAACCCACTGGTAAACTGTTTAAAATTATAAGTGATGAGAAACTAATATTTACAAAACAATCAGAACAGAGATTAATATCATTTGTTGATTTTTGACATGTTCTATTTACATATATTAAGATTTTAGGCACTGGTTACGACTTACTGACTCCTATTGGTTTGTTACAGTTACATTCCAGTAAAAACAGTTATAAGTAGTACATATATATAACATTTTATTGATGGTACTAAAGATGTACTGATATACAGGTATTATGCATATTTAACAACTACGATAATACCCGACAGCAAGAACAGTGGTTGTAGTGAAAATAATCTGTGATGTTGACAATACATCAAGTATCCATGGTGAAAAGCATCTATTATGTCAAATGAAGCGTTTTGATAGACACCTTGATTGACTAAATGTTTCAACAGTTATAATCATCATTTACTTTTCTTAATGACTGATTATTAAATAACGGAGATCCTTTGAGAAAACCTTAAATAACAAAATATTTTAAGACATTCGACCCAAACGATCTTCATTGACTGATTTCAGTCATAAAGTAACGTCTTGCTCATGTTGTCGAGCAAGCTATATACAACGATATTAAAAATCATTTAACTTTGAATTTATTACGAAGGCTTGACTTATGGGGATCAAGTCTGATTTACACTGTGTGTAAACCGTTAATACTTTTACTGTTCATTAGATACTTCAACACTTTTGTGTTTCATGCAAGTATTGTCATCTGATTAATTTATACACACCTTCATAAATCATAATCAAAACAGTTTAATCGGATTTCTAAAAGCCACCACATGTCTCCGTGTAACACCATACCAGTTGTTTCGTTCTAGTCTGGAAGTGCTCAACAGTGCTCATCCCAGTTTCTGCACCAGGGGCTTCAGGTTAACGCCGAACGTCTAACCCTCTGCATCACTGGGTCGGCACACAATCGTAGTTATTGACAAATGATTATATTCAATTTAACGCAACTTAATATATCGGATAAAGAAGAAAACATACAAGTATAATCAGAGATTCAGATATTATATGAATTACATACGTTGCAATACGAAGAGTTTATGCGCCAAATGAATAATACAGAGACAGAAAATGATACTTACGATACACTTAATTAGCATTGAAAACATTTTGAACAACCATAAACTAATTGATAGATTAAAATGTGTTTGATGATTAGATTATGTGGTTTTGGTGGATGATACTCATTTGTAATCTTTTTATACAGGTATTATATCAAGGTAAATAAAGAATATAAGGATGGATGATCATGATGTAAATTACGTCATCCTATTAATTTATGTATAGTCAGAGCCAAAAAGAAGAATATGGATAATGCTTAGCTTGTACGATTCGTTACTGTTATGCTTCCGGCTTTCAACTATCTCCTCTTCATTTTTGTTTAATTGATAAGTTAGACAAGTTAAGCAACTTTACTGGTTCATGTATACAGACTGAATTCTTAAACTATAACTGAAAATATTCATTAAACTGACTGTATTGAATTATTAATAATGAAGTATAAGTCATATTGTTAACTTACCTATGAATTATGTAACAAACTAAAATGTACCTTTGACTGGTATTTTATCATTTTCATTCTATACACATTAAAACAACAAATTTATTAGATTGTTTTAAATATAAATGATGATACGAATGATGCTGATTCACTGAAACTAGTAGACATATTACAACTTACTTACTTACTTATGCCCGTTACTCCTCGCTGAGGAGCATAGGCCGCTCACCAGGGTTCTCCATTTAACTCTGTCCTCAGCAATCCTTTCCAATTGTTTTCAGTTGCTGTTCATACTCTTAATGTATCTTTCGTAGGCAGTTGTTTATAAATACCTGTATCCGTCTGAGGATGTATGCAGTAATTCTCCAGGTTTCAGCTCCATACAGCAGGACTGTCTTCACGTTCGAATTGAAGAGTCTGACTTTGAGGTTAGTTGATATTTGTTTTGAGTTCCAGATGTTTTCCAACTGTAGGAATGCTGCTCTTGCTTTGCCGATTCTCGCCTTTATATCTGCATCGGACCCTCCTTGTTCATCGATGATGCTCCCCAGATATGTGAAAGTATTCACTTCTTCCAGAGTTTCGCCATCAAGTTGAATTGGGTTGGTGCTCCGCGTGTTGTATTTGAGAATCTTGCTCTTACCCTTATGTATGTTCAAGCCTACTGATGCTGAAGTTGCTGCTACACTGATTGTCTTCGCTTGCATTTGTTGGTGTGTGTGTGTATGCTAAAAGAGCTAGATCATCTGCGAAGTCGAAATCATCGAGTTGCATCCTACTTGTCCATTGAATCTCGTACATTCCCTCAGATGTGGAGGTTTTTTATGATCCATCAACCGACTAGAGGAAGAGAAGCCCCCTCCATACAGCAGGACTGTCTTCACGTTCGAATTGAAGAGTCTGACTTTGAGGTTAGTTGATATTTGTTTTGAGTTCCAGATGTTTTCCAACTGTAGGAATGCTGCTCTTGCTTTGGCCGATTCTCGCCTTTATATCTGCATCGGACCCTCCTTGTTCATCGATGATGCTCCCCAGATATGTGAAAGTATTCACTTCTTCCAGAGTTTCGCCATCAAGTTGAATTGGGTTGGTGCTCCGCGTGTTGTATTTGAGAATCTTGCTCTTACCCTTATGTATGTTCAAGCCTACTGATGCTGAAGTTGCTGCTACACTGATTGTCTTCGCTTGCATTTGTTGGTGTGTGTGTGTATGCTAAAAGAGCTAGATCATCTGCGAAGTCGAAATCATCGAGTTGCATCCTACTTGTCCATTGAATCTCGTACATTCCCTCAGATGTGGAGGTTTTTATGATCCAATCAACCACTAGGAGGAAGAGAAAAAAGTGAGAGCAGGCAACCTTGTCTGACTCTGGTCCTCACTTTGAATGCATTTGTTAGTTGTCCTCCATGCATAATTTTGCAAAAAACGCAAACCAGATTAAACAAGATATTACAACTTATTGGATAGATATTAGTTACTAACCCCTGTCAACTTATAAGTTTATTTATTTTCTTTTCTTTTTTTTCTATTTCAATTGTAGGCATTTCAAATTATGCTGTCATATATTTACAGTGATGAATTATTAGTTGAAAATGATATAAATTTACTATTCTATGTATTGTATGCTACAAAGAAGTATATACTACCACGTTTAACACAAACTTGTGTTGAATATTTAAAAGTATGTTGTGTACACCTTTTTTGATTTGTTTACTTTATTTTATACAAACCTAATCAAGTATAGTGAATACAAAACCTAACAGATTAGTGAAGTCGATGGTTAAAATGTTACTGTCAAACCTTAACGCTGTGGGTTAAACTCTTCGATGAAACTACTAAAAATATCTCATACTATGAAAAAACAGCTATTGACTGATCCCTGGTTTTCAATGTTATCCATTCAGTATTGATCTTTGCCGAATACAAATATCGAAACTTAATGTCCGTATACACAAAACCGTTTTATGTTAATACGAATAAAATTGTTAATGTAAAATATTAAATACTGACTTAGTAGTGTTTAAAGTGATTGGTTTTGTCAAGAAATCTACTAGATATGATTTCATTGTTATATAGAATAAGATAAGGTGACAAAATCAGTAGTTCTACATGTTCATTGAATTTTTACTGGGTTCGTTCCATTAAAAATGAAGTTCATAACTGTTGAAAGTTTTTTTCTACTAAGGGTGACATTATTTTTATTTGTTTGTATGAAACTTTCATCATCATACTGATGTAGACGTGGGGTGGCACATATAGTGGCAGGTTCTACGTTAGGAAAGTTTTATTGACTTTACATACCTGGGTTCTGTAGTACTAAGATATAAAAAGGAATTTAGTGAAATGTCTAACCTATCGCGCTACGTGCATACGCTCTGTGTATACTGCGGAAGAAGAATTAATCACAAATCCCAACTTGCTCAGCATAAACAGTTACTTGTTGAAATTCATAAATAAAAATATGATGTCTACAACGACAAAATCAGAAATCTTAACTGTTTATACAAAACCGATATTTCTCAAATTACAATTCTTAGACGAAAATATTAGTGAAATGACGAACTAACAGATTATAAAAGTGTTGTAAAAGACATTTACTACAGCCAAACTGCAAACCATATTCTACAATCACTATATCATAGGAACACGAACTAAAGATAGACTCGCTAAAATCGCCTCATCCAAGTGTATATACTAATTCAACTGCTCATATGAAGCCAGTTGCATTGGTTGTACGACTTGGCAGTTCCGTCATAGAATTTCCGAGCATCACCCAGCCTGGCTGAGTGAAGACCAACTACGGTAAGTAAACGGCTTTATACTAGCACATTTAGTTGAAATGGAACATGAAGTAGACGAATGGAGAGCTTACAAAATCATTTATCGAGTTCCACCTAATCTACGGTATGGTTTACACATACATCTTCTACATATAAAGCGAAAGCCATAGGTATTCACCTTCTCACATAACAAATTTGTATAGCCTGTTTCCCAGTTTTGACCATCATCATTGGATGCTAATGACTGGATGGTTTACAAATGACATGTTACACTCAAATCTTTCATTATTATTAATTTTATGACGATTTTGTTTCTTTTCATAACTTCGAAATTTGTTGCCTATTAATTCTTTCAGGACAGTCTTGAGCAAAAAGTTTCTTGTGATCACTCTGTCGGTTACTTTTTTCCCAACTAGATATTACGTAATTAATAATATTTCAATTCATTCACTTATCATTGTATGCATTCAAAAACTATAATTACCTTATTGGTCATCATGTTTTAATTGCTTTGTGAATTAGCAGTAATCAACTTTATAAATCCCTGTAAACTTGTGAAATTATTATCGCCTAAAACATCAATTAGATGGTAATGATGTTAAGACTACAATTTCGGTGTAGAGGTTTAATGAGAAACTAACTGGAAAGTATTATTTATTCACTTCTCACATTCAAAAAAGGAGAACATCCTGAAATGAAATGAATTCCCAAGTAATCTAATGTTTTAATCTTAAGAAGTTCGATTGATTATGCTTCATTGTCATAGAAGTATTCGAAATGTGTTAATGCGAATGTTTAAGAAGATGAACTTAGTTCATTAAAAGAAATCAGTTTAAATCTATGGAAATATCTTTATCATTGTGTTTGGTAGCTACCTGATTTTAGAGTTCATATCATATTTTGATAATATTGGATGCCAATTTGTATTTTGTTATGTTGAGGATATTTAGGACTAAATTTCGACATTTTCTATTGGTTATGTAAGCATTTCGAAAAGATACTTCTAAATCACTTGAATCTGTACATGCATAACATCCTTCTTGGAAGTCTTTGTAGCAATAATGGTCACATTGAGACTCAAACCACGTTATCCGCTGGTGTACTGTCTCTTTCATTCTCATCAATGAGTATCTGCTTCAAATCCAGACATGATGTTGTCATTTATCTCTTTCAGGCATATATTGTATCTAATCAACTTGATTATTATTACGTCTAAATTGATGTTTTTATTGTTTCAATTTCGCTTCATCCTATTGATGAAACCTATTTGTTGTTTATGACACAATGGACTAAAACATAACAAAACAATCATTGCTATCATCACAACATTTAGTTTTATTTAGTAAGATAATGATTTCTCTACTGAATGGAAGTTTATAAACGTTGTTGTACCAAAGTGTATGTTAAATCATTTCTGTTATGACGCAAGGAAATTGGTCGGTTTAACGAACGCGATTGAGATGCGCCTAGTCGATATTTGTGCATCTGCCGTTAGCCTACTCGGTTCCAAGCCGGAGACAGAAGAACTAACCAGACAGAACTAGAATCAGAAAATGTATTGTATTTCAACCATGCCTTTCTATATACACAAAATCAGACCACACAATAACCCAATCACAAATCTAACATTGATACAGACCAAAGGAACTAGTGGTAGTGAATGGAAACAACTTGTACACATCAAAGTAACTGTAGTTCATAGTAATAAACAAATACACTGAGAGTAAATACATTAAAGAGGAGGACCGGGCAATGGAAACATAACAGTCATAGAAATGAAAATGATGACGTTATCCATAATTTCAATAAGTGAAATAATGTTCTAAAGCATAGCTGTCGATGATAATCAATCTTCATTAGATGCCCAGTATATCAACTACATACTACTTATAATATACATTTGAATAATATTGAATGTATAATATAATTAATGAATTCTATGTAATGTTAAATGTTTATCATTTTATTTTCTTAAATAGGATTTAATTACAGCTGATAATGTTTGTATGATGCTTGATCGTAGCATCTTTTTTGATGAAGTCGATTTAACTCGTCGTTGTTGGCATGTGATTGATGTTTTAGTAAGTTGTCAATTATTTACATTTATTCATTTAAAGTTTTAGAAAATTCATTTGTTTTAATTTTATAACAAACAATTATTGATTATTGAATTGAAATGAGATTTATGAAGATTCGTACTAAGTAGTTGACTTGAATGTGAATTTCTGATAGATTGATGTTGAACATTCTATAGTATGAAACTTCTCATGGTATCTACTACTACTACTACTACTACTACTACTACTACTACTACTACTACTACTACTACTACTACTACTACTACTACTACTACTACTACTACTACTACTACTACTACTACTACTACTACTACTACTACTACTACTACTACTACTACTACTACTACTACTACTACTACTACTACTACTACTACTACTACTACTACTACTACTACTACTACTACTACTACTACTACTACTACTACTACTACTACTACTACTACTACTACTACTACTACTACTACTACTACTACTACTACTACTACTACTACTACTACTACTACTACTACTACTACTACTACTACTACTACTACTACTACTACTACTACTACTACTACTACTACTACTACTACTACTACTACTACTACTACTACTACTACTACTACTACTACTACTACTACTACTACTACTACTACTACTACTACTACTACTACTACTACTACTACTACTACTACTACTACTACTACTACTACTACTACTACTACTACTACTACTACTACTACTACTACTACTACTACTACTACTACTACTACTACTACTACTACTACTACTACTACTACTAGAATAAGATAGGTATCCAGTACTTCATGGTTTTACAAAGGTAACCTGCCAGTACCAATCTGTAATGAATAAATTCAATTAACTGACAATTATTGATTATTCTTTTGTTATATCGACAGTTAATTTATCGATTCTCAATAAAGTGTTTGTTAATACAAGTTAATTGATGAAAGACAAACAACAAAAAGAGTTAAATATCAGTTTTGTGCTAACTTGCATACATCAATATGACATTATCTGTAATCATTAGGTAATCAATGCTCCCTATGAAATCACATCACATCAACTCAACTCAAATCTCCTGTAGAGTTGAGATGTTTACTATAATTGAACATACACTAGTAATCAGTAGCATGTTTGTTTAGTTTTTTAGTCTAATTGAATTCTACACATCAAGCCGTCTAGATAGTATGAAACAGAATTTAGTGATAAATAAGTATTTAGTTGCAGGGTGTATATGAACATTAATTGCTGTTCAATGCTTCATAATTCTTAGCTAAATGATATACATCAGTGTTTCTGAGTAACTAACCTGTACATTACATTTAGTGATGTTGATAACGATTAGATCACTAACGTACCTACAAACGGATTAAGTACTTCAATCTATTAATTTACATGTAGGTAAGATATACCAGGTCTCTAATACTTGACATGATAAACTTTATATTAACAGGATTAACTAAAATGATTTGCACATTGTAACCGATTAATCACATTCCCTATAGAATATGCAAACCTATTGTTTACAAAATTTATGGTGTCATAGAATAGGTTGTTTTATTCAGTTAGCTTTATGGGTTCACATTATTATTTTTTTACGTTGATATTCATGATTGTAAATAATCAGTATATCTATTGGTAAAATGCCTTAATATGGATTTTAATAAAGTTGGATTGTTGTTACCAACCGAATTTAGGATGAGTGATTTATCTACTTCTACAATTGTCAGCTGACTACACACGAATTAGAAACCGGCAACTTTTACTCTAAACTTTAAATAATTAATTACAAAGTTGCTGTATCCATGTTACTATTTACGTATTCCACGGTTATGAGAATATTTGACCGCTTCGTATTTCTCTCAGTTAGCTAGAGTCTATTTTTATCAGTTCCGTTCCACATTTATGTTACCATGTTAAGTGATTTAATCATCATAAATAACTTATTGATAATAATAGTAATTAGTGATTTCATGACAATTTTAAGGGTTTGAAGATAAATTTATACAACAGAATTGATATGCTCTAAAATGTAAGGAATATTTTGAACTCCCTTCTAATAGTCATCGGGGTCTATGCAGAGTAGATAGATTGCAATGGTTATGCGTAACAATAGTAAACTCATATTCATTAGTTTAATGATAAGATCATCGTTATGTTAGCTGTTATTGTTTAGAATGAATGTTGCATTTGAAATATTAATCAAAATAATCAATTAGAAATGTTAAAAAGATAGGAGTCAATGAAAATGACCAGTTCCAGTGATACGGTATATTTAGAATTAGTTCCTCTGTGACTGTTATATTGAATCGAATGAATGCGGACAAAGAAATATTAATTGAAGCCTAGTTGTATAACTACATCTACACTGTAGTAAATGGACAACTTAAATAAAAAAGTAACTATTTAAATGTCTATAGATGTCGATTGAAAAAGTTGCATTCTAATGAATTTACGCGTAATTAAGGCGATATTTAATAACACACTGAATCGATTTACAACCCGAATTTTTAAGAATGGTTTCGTTTTCTTAAATTTCAGAGTGTAGCATATCTATGAGTTTGGTTCTTATGACGTATTTCAATGAACTTTCTCTTCTGACTCTTTCTCTATTATCATGTTACATATATCGATGGTATAATTTTCGACTTCTTTCCTTTAGTAGATCTTATAGTTCATGCCTTCTCTTTAGCTAACTTGTTCATAAATGATGAATGCTTGGGATTAAGTTCAAAAGTAAAGTGAAATAAAAAAAAAATTTGAGTTAACAGTATCCACTAAACGGTTGTCTTACTACAAATCCATTAACAAGTTACATTTGATGATAGAAACACCATTTTCAATCAACTTGAAGTTTTAATTAATGCAATATGATAAATGTGTGAGTTATTAGTTGAAAATGTTGTCTTAAACTGAACAAAATGTATATTGATCAATGTAAATTGTTAATTTCTCGGAATCATCACTTTGTAATTGATCAACTGTAACCGATATGAAGTAATTCTGTAATAATAATACAGCTTTTCTCATTTATTTCAATTAAATTCATCTGGATTTAGTTATTACTGATAGACATACTGATAGGCATAAATTTTAATAACTACTATTTCATGTCTATCCTAGTAAAACAATAAGTTTTTTAACACACATTGACATCTCTGTTAGATGAGGCATAGAAGTAGAAAACCACTGGACAGATGTTACTTCTCAGTATGGAATTCTTCAGAGATACTCTCCGATTTCTTCACCAGAGATTCAATAATGGAATTGTAAGCTACCTAATAAGCGCTTAATGTGTTGGTTACCGAATTGAACTTTTAGTCCTATTTCAACTTCACTGATCAAATTCAATATAGACTAGATAAACACGATTTTTTACTACTCATGACCATTCAATGAAGATAAATATAATATAAGATAATAAAGCCTAAATAAATATAACGGCAAGAATTATTCCTATTGAACAAAGATCTCAAGCTTCATCTTATTGACAACTACAGCTTCTTTTATATTATGAAATCAAGTACAATGAAATTAATGTACATGTGAACGGATTGTATGCACAACTTTGAAATCTTCATGTAGGTCGACTGATGTATTATAATCAATTAATCCTTCAATAATAGTACTTTTAATTAAATTTTTTTCTTGATGTGGATCCAGACTTGGATATATTCTCATATTCGTGTTGAGAGAGTACTGTGTTGCTTCACTTCATATGAATAGGTAAACTGGTAGATACATGTTGAGGCAAATTTCTGTAAGAGATTATCCTTTACGGATACAGAGAATCGTTTTATGAAGAATAACTGTCTTGAATCTTTTTATTTCTTTCCTCACCTTAAAAATGAGAATGTCATTAAACATTCATGAAGCCGATTGATTGTGGATGTGGAGTATCTTGCTTTTCATGTACATCTGTCCTCTCTATCACACATATAATCACTCTGTTATTTCGATGCCTTCTTAAATCGAAATGCTGCTAAACAAGTTGTAGTACTGTAGGAACAAAGTTGGGTTGTGATTGGAAGGTGAAACTCTGAACAAACATTCTGTGGGACGCGTTTGGTATATATGCCTTCCGCTTCATATCAAGACTCAAATGTTAAATCTCTGCTGCGTTATTCATTCTTCTGCTGATTTTAAACAACCACACTCGTGCAACAGGGATGCCTATGTATGCTACCGTTGATGTTGTTTGGAACTGGTCAGTTTCTGTTACTATATGAGATTCCTCAGTGATATGATTTAACATAGGTTTAATTCACTGCTTTCATTAAAGTAGAATTATTTTTGACAATTGCTGTATAGATGGATGTACCTGACAATTTCCAGTGTTAATGTTCATACCAAGAAAATATTCACAATTACAAAGCATATTACTACAATAATTTTCATTTCTAAAAGAAATTCTTTTTTTTTTCATTTCATTCAACCTTTTTTTTTCGTTCATTATTCAATCATTTAATTCACAGAGATAGTTTCTCAGGTGATCCATTCAATATTAAATTATGTAACAAATGTCGAAATAATAAAAGTTTATGATTAATAACTAATTTTTATTATCATAGGAGGTGGGTGAATATTTTTAAAAAATGAATTAATAATTTTCTTTTACAAAAAACATTATTCTACACTATACTATACTCAACCCATAAGTTGAACATTGAACATTTTTCATTTAAATCATGCGCTATGTGCACGATATCTAATTACTTGTCATGGTGAAATTTATAACGAAAACAAAAAAAAGTTATGAAATTCAATTAAAGAAAATAGAAGTAATGAATGATGAAAACTTTTTCACGTGAAACGAATCAAAAATTTGTTTTAATTATTGAGCGATTCATCATAGTATACAATCTGAATGAAATTTAGCCTAACATACTCAGATTTGAAAAGAAATATATTATCTTTAGATCTTGATGGTCTTGATAAGATGGTTCTCAGAAACCTCAACGAAGCCTCCAGAACCCTTGAAGGGGTTGGATACACTTTATGCAATCAATGATGGATAGAACCTTCCAGAATATCTAAGTGGCAAGTTCTGATCCGGTAACAGTTGGGACTTCTCAGTTCGGATTGGATAGATTAAAATACTGATTTTATTGTTTCAGAAAACTGTAAATATACGAATATTTTGTACATGATTCACTTTCCATTTTACTGGGATAAAGTTCCTGTCTACTCGTCTTCTGTCTTCTAAATTTGCGTCTAGGAGGGTTAAAGGAGTCCGAGTACTATGGTTGTCTGCGGCTAGTCAAGCTATCAAGCACGAAATACAACAGATCTAGAAATTCACTTTTTCTTCACAGGAAAAACTAAAGTCTTATGAGTACGTTCAACAACAATCCCATTGATGTTCACTCTTCAGTAGTATTAAACTAAGACGAAGATGTGGTCGTGTACTTCTTAGTGGTATGTTACTCTTTGTAAAGACACTGGTCTGTAATCAAAACTTCCTTCACCAGGAGATTGAAAAGTAAAACAATTAAGATTTGGGCGACCAGCGTTTGAAAATCATTAAAAACCATGAAGCACTGCTAGATAGCTGCTTCCTTCTAATTTGAGAGTCTTCAGTAATGCGCATCCCCGACCTTATCAGCAGTTCAAGAGCATGGTTTTCAGGTTGACAATAAATACTAAAATCTTTGAACATTACGTTGGCATCTTAAAGTTGGTATTTCTAACACTAATCACTTCGTAATATATTCCGCTATTGTCCACTCATTTGTGAGTAACTGATGCACTCTTAACATATTAGAACTCTACGAGGAACATCCTCTCAATAAAGCTCAGAATTTAGCTCCTGTAATTAATAAATAATATATAGGTTCAGTATTTCTGTGAATCCTGAGGGTTCTAACCTCGATTACTTGGTGGAGTCGCTGTTGTTTACATTCAAAGTTTGTCATTACTTGAACAAAACAACTATCTGGCAGTATCGTCTAGTTTTAAATGATTGCGTAACACATTAATTTCACATGTTATGTGAACTCATTGTCCATTAAATTTTTTGTAACTTGGTTATTCTAGACAAATTCAGTAAATTCTTTTAATTATCTAAACTATTTTTAGTAGGTGCACAACAAAACACTTCATAAATGCACAGATATACATTAAGCCATAGGCATATAGTCATTCTCTTAGAGACTATTAACAATTTAAAGTGATAAAACTTAATTAATTTCATAATTTTATTGATAATGATTAACTTCAGTCTTTAATTTACTGTATTCAACGCAATGATGAAGTAATTCATTGTAGAATGTTGAATTACGTAATCATTGAAGTCTATAGATGAATATCTAATTGAAATTGAAATGTTTAGTTACCTAGAGAAATATTAACATTATAAATTCTTTAGTTAACTGTTAGTAACCAATACAAGTTTATTTCTATGATAACTAAAGTGAATTCAATATTTTTTAGCTTAGTAACATACACTTCAGATTCTTATATTGTCAATAAACAACGAATGAACACATCTATAGTTCATTATTTAGACTGTTTCCTAAGAAAGAAAGCTAAACTAACTCATGCATAGTATGATGTTATTCAAGTGGACTTGTAATTTATGGAATGAAACAGAGGTAAACTAGTTGCTTTTCAATCATCTTATTAGTGTTAAATGATTTATTTTAAATGTTCTTGTGTAAAACTATAACTGGTAAGGTTAAACCGATGATACTGAAAAGTTATTAGATTGAAGTATAAAGTAAAGAAGTTGGTTGTATAAACTACTGGATTTAAAATAATTCATTAGCTGTGAAATCTGTTTATTATGAATCCAATCTTCGATAGGATTCATATTGGAGAATTGCCAAGTAACCGCCCATTCTAATACAAATTGCCAATTAGCTCTTTATGTTATGCTTGACACAAACTTTTTAAGTATCACTACAATAACAATTTGTGTTTGTATTCAAAATATTTATTGAAAACTTATAGTATCTATTTAATTCAATTACTTCTTTATATTTTAGGCACCTGATGTACTTATTTCACAAGGATTATTAACATTGAATGCAAGTTGTGTTCATGATCTAGTTAGTCGAAATACATTGAACTGTCAAGAATCTGAAGTATTTGCAGCTGTTGGACGTTGGGCAGGAGCTGAATGTATTCGTTTAGGTATAAGAGATGTTGTTTCGAATAGAGTACAAGTTGCTGCAAACATATTACCATTGATTAGATTTCCAACAATGACATTAAGTGATTTTGCTGAGAATGTTGCTTATTCAGGTTATCTCTCATTAGAAATGGTAAGTTATCATTGATCTTAACTTCAAATTTTAATAAACATATTGCGTACCATTTCGTTTCATTTCTACTTTGATTTGTTTTACCATTAAAAAACGTGGGAAATTCAACATTCAAAAAAAGCCTGAATCTCTGATGATAATCGGTGATCTAAATCTACACATAATACTTGTGCAGAAACTTGAACTACTAAGAAGTAACGTTATAACTCATAGTTCTTATTATTCAATCCAGAGAATAGGCTTAATTGGATAGCAAATCAACACGACTTTTATCTTCTTGGTGATGGTGATATGCAAGGAAATTGATTGGCCTCTGTTGTCATGTATGCACCCTGGGCTGAATTCTTTGACAAAGCGGTAGTTCGCACAGTACTCATTGTCGTTAATGTTAAGTGGTATAAGAAAACCATATGAAAGCCATGGATCCAGGTTCTGTTTTGTTAAATCCTCGTCTACCATATGTATTTCTCACTATTGAAGGGGCTCAAGCAACAAGATTGGATGGAGTTTCTAATCCCTATGGACTAGGTGGATAAACGGCATGCTTTCTATCAATTAGTAATAAATGATTATAAAAATTTCTAATAATTAAATTTTAATCATTGGTCGTATACCTGGTCCTGGTCTTGTTTCAGAAGAAGACAATTCAAAAAATATGAATAACGTTAACGAGAAATTACGTTTAAGATAAATTGGTAGTTCATATTTTCATTGGTGATCAACATTACTCGTGTGCAAGCAGGAGGCTTGCAACGTAAAATAACGTATTTTATGAATCACTGACTTAAAAGTCTAGTCTCTAATGTATTGAGGTACCATAAATAATTTCAGAATCATAAATTTTGTCTTACAAATTTAAGTGTCATTATGATGAAGTTTTCTTTCAGCCTATGTGGTTTTTCATGTGTTTTATTATTATCGAAGGAATATTTCATTCTGATGCATAGAAAAGAATCTCTATTCGACATTCCTTTCTAGATCACGTAAGATAAGAGACTATGTTGTGTTGAATAATACTGTGACGGTATTCAACGGTGTTAGTTATATATTTTTATACCACTTTCATTGTGACTTTAGAAAGAAATTGTCTTCAAGCAATTAGATAATGAATTCGTGTCAGGCAAAAACTTTATGTTTAGCTTCTTAAAATATCGACTGAACGACAGTTTTCACTAACTGGTGTCTTATAACTTCGTTGAAAATCCTTTGTTGTGACTCAGTCTTACTCATTTGTTAGTTTCCTTTTAAATCCTTTGCTTATTTTCATTTCGCTTCTTCTAATTTGATGACTGATGTTTTGATGTGATTGAAGTATAGAAGTTTTATGAAACTCGAATTAATAGGGTCTAAATGTACACTTTAAATGAAGCTTCACTTATAAAGGTGTCAAAGATTTAGTTCAGTTAATTAAGGTCTAGCATAGTGTTATGACGCCAACTGTTATGATGTGAGAATGAAAGGAAGGACGATTTGGTTGGTTGTAGCGAACGCCAATGAAGTGTGCCTAGTTAGTAATGTTGGACTGACCTAAGCCCACTCACTCCCAGGCCGATAACAGAAGAACCAGAATCAGGAACGGAGAACGTATTGTATTTTAATCATGGGCTTATATATACATAAAATCAGATCACGCGGCAAACCAATCACAAATCTAACATTGATACAGAACAAAGGAAACAGTGGCAGTGAATGGTACAACTTGTACCCAATTAAGTAACCGTAGTTCATAGTAATATATAATATACTAAGAGTAAATATGCTAAACGGAAGGACCAGGCAAGGGGAACGTAACAGTCATAGAAATGAAATGAATATATTATCCACGGCTATAATAGACGAAATAATGTTCTAAAACACAATTCTCGAAGATAATCAATCTTCATTAGATGCCCAGCATATCACATAGTCAGCATATTGTTAAGCCATTCGAATGTATTGAGATGAAAATATCTGAATTTCGCTTCCTAAGAATTTCGATTATATTTGAACTAAACTGCAGTCTACGAACTAACCAAATCATTAACTACCATAAAGAAAGGTATTAAAATGTGTATATGCTATTGAAGGCTGTCGTCAGTGGTCGACTGTAAAGCACATCTACGCCATCCAACTATATTAGTTATTCCATATCGTTTTGTTAAGATTACGGTTACAACAACTAACTGTATTATATTTTCAAGATTATTTTTAGTGGAACTTCAATTTCAGTGTGCTCTTAGATGACGTCACTTATTATTGTTCATTAATTTTCGTTTCATTAAAGAACTGCACACAGTTCAGTAAAGATATTCATGGATTTCAGTTGCCACAAAGATCAAATGATGGTTATGTATTCATCAAAATAAAAAAGACGTCCAAGACAAACAAAATAATCCCACAAAATATAAGAAAATAAGAGTTAATTGTCCACTTGGTAGATATAAGGAAAAATGGAAGAAACATGTGCTAGAGATATTAAGTTTGTGGGAATAGACTAAAAAAAGTAACTATGCAGATGATACTGAGAGAAGAGCCTGTTAACGAAGAGGAGGGGAATAAGAATATTCAAAAGTTGAACTACTAGTAGACTTACATTTACCCTTTAAAAAGTCAAATTAGCAGACATTCAAAGAGCATTCACTTTAGCGTCGTTAGAAGAGTTCATGATCATTGTGTATTCTAAGCATAGATCTTAATAAAGAACTATTCAATTTTCTTTTTAGTAACATGACTAAGAAATTAAATGATGAGTCTACTGTAAATTCAATATTCTAGAACTCAATATAAAGGCACAAGTTTGAAAAAACAAAAAACTATGTAAACAAAACAAAAACTGTGTTTAGTTCTATGATTTGCATAGAATAATTACTGAGTAATTTAACTTAGAATTCAACATAAACTACTTAGCTAAATGAGTGTACGTGTTTATGTGACAGAATAATTTTTCACTTGCAATCAGTTCGAAACATGCATTAAACTGCATTGTTTACTTTTTCTGTCGTCTACTAAATTACACAAATCACTATGGTAACTTACTTTGTTATATGAATATGCATGTAGCTAACAGATATTTTGTATTCATTCTTAAAAAAAATTTTTTCATTCAATACAATTACATGATAATTTATATTATGGATTGGCTACAGTCAGACAACTAAAGCAATTCACATAAACGTAGTTAGGTACTTTGTTATACTGTGCAATTTGTTCGCAATCGTCATAATGACTTCTAGGACTATCGGTGAATATGGCAACTTTGGATCGCCGCCGAGTTGGAAATCAGAATTCATTTTTTTTTAATTTCACCATTTTTAAACGACCTGAAAAGCGTTTAAACAGTAGACAACAGTTCAGACTGTAAGTGAAACTGTATCAGATAAAGATGAGACCCTTGTACACTGTCAATCCGGGAGGTTGGATAGAACACTTTAGGTAACAGTTCGACTGGCCCTCAGTTTCATCCCAGTTGCCTACCATTCCCAAGCAATCCGGATGGCAAATTAACATTGGTCCCCCCATGTCTTAGTGAAATTGAGAAGGCCATAGTGAATCTAGAGCGAGGGGAAGAAGTAGGACCTGATGGATTAACCTCTGAGTTATTTACGGATGGTGATCCCGTTTCAGCAGCGGGATTACCTGAGATCTTGACTCGAATCTAAAAACTGAACATAATCCCATCTGACTGGTGGCGAATACTAACCGTCCCAGTCTATAAAAAAGGCCAGAAGTCCTCTTGTGACAATTACCGAGGAATCAGCTTAACTGGCTTCAATAATAATTCGACGTCTAAATCTCGTGAACACCAAACTCGAGAAAATTAAGGTGGTTTCGGACTTGGACGTCGTTGTATAGACCAAATACTCACAACTCGAAAGGTTCCAGAACATCAACACACTTTTAGACGCCCAACAATAGTTGTATTCCTTGACCTTAACGCGGCATTTGACTCTACTGATCGTAAGGTTATGCTGCAGTGTCTGTCATTGAAAGGCGTACCAGAGAAGTACATTAACTTTATACAAGCTCTCTACTCAAACAGCACATGTCGAGTCAGAGCTTATGGCGGATTGTCGTCAGAACTGATTACCTCAAGTGGCGTTTGTCAACGTTGTCCGCTTTCCCCATTTTTATTCAATTTTATCATCGGCATACTTTTAGAGTTAACATTTTCATCGTCTGACTTCGGCGGGGTTGACCTCCTTCCATCAGATAAACTTGTTGACTTAGGTGATATAGTTCTCTTAGGAGATGATGCTGGTAAAATGCAAAATCTTTTAACTACCTTAAACATGAATGTAAGGATGTTTGGGATGCGATTCCCTCCACCCAAATGTAAAATGCTGCTTCAGGATTGGCATGCTTCGGGACCGAAACTAGTGATAGGGAGTGAAGTAGTTGAATATATTGACCGCTTCATTTATCTTGAGAGTCTAATCAGTCCTGATGGTTTGGTGTTTGATGAAACGCTTACTTGTATACATAAGGCTCTATTGGATTTTGCTAATATGTGTCACTTGTGGCGCACGCGAGACATTTGCCTTCCAACCAAAGGATGCATTTACTACGCACTAGTTTGACTCGTTTAACTTTATGGATATGAAACATAACTATTGGGGATAGAGGATATTCGTAGGCTCTAGTATACGATTATAGATATCCTAAAAGCATCGCTCATGTTTTCTGAGACTACCGAGTAAGTAATACTTGAGTAAGAAATAGAGTACTAGATAAATGTGGTAAATCTGTTGATAAAGTAGCGAATCTTTACTAGGTGAGGTGGTTAGAATATGCGTTGTGTGCCCGACTACCACCTACTTTGATGGACAATGCTGTCTGGTGTAGGGGTAGACTGGAAAAAAACTAGGGGCGAACAAACCAAAACATAGCATAGGTGTACCGATTAATTTTCCTCATCCAAATTCTATGTTTCTGAATTCATCGTGATTTTCTTTTACGGAATTATATTTTATTAAATCTTATCTTTGATCTATAATCCTCCCCATTAATGCTAGCTATACTACCTCTACGATTCTGGTATTTGGCTTGATAATTGAGTCTCCATCAGCAAATCGAGGTAACGCAACTTGAACTGAAGTACGCATGTACCAAGTTCTGCGTTGTAAGTGACTGACTGACCTCTAACTATTACAAATCGAGGTTGAGTTTTGTCAGCAAAGCAAACTAACGAGATACTACAATGCCTGAATCATTAACAAGCCAAGCACAAAACTCATTTATATAATGCTCTGGTAATCGTATTGTCAAAGAAACGAATACCGTTTATGTCTAACTATATTTGATGGAAAATTTATTCTTTTTCCATGAAAGATCATTTAATTTATTTACAAGGCAATTAGTCAGTTATCAAATCACCTTTATCTTAAACAGTAGTTAATGATCGTATCATGAAAAACAATCCTCATACCCATAAAGTTGAGTTGTCTGTCATAGTATTTTATAAGAGATTGTTACTAAGCCGTTAGGGTGAATTAAAGAGGACGCTTATCGTAAGAGTGAATACTAATACCAGCTATAATTTGTTTAGCAGGTTGTCAAGTAATTAAAATATAACTAGAATTTAGGTACACTTGATTTTAGACATCTTAACATCTTAGTAACACACCGCACCCCGATATCTATGCTGCAATAATGAAATTACTTTATGAGTTTTGAGTTAAAAAAATGAAAGATGCATTCATAATCCTGATTGGTGTGTTAACAACAACCAGTTATACTCAGGGTTAGTGTAACAGGGAACTAATCACTTGTAAAGAAATTGTCGTAGTTATATCCTGTCAGAAGATCACGGTGATAAGGTTGTGCAGAATGACTATAAAGGCTCAACAATTAAACCATCCATCACGGAGAACGAGATTTAACTAAGATCTTATCATACAATCAAATATCTATTAAAATTCAGTTGTTTTTAGCAGGCACAAATTATTTGCTGCAGATTTTTCGACATATTATTAACTGTATTGAATAAAAACTTCTTTCTACTACCTCTACGATTCTGGTATTTGGCTTGATAATTGAGTCTCCATCAGCAAATCGAGGTAACGCAACTTGAACTGAAGTACGCATGTACCAAGTTCTGCGTTGTAAGTGACTGACTGACCTCTAACTATTACAAATCGAGGTTGAGTTTTGTCAGCAAAGCAAACTAACGAGATACTACAATGCCTGAATCATTAACAAGCCAAGCACAAAACTCATTTATATAATGCTATGTCTAACTATATTTGATGGAAAATTTATTCTTTTTCCATGAAAGATCATTTAATTTATTTACAAGGCAATTAGTCAGTTATCAAATCACCTTTATCTTAAACAGTAGTTAATGATCGTATCATGAAAAACAATCCTCATACCCATAAAGTTGAGTTGTCTGTCATAGTATTTATAAGAGATTGTTACTAAGCCGTTAGGGTGAATTAAAGAGGACGCTTATCGTAAGAGTGAATACTAATACCAGCTATAATTTGTTTAGCAGGTTGTCAAGTAATTAAAATATAACTAGAATTTAGGTACACTTGATTTTAGACATCTTAACATCTTAGTAACACACCGCACCCCGATATCTATGCTGCAATAATGAAATTACTTTATGAGTTTTGAGTTAAAAAAATGAAAGATGCATTCATAATCCTGATTGGTGTGTTAACAACAACCAGTTATACTCAGGGTTAGTGTAACAGGGAACTAATCACTTGTAAAGAAATTGTCGTAGTTATATCCTGTCAGAAGATCACGGTGATAAGGTTGTGCAGAATGACTATAAAGGCTCAACAATTAAACCATCCATCACGGAGAACGAGATTTAACTAAGATCTTATCATACAATCAAATATCTATTAAAATTCAGTTGTTTTTAGCAGGCACAAATTATTTGCTGCAGATTTTTCGACATATTATTAACTGTATTGAATAAAAACTTCTTTCTACTACCTCTTAGGTAAGAGATTTGTTTGTATACATTACGACAAATAAATTGACTGCACAAAATAAAGATATGAGATCACCAACACGTCGATCCAATTCAGTAGCTGTTAAGAAGAATGACAATTCTAATGAAATAACAGAGAATGAGACTACGCTAACAAATCCATCTGTATCAGCTTCTATACGTTTACCGATTCAATCATCACAGCTTACATCAAATTCATTACCAGATTCGGGACCATTTCCACGTGAACCAAGAACTGGACCAAAATTATGGCGATGTTGTAGATTTAAACGAATTAGAAAAGATTTACTATCTTTAACTGCTTCAAATAATCATCGGCATACAATTAGCTTTTCTGTAAGTTTCATTTTTGTTTTAAATAATTGGTTTCATACATGCGTATGTGTATTGACCTTTTTCTGAAAAGAGTATATATATCAAATATTCTTTAGTGATCCGATTTCCCGACCGTCCTGCTACCTTGACGTGGTGGTCGGGCTTCCCTATCGTGATAACTCAATCGGGCTATACTGGCTGGAACAATCGTTCCTCTAGGTCCTACCATGCCAGGCAGGTCGGTTGAAGAGCGGTGAGACCAAAAGCAGCAAATATAAGGTCCGAGGATAAAGTCGTACTGCTAGCTGTACAGAGGTGTGACGGCAGTAAGGTGTTTTCTTCGGACAACCAGCATAGCAGCGATGCTGCCTTCCCACAAAGGAAACACGGGGTTAGAAAAGATCGACCCTCACAATGCACACCTCACCTTACTCCACGGATTTCCGTCTCCGGCAGTAAGACCTCAACAAGTACGGAGCTACTACAACAACGAAAACCTCTCTCAAAAAGGCCGTGTGTGACCGGCCTCGAGCAGTTGTTCCTTGGGCACTTCAGTCACGCTCCCAGGTCTTTCAGACCAACCCTGACCCATTTTGCATTCCAGGTACATCAAGAAGAACCCTTCCACAGCATGACCAACTGGGAAGAGATAACTGCCCTCATACCTCTAACAACACATAGGATCACCGCCATTTTAAGCAAACGCCTTCTTCTATTCCAAATATTTATTCTGCTTCTAACTCCAAGCCTAAATACCTATCTTCAACTTCTTCCTGTGTCATTAGAGCCAACGATTCATTCCCAAGAAACAACATCCCGAGTATACTAAGATCACGCAACCCAACTAGATACTGTTTGGCAAGATATCCAAACAGCTGTGGCATCCACAGTGACATCTATCAAGGACTTAAATCAACATGTCAAGAAAAATCAGTGGATCTCGACGGCTTCTGTTGATTTGATAGACTTCCGAAGAATTATCCCGTCAGGTTCAGAACATGATGAGGAGCTAAGAGTAGTCAGGTATAAACTGACGATAAGTCTGCGAAACGACCGTGAGCAGTGGTGGGTAACGAAAGCAAAGGAAATGGAAAAGGCAGCGGCGTTAGGTAACACTAGACAACTTTTCAAGTTAATAAAAGAAACTGGGGTTAAAAAATCCAGCGTTACTGAGACGATCTCCGAAAAAGATAGAACAATTATTAGCTCTAGACACTTTAGAACGACGGGTTGAACACTTCAAGGAGTGATTCAGTTGGCCTCCAGCTACTCTAGAACTTCCCACTATTTGTAGACAGCTGGGATGGAAAGTCGACTTAGGTCCCTCGACTCTTGTCGAAGTCGAAAAAGCTATAGCCAATCTAAGGCGAGGCAAAGCAGCGGGTCCAGACGGATTATCCCCAGAGGTGTTTAAGGATGGTGGTCCCACATTGACAACCAGGCTGACCGATAGTTTGACTAAGGTTAGGGAACCTGACATAATTCAGTCTGACTCGTGTCGATCGTTAATCATCCCAGTACATAAAAAAGGGTCAAGATCGTCCTGCAATAACCATAGAGGAATTAATTTGACTAATATAGTGTCTAAAATACTAGCTTCTATAATTATCAGACATTTAACTACAACTCGTGATCTACAATAGCATGAAAACCAAGCTGATTTCAGGCCTGGTCGCGAGTGTATAGACCAGATATTCACCATTCGTCAGGTTTTAGAACACAGATATACTTTTTTGGATCCGACAATGGTGGTTTTCGTCGACTTGGAAGCTGCAGTTTCTTCTTTAGTTCGAAAAGTCTTTCATTAAAAGGCCTACACCAAAAGCACATAAGTCGTGCGAAGGCTCGTTACTCAAACACTATTATCCGTGTCAGAGCGTTTGGCGAACTCTCATTTGAACTTGTAACCTCAAGTGGTGTCCGTCAAGGCTGCCCACTTCCCTCATTTTTGTTTAATTTTTAATCGACATACACTCTCATTGTCTAAATTTCCAGGAATTGATCTCCTACCAGGCGATCCACTTATTGACTTAGAATATGCTGACGATATAGTCCTGTTTGGCGAAGACGCTGATAAGATGCGGAATCGCTTAACAGCAATAAACACCAATACAACCAAGTTCGAAATGCGTCTCACCACCTCCAAATGCAAACTATTGCTCCAGGACTGGTTTTCGTCAACACCTGAACTAAAGATTAAGGAGTGAAGTAGTTGAGCACGTCGACCACTTCACTTATTTTGGAAGTCTGATTAGCCCTAATGGGTTAGTCTCTGACGAAATCTCATTACGAATTCAAAAAGCTCATTTGGCTTTTGCCAACTTACGTCACCTATGGCGTAGACGAGATATTCGTCTCTCAGGGAAAGGGAGAGTGTACTGTGCAACAGTTCGCTCTGTCTTACTGTATGGGTGTGAGACGTGGCCATTAAGGGTAGATGATAGTCGAAGGTTATTAGTTTTTGACCATCGATGTCTTCGAAATATCGCTCGCCTTAGCTGGGATCACCGAGTAAGTAATTACGAGGTTAGACGACGGGTGTTAGAAAAATGTAGTAAATTAGTCGAGGAGATTGTGAATCTTTATCGACTGAGGTGGTTAGGACATGTGTTGCGTATGCCCAACCACCGTCTTCCTCGACGCTCAATGCTAGCTGATATAGGAGCAGGAAGATGGATGAGAGTTAGAGGTGGCCAAACTAAAACATGGCATCAGTCCATGAAGTCACTGACTGCCGGTTTGAGTCGTGTCGGTAGCTGCAGACTACCTGGATGGAGTCCTCGTGATTACCTTAACCAGTGGCTAGAAACACTGAGTGGCATGGCCCAGAATCGGTCACAATGTTGCAGATGTATCCACTTATTGTGTTCCCTTAAATTGTGAGCTTACAATTATTTCATAAATTTCTTTCCACGCTCACTGAACCATATTATGTACGTTCACACTCCTTGTTATTATTATTATCAGTGAAGTAGCTTTTAATTCTGCTAATGTGGTCATAATCTTGAGGTGAGTTTGTAGTTTAAACTGATCACAGTCTTAACAACTTGAATTAATTGATCACAGAAAACAGTGTACAAAACACAGCCGTTTTCCTAACGTGAAACTGAATACCTTTTATAGATCTAATTGGTTCATATTGAAATATGATAGACAACTGATGAACAGTGTGTAGAATAGATAAAACACACATATACCATAAGTATAAGGAAATTCTAGAGAGAACCTGTGACCAGTAGAAATCAATCATATTTACTATGAATTAGGTATCATCTGTTTAAAATGGATAATAGTCGAGTAATATTGCGTATTATTTGAAGTTAGGAATATGCACTAACAGGTTCCAGTTCAATTCAACACGTAATGACTCCTAGTACTATCGTTGGAAGGACTTTAGATACACACTGCTTAGAAATCTTGAGAGTAAGCTAAAACAGATGTTCATACCGTCCTTATTTTCAATAATTTCCGAGGTAACAACAGTCTATGACATATTCTATCCCCAAAACTTCAGAGTATTCTCATCACTTTACATTAAAAAAAATATTTCAGGTATCTGAATCAATATTTATTGCTGGTGTCGGAATTTATGGTTCGACACAAGCTGGTGATATTCGTACAGTTCATGTTGAATTGAAATCAGGTAATGGGAATACGCCTCTGTTATCACCTGTAAATCCAACTCCAGGTGGCATTCAGTTATCAGAAAGGAATCATTTTTCACATGCATCAAGAAGTACAAGTGATCTTACTAATTTAAATGCATCAACACGTTTATTTAATAATAATAACAATAATAATAATAATCATGGAAGATATTTAAATGTTTGGGATAACACGGCGCTTTCAAGATTAGATGAAGGTGATTCACCAAACATACAAATCAACTGTACAAATCGCTCTACCAAAAAGCGTTCAACAAAATGTCTTGCTAGTAAACAAATTTCACTACGATCAGATGGAACTAATCGTGTATACGACATACGATTTGAATGTCCAGTAAAGGTATGGAATACTTATTAAAATTACTACTACTAATTATGAAATAGTAATATAGATAATAATATTGAGAAATTATTTAAGAAACAGTTGCCTAATGCTTATCTTCTAGTAGTTGAATCACTTCATTTTAAAAAATAGGTACGTGGATGGATAGATTTGGAGGCCGGGGGAGTTATATTATTTAGTACACACAAAAACTCAAGGTCTATGTAAATGAAACAAACTGAAACGTATAAGTAAGTACGTTAATAAATACAACTTCAAATACAATTTCATGAGTGCTAGCTGAGAACCAGATAAGAAACAATTACAAAGGTGCCTGCCCCTCCATATACACATAATAAATATAAGGGTTACAATAAGGGGGTTTGTAGAGATAGCTAACTGTCAATTTGTGATATCAAAATTTAAATATAAGGGTATTATAACACATAAAAAGGACAGAGAGATACGTTAAAACATTCTGTCCTCTCAAGTATGATATACCACTTATCCGTTTACGCTCTCATTGACCAGTCACAGCCCACATAGGCGCGATGCATCAAGGTCAGGGGTTGGAACCTGGTTCTGTCTACTATGATTCAGGCAAATAATTAGTAGCGTTAGAGCAAATAGCAAAAAAAAACGTATAACTGGGATAATTAACTTACAACTATAACTAACACTGGTCATTAAATTAAGATAAAATTTCAACCTACGATGTAAGACTCTTAAGTCATTAGGGCCTAGTTGAGATCCACTATTTATTAGTTATCTGTAGTTAAGTGCGCTACTGAAGGGTGGTAAAAGCGAGCATAAACAAATAATTAGGTGATATCCATTTCAATGTTGGTCATAAGTTACATTATCTTCGTGAACAGCACTGTTAATAAGTTTATAACTGTTTCATCCTGCTAAAAATCTATCCACTTAACATTTAAGAAGTACTGATACAGTGAGAACGTTGTAGAAATTCAACTACTTAGTCATAACGCCCCACTAATTGGTAGTGCTCAATTAAATGAGAATATCATAAAATAACTGGAGATTGTTTCATCAAACAATCTAGGCGTTAACTCACTTACTGGGTATAAAATTGTGCAATTACCTTCTGTGGCTACTTATAATACACAAAGTAGGACGGTCTTAAGAACTGTGATTTGTTGACTGAAAGTGAAGTAACTTCACCAATGAGAGAATGTCTAATCAAAATAAACTTATATTAATTGATAACACATTAGTAACCGATATCATATTGATCTAAACCAGAATGCAATCAAGTTGTTAGGTAATCATTTGATAAAAATAACTCAACATTAGATGTATTATACATTGACTTAAAATGATAGATAGGAATACTCGGAAAGTAGGTACTTACAAATTAATTAATAAATAGTCAATACAAAATGATACAAAACGTCGTTAATCAACAAATGATACTTTACTTGTGGCATTCAAATTTTATAAATCTATGCAAATTTTTATTTTTTCCATAAAATCAATTTATAGTTGACAAAAAATCGACGATATTATTTATGCTTGAGTACTTCGAATGGTGATCATACAGCTTCAATGTCAACATCATCTACAGCAATTAACTCATCTACTTCATATATTGGTTTCTATGGTGGAACAGAAATTCTAATACATTGTCCATCCGAAGAAACATTAAAGAAAAGAGAAATAGAATTGAAAATGAACAAATTATCAACATCATCAACTAATATTAAAAAGAAACAATTAGAAATCAATAATAAATCAGCTTATTTAACCAATTTCAATGATAATAATTATTTATTAGGTACCAATGAAACTGTAATATTTAACTTTCATGATAGTTGGGATGGTTTAGAGAATGGTAATGTTGACAGAGGACTAATACCGGATTTATTATTTTATACTTGTTTTTAAATGAATAACTCATTTTTTTTTCAGAATAGGAACATTCATGCAAATATATTTTCTTCGCTTTTGTTATCATGTATATTACGTATATATGATTACATTCATAAGAAAATGTGCAAACGCATATACATAAACACTTTCATCATTCATTTATACAGAGAATATCTTTTGTGAATGATAAAAGTCATTGAAGCATCATTCTTATGTTAGTATTTCTATTCTCATTTACTTCTTTCTATTCATTCATATTATTTTTTGTTGAAAATTCATTCAATATAATATTATGGTCAAAGATTTCTCATTTGAACACTCAATTGAAACTACTTATATTATTTGTTAGTAGTATGGTATACTAATTAAAATGGGTCATTGACGAATGAACCGTTGTTTCACAAAAGTATAACATCCCTCAATAATGCATACTGACAATCCTACAAAGAACCTTCAAGTCCCACACTGGAAAGATAATTATTCTTGTCATAGATTACACCTATTGACTATTACTTGTAATTTAATACTCTTGAAAACGAAATTCACTCATTTTATGCAATTCATCTCAGTTTTTCAATCGGTAGACGGCCGAGATGATATCCGACATTGAATGACATTATTGGCATGTTTACTGTGAAAGAGAATCACATCAGGATAAAACTAATGTCTATTGCTTCCTGATTGACAACGGTACCCAAATGAGGTTAATTTATAGCAGACAACAATCTTAAACGTCATTACACGATGTCACATCTACATCTAAGCTACGCTATGTAATCAAATACCCAGTGTCATATAACTTGTTGAAAAGTGGGATAAATATTGATTTCAAACTGAAGTTGTCTGTAGAGATTGGTACTAAGTGTTAACCGATTGAATTCGTCACAGATTGATTTCGACAGGGTACCAAAGAAAACCAGGGAGTACTGGACAGCTGTTTTGTCCAACACCAATCCGTGATGAATTCAACCAGCACCAATCTCCACAGACTACCTCAATTCAACTACAATAATCAGCTCATTAGTGAGTAGCTTCAGGATGTTTCTGAAGCTCTAGTGAGAAGTCATGACTGGTGGAGTATAGACTTGTCGGGCGTGAAACAGTTATCATCAAGAGAAATGCATGATCATCGCGTTATATGATAAAGATTGATATCAACAACACTAGGTATTTAGTAAGTAAGAAGAAATTCGCACTCACCAATTAGGTGAATACTCAAATTCATTACAGTTTTGATAATTAGTACACACATCTATGCATACGAAAAATGTTTAATCGTGACATAACAGTAACAACAGTGAGCTATATTATAATTAAAAAGAAAGTTAAGAATAAAGTTTGACGAATGTTAGTCAGTTATGTACAACGTAGAACCCGACAGTAAAAGTTGCTAAATCTCAGTAGCACAGTAAGATAAATACCAAAAGTTCTTAAAGTCGTAGTAATATTGATGGCAGTAGAAAAAAGTGAATATAGAGGATATGATACAAGAAGGAAGAGTTAATTCACAGGATGGAACGTATAAAATAGTGCTAAGTTTGTTTGAATGCAACACAAAGAGTAAGTGTACCTGCGCAGCTGAGACCAATTCTGAACTATTTAAATGAGTCTCTAACAACTGGTTACGGCAATTGCGCGAAACCTTGCATGTACTAGCACGTGCCAGATGAACAGTCAATCGCTTAATAGATCGATATAAAGTATTGGTTTGGAAGCCAGTATCTTTCTTCAATCCTACGGCTATGCCAGTAAGCATAGCCGTCGAGGTGAGCGGTGTTCACACATGTAATACAACATATTCTAACCATCACGATTGATGAAGGCCATGTCCACTTTTTTAACACGGTCATTGATGTACTGGGAATCAATGATAGTCAAATCTAAATGATGTATCTCTAACAAAGTAAAAATAACCGGCCAATTTCTTTCACAAGGTATTGAACGCTTGATAATTGTATTATGCCCTGATTTTATCTGTTAACAAATACGATGTTTAAATGGTGGATATTTGGATCCCAAGAGAGTGATTTTAGTGAGGTTGAGTAGATACAGAGTTCAATCGGGTAAACTTCACTGACATTTCATAAAAGAAATTTTCAAAGCATACTTTTATCAGAAGTTTATACCGACGAAGTCGTCGAAAGTGACATTGAAAGCTCAAAAATTAAACAACTTGGAGCATGAAACGTAGCTTTACTAACATTACTTAATAAATCATCAACCGAATCGACTACAAAACAATATATTATTACAAATAAAACAATCTTATGGTCTGAACAACCGACAGACAGACAGTTGCAACGTAGAACTTGGTACATGCGTACGTCAGTTCAAGTTGCCATGCCTCAATTAGCAGATAGAGATTAAATTGTCGAATCAAATCCCAGAGTGGGGTAGGTAGTAACAGAGTTAGTATTCATAGAAGGGAATAGAGACCGAGAAGATTTAAGAAAATATGATTCAGTAAAGAGAAAATTATGATAAGTTCACAAACTAAGGATTTGGAGGAAGACAAGGAATGGATGCACCTGCGCCATTGCCAACGATTTTTAGCCATATCACCCAAAGTCTCTAACCATTTATTACGAGCGTCACGCGGACCCCAACCAGGTAGTCTGCACCTATTAACATGGCTCAGCCCAATCGTCAATGACTTCATGGACTGGTGCCATGTTTTGGTTTGGCCGCCCCTAGCTTTCTTCCAGCCTACTCCTACACCAGAGAGCATTGCTCGTCGAGGTAGGCGGTGGTCAGGCATACGTAACACATGTCCCAACCACCTTAGCTGATGAAGATTTACTACTGCATCAATAGACTTACCGTATCTACCTAGTACTGTATTCCTAACCTACGTATTGCTTAATCCGGAATGGTGGGCAACTGGGATGACTCCGAGGGCCAATTGAACTGTTCCCTAAAGTGTTCTGCCCATCGGTCCAACCTTCTGGATTGACAGTGAATAGTGCTCCCATCTTTTTCTGCGATAGTTTCACTTACAGTTGGATTTTTGATGCCCGTTTCCTTGATAAGTCTGAACAGTTGCCTACTGTTACCTATTGCCGCTGCCTTTTCCATCTCTTTAGCTTTCGCCACCCACCACTGCTCACGATCATTTCGTAAGCTTTTAACCAGTTTGCGTTTAAGTTGCCTTCGCTCCTCATCGTATTTAGGACTAGACGGGATGTGTTGCCGAGCATCAATCAGTTCAGTAGATGCAGCTGAAATCCACTGAGTTTTGCTAACTTTTTGTTTAGTTTACTAGTAGATATCACTGCTGTTTCAACAGCTTTTTGGATATCATTCCAAGCTGACTCGGGGTGGGTATCGTTTATACAGTTGACTAATTGATTTTTAAGTTGTTCCTGAAATATATTCTTGACTTTTTCATCATTAAGTTGGACTCTTATGGGGATCTTTGCCGTGGGTCTTTTACGTCCAGTGAGACACAGACTAATATGCGCTCGTATTAAAGCGTGGTCTGAGTCTAAACATGTGCTCCAAAATGAGCGGCAGTCTTCTATCAAGTCTCTCCAACGGTGGCTGATAGCAATGTGGTCTATTTGAGACCAACGTTGAGTTGACTGTGGAGGCCGTCATGTCAACTTATGTCTTTCTTTATGTTTAAAGTTAGTGCTTGCGAGAAATAGACGACTATCTGAGCACAGTTGTAATAAACGATCGCCATTATCTGTTCGTTGGGCCTCGACACCATAGGATCCACCTAGGTGTCTTTCGGTTTCGTCTAATCTACCTACTTGGGCATTAAAGTCACCAGCCATAATCACTACATCAGTACGCTTAGCTTTACGAAGGAGGTCTGAAAGCTTTCTGTAAAATTCATCTTTTACTTCATCAGAGCTGCAATCAGTGGGAGCGTAGGCAGAGATAACATAGAGGCAACGGCGTGTGTCCCTATCTTTCCGAGTTCTTACCGTCCCGTTTAGACGGACAGCGCATAACCGACTGTCTATAGGAATTCAGTCAAGGAGAGCCTGTTCAGCTTTTGAACTTAGTGCTATACCTACACCAGCAAGGCCTCGAGTGGTAGCGGTGGGGTCTCCGGAAACACGAAGGGTGAACCGGACCGGTTCCTTGTTTTCACAAGGTGAGGTCAGGTGAATGACTGTACTTGGATCCTGTATACGCGTTTCAGAGACACAGCGGATATCGATGGAACGAGAATTAAGGGTCATGGCTAGGGAGGCCTGTTGTCCTATTTGGCCTAGGGTTCGAACATTAAAAGCTCCGATATGTAGTTTAGTGCGAGGTTTCAGGAGACCAGGAATAACGTTTTGTGAACTCAAACCATTAGCATTAGAGGCGTCAGGTGATAAGGTTAGGCTCGTCGGGTTAATCGTGGGAATAAGGGAGTTATTGAGAGTTGAGGGTGGGATTTGACCTCGAGCAAAATGATCTCTTGTGCTGTTAGAGGTATGAGGGCGGTTATCACTTCCCGGTTTCCCACACCGTGGAAGGGTCATTCTTGAGGAACCTGAAAGAGAAAGAGGATTAGAGGAGGTCGTGATGACCTGAGAGTGTGACCGCAGTGTCCAGGGGACAGCTGTTTGAGGTCGGTCGAGTACATTAATTGTTGCTCCGGTTGTCAGAAGGGGAGGCATCGGCCTCATGGCTTCCGAGGGAACTCGGCTTTCACCATGGAGCGTCATATTGATCCTTCCAATTCCCAGGGCAGAGTTACAATTATTATATGGGTTTTTACTCGTGAACTGTTTTTTAGCATGATAGTTGTTTTACGGGATGGGGTTGCTAATCCCATGCCCAACCCTCCTCCTTTATCCGGGCTTGGGACTGGCAGCAAAACTGTGCGGGCTACAGGTGGAGTTGGTCTGAACAACCAACACTACTTGCCAATACGATGATATTCGGAGTTGAAAATTGAGCCACTACGACTTGAAGTGAACACAGCACATTTAAGACTATTCGTGAACAGTAGAGTTCACAAATAACAAATGAGAAGAACAATAAAAATTGGGCTGGGTGATAAACACTCTGATTTGTGGCTATTGGATCTAATGGTTCAATAGAAATTATACGTGCCACGAGGTTTAAAGGTTCTGAATTCAATTCCATGTAACATTTATGATCCACTACCTTGAAGAGTTTCGATTTACAAATAAGTAATTATCACTAACATCTGAAATAAATCTCTTTTAGCTTACTTAACAAAACAATTAACCATTAAAGTAGCTTGACATTTAAGCCAATCGATCTGCAGAATTCAGTTTTATAAGTTTTCTTTTATAAAATATAAACAAAACAACATAATGAGAAGGATAAACCTATCGTATAACATAGAAAATGTCATTTATCAACATCATAACACTGAAATAATCAAACTCAACAATGTAAATTAACAACATCAGTAAAACAAAATGTTAACACTAACTCTCTTCAATTTAATAAAAGAGTATCAATGAAGTAAGCAAAAAAAGAAAAAAGAACGGAACAAATAAAATAACCAAGTAGAAACAGGTAAATGTAACAAAAATCAAACTATAAAATAGTTATAAACAATAAAATGAGGGTTTATTGAAAAAGAAATGATTGTTATTCTTACTGCTGTAATAACAAGTGCATCAACATGTTTAAATCAAATGCACTTCATAGTTAGTTACTCAAAGGTGAATGTCACCATTGTTAAATGAAGAAACACTAATCATTGTCAGATAAATTCATTCAATTATAAACGAAGTAGAGAAATAAGAAAATTGGAAATGTTTAGTAACAAATGCACAAAATGCATTAGAGTATTATTATTTGATAAGAAAACCTATTGGGTATTGTATTAATTGATCGATAACTAACTAGAGTTAGCCAATAATGATCGAATACTTTGACGTAAGTCATCATAACGTCTACTAGTTGGTGGAATGTAATCAAGCTGTAGGTAATGAGAAAAGAGAAAATAACAAAGAAACAATAAAACAACGTGTTAATTATTAGAACATGATAAAGTTAAAAAAAAAAGGTCATGTAACCAGTTTAAATGTTACTACAATGATTTTGTACTGACTAGTCGAGTAGTATATCACTAATTTTCATGTACACAGCATGACTTAAAGCTGAATCAATAAATCTTTACTTAATATACGAGTTACACAGACAATCCAGTACCTATGGATTGAAGCGACCATCACAAGGCAAATAGTGAAATGATCGTACGGAGAGAAGACTAGAATATGATATAGTGGAAAAAAACCTTGACTAAATTAAAATATCTACAAGGTTATTAGTACTCATGGTGAAAATATTGTAAAAATTTGAATGAAGATTTTTCGAACATGATAAACATAGTTATACACTTGAGGATGTAATTATGCAAAATAACGTTGAGGCAGTGGTTCTTGATTTTCTGTATTTGTCACAGATCGATCTCGGTCGAATACCAATGAATTCAATAGATCATTGGATAGCTGTTCCGTCCTCAAATAAGACTCCAGAGCACTGCAAAACCACGACTTAACAACTGATCGAATATAATACCCTCAAGTTTCATACTGAACACTAGACTATCAGAACCATGGAACTGATGTCCAATTGAAGGACTGTAACTTCAAGTAATTTATATTTTTAATGGTACCCAGCCAAGAACAATCTGTGACGAATACAAAAAAATCTATTCTAAGGCACGTTGAAGTTATTTAAATGAAGTTCTCATGTGAGTACCAAACGCTTTTTTGTCCTGAACTTCTCATTTTCAAAACAGACAATCATGATTATCATCTGTCAATTGGCTTTAATAAACTGTATACACACTGATCGATCACCGAGTAGTAAATCAGTATCATATTTGCCTAATCCTCATTAGTATTGATTAAATTCTATCGTTTGAGTTGCAAGTTTACCATTAATAAAAATGACCTGATATCAAGTAAATTATATTTTGATGTCACGTGAAGATTAGAGGTATTTGCTATGTGATTATATTATTACATGAAATACTAAGCACTGGGAACTGGAGGTTGACATGGAAAGCATGAATAGCACTTGGAAACAACTGGAAAGGAGAGCCCAGGACAGAGAATCCTAGTCAGCGGCCTATGCTCCATGAGAGGGTAACAGGCATTATTTGATTGATTAAATATTATGAACCCCATCCTACATATACACATACCAAAAGAAACAACATTAACAACTGTGATTATGATTTTCTTCATCTCCGCAAGTGTTGGATAGGATTTCCTACAGATGCAAATTAGATGCAACTAAACGAAGCAATAAAAACTAAAGACATCTTAAAACTAGAGTCAAAAAAGTGTGTTGATTGAGTCTGATGTAAAAAACTAAATGAATTACATGGAAGTCAAGACGACTGACCCTTAACGAGTTAGCTTGCACGCATAAAGTGAAAATGATCCGAATTGACTGAGTTGATGGCCTACTAGTTAATCAGTACTACTTATCTATTCAAATGAGTGATACACAACAACACATCTAATTATTTATTCTGCAATTCGACTTTGAAGAATACCTATAATTCAGGTCATTCATGTTCTGGAATGCATCGAGTGGAGTAAAGTATCAAGCAATATAAATACGAAAAAACGACATCATGCCATTTCGTTTAATAGCAATAAAAAACAGTACGCATACCTTTAGAGCTTTAATTCTTCGATGTCTTTCCTGTTCCAAGTAAGCCAGTGCATATGGCCCTAAGAGGCGAGCAACTTCAGCAGAATTACGTTGCAACAATGGTATTTCTCTATGCATCATTGCAGCTTTTATATTCCAACGCAAAGCACGTCGAGCATTTTCACCGGGTGTAGAATGAATTGACCAACTTCGTTGATATGAATGATATCTTGCGACTGGATCGTGCCGTTTATGTGTATTAGAGGAAACTGATCGCTATAGTTCAAAATATTGAAAATTTATGTAAATGAAAGAACTACACTGGGATATGGGGAAATGTTTTTCACTACTTAGTGAATATTGATTACGACGACAAAAATTTGTAATTTTAGGAAAGCATAGATCCTAGGCACAAACTACACCATCGAAGCAATCGTCGTGTATTTTTGAAAGACCGGGTGAGCAATGGAGATGTGACAAGCAGATTACGAGACAAATATGATAGTTTAGTTGATGAGATTAATAATATTCACAGATTTAGGTGAGTAGGATGTATGTTACCTATAACCAACCAGTCCATGAAGTCACGGACAACTGACTTGAAAGAGATGGGTAGCTACAGACTAACCAGTTGAAGTTCGCGCAATAAATGTAATAAGCGTTTAAAGAGGTAGCATCAACATAAATCAAAATTAGTCAAGGAGGTGCACCATTCTTCAAACGTTACACTTAATGTACCTTTTGCATGTATGACATGAAATTGTCATCATTTACATCAATTCGTAAAATGTACATTTCAAACAAATATAGCATACTGAAAAGAACTGAGGTTTACATTGATTGATCACTGGGTAGTGACTAATGTGATGGTGTTTGGTTAGTCCTTTATAGGGTTAATAAAATTCTATCGATCAAGTTGAAGTGATTTGGATACTAATCTAAGTGACTTAGCACTTAACTATGTTGCCAATGTTAGTTTGGTTAGAGGTAGTCAACGCCGTTTCCTATCAAAATCAGGTCACTTAAACTAGTGGGCACGTAACCGAAACTGTATCGATAGAATTAGGCCTACATTATGGACCGTTTTTGGGAGTATGACGTGGTGGTCGGGCTTGTCTGTCGTGGCAAACCAATCGGTCTACAATAGCTAGGACAATAATTTCATGAAGTCCTATTAAACCAAGCAGAAAACCTAAGATCTGAGGGCGAAGTCGTAATGTCAACTGTACAGAAATGTGACGGTAGTAAGACGTTTCCACTAGACAACTATCATGAAGCCGATGCTGCGTCCTAGCAACAAAAGGATGGAATCAGAAAAGACCGGCTTAGAAAAACCCACACCTCACGTTAACCCAACGATTTCAGCCACCAACGAAAAGACCGAAACAGGTAAAGAGCTAACGCGACAAAACTACTCACAAAAAGGTCGTGCATGACTCACATCAAAGACTTGTCTCTTGAGCACTGCGATCACGCTTAGAGGTAATTAAAACCAACCTTAATCCAATTTATTTATCAGGTGCCTCTAGAAGCACCTTTCCATGGAGTGGGCAGATGGGAAATGATGATTACTCTCGTGTCTCTAAGAGAATTAAGGACTACACAAATATGACATTAGTCACTACTCAGCAATCAACCAATTTATAGATCTCAGTCCTTAAAAAAGGTTGTTGCGGTCCAAGTAGATAGGTGACAAGGTCATACACTGTGAATATAAGCGACATGGACTTGACAGCGAGTAGACGTTTAATGAAGAATCTGGGTATCTTTCTGAAAAGTGCCAAATAGTACGAAACCTACGTCAAACAGTTCCTAACTGACAACCTTCAACCAGCTTAACATGAAGTTAAGAACAGCAAAAAAAATAGCTCATTTTATAAAAACAAAACATGTACCTGTAAATTTTGAGGGTTTGGCAGTCGAACGTTATAACGCCAATCATCGCCTTTTTGATAATGTTGTGCTGAATTAGGTCGCTGGGGTAAATTATGCACTTGCTCAACAGGATCATCTAAAAATCGAGCTGATCTCTTAGAAAAATGCGTAGTAGGCGATTTTCGGTGATGATTAGAAGTTGAAAAATTATCAGTTTTATTATGATCTATGTTTTTTTCTAATTTATTCGATCGTGACAAGTTATTACGGTGATAATCATATTGACTTTCATTTATTTTATTTGTTGATAAGACTTTGCCGTTCATATTAGTTGTAATGTGTGCATCAAATTTGTGAGCTACTGGTTCACAGTGGTCTTGTAATTGTTCCCTATATTCATGATAAGCACGATAATGTTGATGACAATCATCACGTAACTCTTGATGTTGATGACATTTAGACGACATTTCTAATTTACATGAGGAATCTTTCGAAGTAGGTATCAGGTGATTGCAATTTACAAACTTCATCTTATCGGATAGCTTGATCCCATTTTGAATTGTTTGTGACTGTTGATGAGGTTGGTAATGATTGTGCTTAGGCTTTTGTTGCTTATCCTTGAAATGATTTTCTGCCTCATTTAGTAATAATTTAGTTGATGTTGGCAATGATATTAACGATGTATCAAGATTTTTCGCTTCACTATCAGTTGTTGATAGGTGGTCAACAGTTATTTGTGGATCAGTTGAAAGATATTTTCTTTCGTGTAGATATGAATCTTGCTCATAAGGACGTCCAACAGATAACTGTGTAACATTTGATATAAGACTATCATCCAAAGAATAATTACGCCTAATTGTCGACTTAGATTGTTATGTGAATAGACATAGAAAAGAATAAGAACTAGTGTGAATATGATACACGTCCATACAAATTATTCATATCAATTAGACAGTAAGTAGATTCAGCACTATTGTCGAATGTATACTGTCAGATCAATTAACATGCTCATTGATGGTATAATTATTTTTGCTAACCAATTCTATGAATTATGCTTGCGTTTATAATTTAACGTAATTTATCACATTCAATGTTGGATGATCAACACAAATCGGCAACAATTGAGTACATATGAATTATTAAGCAATTTAACATTGAATGAATGAATATATATATATATATATATATATATATATATATATATATATATATATATATATATATATAACATGGATAGAATTCAAAAAGCTGAGTTTTATTGAAAAATTAAATGCTACTTCATTCAATATAATTTCAGGAACATTTAATGACGGCTGATTCGATAAATGACTGATGTTATTTGCAACTTTATAAATGTTCACTAAGTATACTGTATCTTATACTTTCTATTACTTCTTTCCCGTGAGTGAGCTACGCAAATTTCCATTAGAGATTTCAATTCAAGTATCGAAATTACTTGTAACTGACCGGTATAAATATGCTTGTGTAGCCTACTTCAATATGCAGGAAGTTGCAGTCTAGAAACAATAGCTTTAGTAAGTAATTACACCATAAAAATCAACATTCATCAACTAACTGGACAAAAAAATAACTAGGACGTGCCGGATAAAATAGATTTAGTAAGCATTAAAAATGTTGAAGTTAACCTTAATCACAAAAAAAATCCACCACTGACCTCTGTACATCCCTTATCCATTTGATCGTCTGGAATTTTATGACCAGTTAATTTCTTCGATGGATTTGTTCTAAACAGATTATGCATGCTAACAAATTCATTATCTTTCATCTTATAATTTGAAAAGACTTCTGGTGTCAAAGAAAAACATGATGATGATAATGATGGAGAAGGAGATGGGATAGAACAAGAAACAGGCAAAGATTTAGGCGGATAAGACACAATTCTATTATCATCATGAGTAACAGTAGATATATGGTTCGAAATTTTAATATTCTTATCACTAACTGGTAGATGCGCTTGACTTTTTGAAATATTATCACTCTGTAGTAACTGATGTGATTGTTTAAGATGATGTGGTGGGCATATTTTCTCCTTACTAATCAGTAAATCTAGATCATGCTTCAAACGAACCAACTGTTCATTGTTTAAATTTGTTACACCTAAATTTGATAATTCTCTGCGTATCTCATCGAAACTGAAATTAAGATCTTCATCATTCAAGAAAATATTTTGATGCCTCAGTGATGTTGTTGTCGATGATGAATTCTGTGATGATGATGGTGGCTGTGATGCATAATTGAATGTCATATTTCAAATAGTTACGGATAGAATTATTCCATTCATGTAAATTGTGTACATTCGTTTAATCATAATAGATAATGGTTGACTGTTGACTGAATAACTGTTGAACATAAAAATTCTGAAATGAATTACGAAAAAACAATTGGGGAAATATACGTCTAATATATCAATACTGAAGAAAAGTATATTTTGGACAGATTACAACTATCTAATGTAAGAATACTAATCAGACGGTAGAATAACTTGATTTAATAACTTAAGTCGCTAGAAATCAATCAAAACCTCGATGGTCTACGTGCAACTACTGACTGATTACAAATCGGAGTGATTAATGAGCTTCAGCTTGTACAGAAACAAAATCGACAGCTTCATGTTAATTCCTTTAGACTACTACTCATTGTTATCACTGGATAATAACTGCTCATAATCTGTTTAAAGAAAAATTTAGTTGGGTTGAAGTATACTCACACTAAACAGCGCATAAGAAAAATCACAACTACAAGTATACGGTGTTTTGGTAACAAACAGACAAACTCATTTATCAGAAACAATTTTATCTACTTGGCTTCGAGAGATACTGTATATTTGAGAGTCATTGACGCAACTTAATCACTAAAATCAACGTAAGTGGAGAAAGGTTAGAACATGCGACTTAGTAATTGGAAGTCAAAAGATTTAACCACTTAGCCATACTTACTTACTTACGCCTGTTACTCCTCAAAGAAGAGCATAGGCCGTTCACCAGGATTCTAGGTCATAACGTCAATAAATTTATAAACTTATAGCGTTTCCTATAGTTAATCTGCGTTGCATTGATACATCTTCAAGTCTGATTCTACGTTTCTCTGATTGATAATATAAATAATAACATCAAATGAAAACAAGAAATAACTACAAGGCGAATACTTTTCATTCTAAAAGTCGATACGACAATCTAAGTTATTAATATTAATGCCGATCTCCATGAGATGATCAAAAAGCCAAGAAATAGCATAAATCGTACGTACTATTCATTGCACTTCATATAAAAGATATATTTAAGTAATATAAATTACAATACGTGTTTTTCTATCAAAAGTTATTGGCATTCTGAGTAATATAATCACTACTTTAATGTCAAGCATTCAGAAATAAGCGACAAAAAATCCTAGACCACGGTATTATGCTTATTAGCACCCATCCAGGTATAACTGGAATCTTGAGGAAACTAATACTCCCTGTTAGATTCGGAAAAGCGACACCAAGCTTTACGAACTAAGACGTTAGAACTAAGTTATTTTGACCGCTCGTGACCTATTCTAAGACTGGATAGTTTCAACTGAATAATCACTGAGAACTGGTTAATAATAAAACTGTTTGCTTATTAATGGCAGATCAATAAAAACTGGTCGGCATAGAAAAGTCCATAAAAACTGATCAATCAGTGTAATCATTGTTCTATTTAATACCGTCTATTAGGTTACGGTTTCGGCGTTATAAACACAAATTGATTCACTACTGTAAAGAAACTATTTTCAAAATATTTTTTTCATTATGTGCACATTTAATGGATCAATCCCAAATGTAGTTGACTTGCATAACTTCAAAGGATAAAAGAAGAAGTGAATAGAAAAAGCTTTGGAAGTTAGTCCGAAAAGCTTCAAAAAAAGTGAATGCGAGAGTTGCGCAGTTAATAAACGTAACCAGTAACGTAGCTGTCAATTAAAAAAAAATTCAAGTATATTAGCATGTCAACAGCACAGAAATCGAGGAGACGCATCTCATGTGACAATCTTTAACACAATATAACATGATCAATTTGTTGACATTCGTACTGAACAATAGTGAGCCTAGGTAAAAAGAACTAAAAAACAACAAATCAACCGATGAGTTGTGAACCTTTAATCAAAGGAAGTAGATGGGACATATATTTCATTTGTACTATATAGCTTACCTCTACTCCCGATACTGTCTAGTGTAGGATTAGCATATCAGAAAACAAAGGCAAGCTAAATCAAGCCTTACCACCAAGTCGTTGACTGTCGTTCCGAGATATATTGGTGGTTGTACGCTACATGGTTGATTTGGAGCATGTGAATTCAATCTTTATAATCTATCAGATCTCAAGTTTTATTCACCATTCGTTGATGTATACTTTTTGATGTTTTGCTGAAGAATATTTTAGCATTAATCTTGTTAATTTTAATTTCGTTGTGTTAATTATGCTTTGACAACTTGAGTTGATGCATATACGTGCCAATCTGTAAGTCGATTATGACTTACCGACTGCAGTTACGTTATTATCATTACAGTTTATTGGTTTTGAAGACATAGTATATTGGACTTATTGTAAGCTTGTTCGAAGGGCACACTGGGGATTCGAAAAAACGGCTGAACAAAGATCATACAAATATACACTGCACAACATGCAACGATTCAAACAAAACTATACTAAATTAGAAAAAAAAACACTAAATGGTAAATATAAATTTATGTATACATTGCGCACACATTAGTGCAAATAAAATTACAGTGCAAATACAGGGATATTAAGTTCTTTATTCTATACAAGGGACTGAGGAATAATACACGTATAGAACAGATGACATCCGAACAACAGTTTAGAAACGCAGTAAGAATCCTTTATCAACACCGCTAGTAGTGAATGCTTCACCTGAACCACATGTTCCTTGATTTGCTGTACCTGGACGGGAATCAGACATGGTACTGTAGAATCTTTGACCACCCATAGGAGGCGCTGGGGGTTGGTATCTCATACGACTACCGCCACCACCACCTGATGTAACAGATGATGATGCCGCTGCCGCCGCGGCAGCTGCAGCTACAGCAGCCGCAGCTGCTGCCAAAGCACCGCCCCCAGCTGGAGCTCTAGGTGAGGCCCTTTTCACAGCAACGCTACCTTCAGATTTCGCTGGCCAACTTGGAAACATAGATGGATGAATAGCACGAGGACGTTCATTGAAATAAGGATGAATGAGTGCTTTTTCTGCCGTAATTCGCTTATCAGGACAATATGTTAAGAAGCTGAAAAAAACAGGAACAAACATTTAAAAAATCAATTATGCATACGGAATTTTCAAGTAATTCTAATTTGAAAAATATATCTTATGTGGATGAGAGTCAGGAACACTAGACACTAAGCATAAATCAACTTGAAGAATGCCACATTACATTGACTGTTTAAGCATAATTAAATACGATTAGAAACCGAACGAAAACATGATGAAAATTCCTATCAATCACATTCATTTACTAATTCACACTAACACAGGGTTGTATACCTGAAAGTGTTTAATGGATGCTGCTGCAAAATAAACTATCCCCAGATTTCTCTCGAACCTACACAAAATTAATCATCACAAAATGGTGGGCATTTATTAGGACTACATAATACATATCTAACAACCATATTTCCAAAGTACTAGGAGTCAAACTTTAGCATTCCTTACACACTGTCCCCAATAAACATAAAAGATGCATCGCGGGCACCTATGATCAAATATGATCAAAACCAACGAATGTTGTATGCTTTTAAAGGCTACATTATACAGTCATATAGTAAAACAGTAAACTGATGCGATAGGTGACAAATATTTTGCCCACACTATAAATGACATAAACTGATAAAAACCAAGTGAATTTAATAAATCTATATCGAGATTTTGTTAAATATAAAACTTGCCAGGCTGGATGACACTTCTATGATAAATGAAGTGGTTTGTTAGTGTATACAACAAATTAATGCATTTCAACTTACCTATTTAATAGATCAAAGCCTTGATCAGAAATTTGTTTTTCAGTAAATCGTCGTCTTAACTGATTATATGGATATTCAGTAAAAACACACTTTTTAATACCAGGTAGCTGAGATACACCTGGCCATATACGTTCTGTTGGTGTGCCTAAATCTCGAAAAATAATATTTAGTTCATCCACTTCACCCTTCCCAGGGAATAATGGTCGTTGTAATAAAAATTCAGCAAAAATGCAACCAACTGACCATAAATCAACTGGGCAAGTGTATTGTTTTGTACCTTTTTATTTAAGAAAAATAAGTTTATCGTAAAAAAATTAGAAAAAGAAGCATAAAAAAGAATCAAGATAAAATACAATTAGAGTGAAGGAGATAAAAATAAAATTTAACTAAATATTCATTAAATTAGGAAATCTGTGTGAATTGGTCAAACAAAGTAAACATTTGAAGGGACTACGATAAGTAGCAAGCTAAACAGGGTAATATGTGAGTGTTGTATGTAAATTATGAATGAACAGGTGAACGGATCCGGAGAGAAGATAACGTACGATATGACACAGTGACGTAACGATTCATATAAAAAAAATCACACAAAAAACAGAAATATGTGCAGCAGTAGAGATTAAAGCAACTGATTATAAGAGACTAAGTTACAGGCTCGACACCCTCCGAAACACACATCCCAACAACTGGGTAACTAGTTAGTGTTACTAACCTTCACACCTAAAGTGTAACTCGAGGCCAATTATACGAACCTAATACTGATAAACGTGGTAGGAGATCATTCACACGATCGACTGAGACTAGTTAATCATAATCGACTTGCAGATTGGCACTAATGTGCAGTATTTTTTTCTTTTTGATAGACGGATATTACTTCTAAGCGATGGGTGCCTCGAGGTGGCAACAACAAATTGGTTACTTGGATCTGTGTAGGTAGTTCGTTAGATATCAACCCAGCAAGACTACGTTTTTCAATATATGTAGTAGATTGCACCAACAATGTACCAAGTTAAATAATTACAATAACAGACTCATTGACCAAGCGGTTATACCTTGAACAGAGTTAACACAGAAACTGGGAATCCCTGTGGTCAGAAAATTCTCTTTTATGGTCGACCTCATTATGGTGACGCAGGACCGCATAACAAGAGGCGCTGGTTACTCATCACAAATCAGCAAAATTAACTGCACAATTTAGTTTTTTGGTTTGTTATTAGAAATTTTTAAGGGATTTCGAGATAATTTTGCAATAAAATCATCAGTGAATCTAAGACGTGAGTTTGCTCACTGCTTTAAGTAATCGTACACAGTCCTACAGCATAAAACACAAATGAACAAGTTATCTACTTTCTAAATCAACAAAAAACAATAGCGAAGGACAAATAAGAGAAACGGACAACAATATAACACACCTAATAGCAGTTCTGGTGCTCGATACCACAGGGTGACGACAACTTCTGTATAATGTTTAAGCGGCGAACCATATTCACGAGCCAAGCCAAAATCTCCTACCTACAATAGGAGATATGCAAAAGTAAGGAACAATGAAGTGTGAAACATTTAAACAAGTAGTTCATACACTAGTCGATCAATAAAGAGTATTTAAAATCAACTGATCAGGCTCGAGATCTTATCATTAAACAAGACAACTAAATTTAAAGCTAGATGATTTGAGATAAACAAGATGAAGAGTTTTGAAAATACTTTGTGACAAGGCATCCAACTACCTTAACTTGCTCATTGGATTGAATAACTGTATCACCATATCATGAATTGACTTCGATTGAAAACATGAGCTACCGAACTCCAATACAATGTACTGACTGCGAGTCTAAAGGGTGCTCTGAGTCCAAACCATGAAGAAAGCATGAAGGAGTATTATTATGAATAAATTATCACATGAAGTCAGTAATGATTACAAACATATTTTGTTTATATCTCTAATACTAAACATAGAAGATAACAGATACTCGAGATAATGTGTCTGCATTAACAAATAAAGGTAGAATTAAAAGAATAATAATAATTCACCTTCAATATCCCTTGATGACTTAATAGAAGATTTGATGTTTTCAAATCTCGATGTAATATCCAATTATCATGTAAATGACCAACTGCTCTTAATAACTGGACAAGTAAACACTTTACTTCACCAACACTGAATGGGCCATTCATAATCTATGAAAAAAGAGGAAAAGATAAAAAGGAATACTCAACAGTTAGCATTATTAACAAACACTTAAAAGTGTTCTATTCATCGACGTATACTTGTTAAAAAGTATCAATTAACCAACTGAAACAAATAATCCACAGAACAAATCATAATGAATATTTAAAGTCAGAGCTGTAAGAAATCAAGATAATATTTGTAATAAAAATAGTCGTAACCAGTAACTAATAGATTGTGTACACAAGAACAAGTTACTAATTACAACGCAAACAAGGTGTTATACGATGTACAGAACAGAAATGATAAGTGCATTAGATAAGAGAACCAGCTGTAGATCAAATATGCAAGTTGTAAACAATGAATTTATTTATGGACATGATACCGAATGATTTTTAAACACAACTGATTACATAATCTACTATAAAATTTGACTCTATTCAAAAGTGACTCTTTAGCTCGTTAGGATCTCCTGATGCAATTGAATAAAAGTTGTTAATATGTGGGAATATGTTATTCCCACAAAATTCTCAGTCAATCATGTGCAAAGTAAAGTATGAAACATACGTGCATCGACACAAGTTGTTAAACCTAGTTATCACAGTAACACAAATACCAAAGTAGCAAAAATAGTAATAACATTAATAATAGTCTAAAAAGAGAAGATATAGAGAATAGATTCTAAGACGAAAAATCTAATTGTGGAAAACAATTAGATAATTTAAGTTCGGGATTTAGACGAAGGAACGGACCACATGTGTGACCGATTCTCAGTCATGTCACCCAGTTTCTAACCAGTAGTTACAAGAGGGCGGATACCAACCAATCAACCTGCATCTACTAGTACGGTTTAGACCAACAACCAACGACTTAAATGGACTGATACCCTGTTCTGGTTTGTCCCTCAGTAGCTTTCTTCCAACCTACTTCTATGCTAGTCAGGATTACAGGTAGAGGTAAGTGGTGGGTCGCAACCGCTTAATAGCTGAAGTTTCACAACATCATCAACTGAGCTACTAACTCACCTTAATACGCGGCGTCGAACCTCATCATTACTTACTTGGTGGTGCTAACAAATGTCTAACATCAGCAATGCTAACTCGGTGCTTTCATGATACATTAGTAGTTAACGCGGATTTTATACAATTATAGACGATATCGATTATTGAAAAGTGATTTAAGACGGCGTACACTAACATTAAACATTGTAGTTAGTAAATATAATAAATGCATTGACCTACTGTTGATTACATTCTATATGCATTATCTGAAGAATATGATCACAAAAATGACGAGACTAAGAATTCGATACAACTGCGAAGATGAAGTAAACATAGCTCAAAGTTTATATGATCAGAGAGTTAGTTTCCTATAAATTGATAGACAATGTGTTAGGGCTAAAATGTTGAACAGATGATGAACCATATTTCCATTAGAATATGTGGTGGACACTGTTTATCGAGCCACTCATCATCATCATCAGTAACGTAGAACCGGTCACATATGCCCGCAAGTTCAAGTTGCCATACCACAATAGCACTACAAAATTACAGAGGTAACGTAATAACAGAAAACAAGAGAGAAGAGTAAGTAAAGATGCCCAGAAAATAGCAATAGAATTCAAGATCTAGATGAGGTTAAAGAGTGAATACACTTGCGCCACTGTGACCGATTCTCAGCTATATCTCCCGGTGTCTCCAGCCATTTATTGCGACTATAACGAGGACCCCAACCAGATAATCTACATCTACCAACATAACTTAGACTAATAGTCAAGGACTTCATGGACTGGTGCCATGCTTTGGTTTGGCCGCCCCTACTCTTCTCCCATTCTACTTCAACCCTAGCCAACATCGCACAACGAGGTAGACGGTGGTCGAGTATGCTCAATACATGTCCCAAACATCTCAGTCGATGAAGGTTAATGACCTTGTCGACTGATTTACCATATTTCCCAAGAATCTTATGTCTAACCTCAATTTTACTGATTTGACTGTTCAATGATATACGAGCGATGCTACGATTTCTATGATCAAATACCTGGAGTCAACGCATATCTTGGGTTTTTATGGCCCGCGTTTTGCATCCATATGTTAAAACGGCGCAAACTGCTGCGCAGTACACCCGGCCTTCCGTTGAGACACGGATATTTGACACAGCGTACTTAAATTAAAAGCTCCAATATGAAGTTTAGAGCGCAATTTCAGGAGACCTGGTATGACATTTTGGGAACTCGGGTAACCAGTACGACGCACGCATAGAAGATTTAGTAGAGGAAGTGCAAAATAGTAGAAACCAGAGAAGGAGAATGTGTTTGAACGTGAACAATGTGAGCCCGAATGCTATTAGAGGTATGAGGGCGGTTATCACTTCCCGGTTGCCCACATCGTGGAAGGGTTATTAAATAAAGACATAATCTCTAAATTACAAAATAAAAACCTTAACTAAATGGAAAAACACAATCTAACAAAAATAACGCTTTTATAGATAGAAACGATGTTTATTTACAAAGATTTTATGTGCTAAGCAGTAGATAGTTGGTTAGCACACTTGGCTTCAGATGATAGGTTTTAGGTTAGAATATTGTTCCATCAAGATAGGTTCAAGCAACCAGTCAATCAGTAGTAAGTAACGTAGAGCCAGGAACATAGGCGCGTTAACCCTAGTTACCATACAACAATTAGTACAAAATTAAATTAGTAAGATGAATACCAAGTGATATCGTGAGAACCTATGCGAACAACTTGCTTGAAAGTCAAGTACATAAAAGGTAACAAGAAAGAAATAATAAAACAATACTACTACTTACCTCCATTAATGATTTTAAATCATGTTCAACATAATCCATAACTAAGTAAATTTTGTCCATATTACTGCCAACTACTACTTCACGTACGGTAACAATATTTTCGTGTTGAGCTTTCATTAGCATATTGATTTCACGTAACGAAGTAATTGGGAAACCATCCCGTTCTTTTTCCATTTTTAAACGTTTTAATGCAACAATCTCGTTAACTTTTTTATCACGTGCTCGATAAACAACACCATATGTACCTTCTTCAATACGATTAAGACATTCAAATTCTTCAACTGATCTACAACCCTGAGACAGAAGAGAAAGAGGGAATGAATTAAGCAGCGGCGGATTAAGGCATACGCCAAAGACCTCTAGAAGTGAAGGTTAAAGTATTTTATTAGAAATAATAATATTAGAAATAGATATCAAGAGGTCCAACTTGTTAATGAAGATGAGGTGTAACTCATTGGTCTAATATTTATTCAACAACATGACTTCAATTCAAGCATTTTGAACGGAGATCACTAATACTACTCAACTGATGAAACCTAATCAGGTGAAACATAATACGATCTCTTAATCTGTTGTTTAAAAACTGAATGATTAAATCAGTGAAGTATAGCTCGATTAAGTGGAGACTAATATTTCAGCATTACTTTGAACTGTGATCACTACACGACATACACTTCACTTTAAAATGTAATGTGTAACTGTCACTTTAGTAGTACGATAGCTATAGCCATATACAATTGTGTTGGGAGGGGAGGAATAAACCGGAATAAGCTGGAGGTGATTATGTTATTGTCAAGATTAAAAATGACAAGATTTTAAGTGGCTCGTACATTCTTCCTTTTCAATGTAATCATAATTTTACATCGAAACTTGCCTCATAGCTGTACACAACTCCTTCTAGTTTTATCTGCTTCGATTATCCAGTATGTTTCTAAGCCAGACAAATGCATTGAGTCAACATCAAAATTCTAGTTAGAATGAATACTGACTAAATATCAATCACTAGGTAACATATCAGTTATTTAAAGCTGCTTTATGTTTCTCTTTAGTAAGTAGTCTACCACGCAACATACAAAACAAATTATGATGAGTTTATCTTTCTGTTGATTATTAATGGAATGAAACCCAATGTGAACATCAACACTGGGATGTAGGTACATCCAGGCGACGAGTCCCAAATAAGACGAAACGCGCGTCCTGAATTCCGCTTACCAGTCACAATCCAACTTAAACGTGCATAACAAAGTTATTTGAACATATAAAATAACTCCACTTGGAAGGTATATTCTGTCTCTTCTTCTAATCCAAAGGACTTAGGTATTTTAAATGTCAGTAAACCAAATTTCGAGTAATCCCGTTATAATTGGTAAGAGTTCACATGTTTCGTTTCTGCGTAAGATCACATCATCTCAACGATATAGAGTCATTTCAAATAGCAAAATCATTTTAGACAGAACAATATTTATCAATAATTTTTCTTCATACACTTTATTCCTCTCTCAGTGTTGATTTTAGGCATTTTCTAATGATGTAAATGTTCAGCATTGATTTGATCAATTAGTTATGAATCGTGAATGCTTAATTACCTTAAAAGAAAAAAGTAATCCATGGTTTCTATCTTCGATAATTTGGACTATTTCTTAGAAGAATCTCTGATTAGATTACAGGGTAAACCGTTGGAGATGCTTTCGATTTTTATCAAAAAGACAGTTACAAATATCATCTTCACTTTAATAACTTATAATGTTTAATTTTATTGTAACTATTTTCCTTATAAATTTTAGTTTACTAGTCACTGTATCAAATATTTGAACTTATTTCTGCAATTATTTTGTTTTTATTTGATAAGGAAATAATCTTCTACCGTAACAGGTGAATCCTTATAGAATTCTAAATGACTTATAAAAATACGTGAAAAGAAGTAGAAAAATGCAGTCATTGCAACAATAACATAGTGGTAGCGCCTCTAACTGATAACAAATGACACGAATTTAAATATCACGAGTATCCTTTCTAATAAAACTGCAGGCATTATCTACTCTTGACGAATACCAACTGTAAGTAACTTCATTCTACGAACTCCTGCCAACTGCCTCATACCAACTTGATCTATAGAATTTGAACAGCTTTGTGTACTCACTAACCAGGTACACAGTTTCAAGTCATACTGTAAGTATGAGGAATAGTAGCGATAGTCCGTCGTCCAAACGCAAGAAGATGGAGTGAAGTTCCAATAAATCGGTGAAAATCTATCAACAATAAGGAATAAACCATTCAAATACATGAGATTATTACGTGATATATATATGGGGATATACATACCTGCACTTACTTGTATAGATGGGAAATAGAATGGTTTTCCAGGTGGTTTTACCTTAAAGGAATTTATTTCATCTTCGTTAACATCTTTACGGAACTCATTATATTTATTATTATCGTCAAGTTTTGGATTATTGACATCATCATTCAAAAATTCATTATCAGGCACTCCACTTTCATCACATTCAGATGAAGATTCTGAATAACCAGGATATCTTGGTGGAGGCGGTAGTCTACTAAATTCACTTTTCATCCCTTCTACATTTATTTTATTTCCAGAAGGAAATAATACATGGATTTCTTTGGATTTTCCGCTGCTTTTCTCAATTACATCAACGTTAGCTACCTTGTTATAACTATCCTCATGATTGCTTTGTCTGCTGCTGCTGTTCTCATTGATACTGTGTGAATCAGAATCGCTCTCTTCTGAATATTGTCTAACACTGGGTTTAATTACAGTTGACCTGTACAGATTATGACTGTCCTGTTCATAGTCCTCGTGGAGTTTTGAAGTGGAGGACACCTTTCGGCTGCTTTTCATCTTTGAGTTTTTAGATGAGCGTTTTTTGTGTTTCCCAGGATCCACTTCTACAGTTTTCAACAGTTTACTTTTGGTGTGTTTACTAGTAGAGTATTTGTGTGAGTCCTCAATTTGAATTTCACGATTTTCGCTACCTTGTGACGGCTTTTCACGTTTGCTTGGTATATCAGTCCCATAATTATTACTTACAGATGTTTCGCGTTTATCGGCTTTACGCTTATGTTTTACTTTAATTGATATTTGATTGGGACCAGTATAATGACGTGTAGATTCAGGTGGTGGAGCAGTTTCTCTAGCTTCACGATGATAACGTTTCTTAGAATAATTATACGCCTCATCATGATCATGTGGTGATTGAGAAGAACGTTGAAGCTGCTGACCACTTGCTGACGCTGATTTGTGATATAAAATTGATGAAGAATGTGATGAGGCACCAGAGTATGCAGACATCTTACTTAGTTGAGATGAAGCTGAAGATATCGAATCTAAGGAACCAGAACGACTATGTAGAAGAGGTGCATGATGACGATCTGAGAGCTTCGTATATTTTTGAAGTGACTCCCAAGTATTATAGTCTAAATGACTACCAGTAGGTTGAACTTTTCGTAGCTTGCTTTCTTTCTTAGTTTTAAAAATAATCTCTGTACTTTTTGATGATGCCTTTTCTTTTTCTTTACGATCTCTTTTAGATTTTTTAGATTTGGACTTACGATTTACCTCAGATTGTGAAGGATTTAATTCATCAGTATAGATGGTCTGAGATTCAACAATTCTATCAGATATTATAACAGAACTCGATTGATTTTCACTACATCTTAAGATGATTTCGCCATGTTCTGTCCGTACGGTTTTAAATTGTCGATTATCTTGAGGTGATTTCTCTAGTGTTTGTTGCATTGTTGAGGTGAGTATACGATCTAGAAAAAAAGAGGTGGGAACCACGCTACAACACTATTTATTTAGTTAGTTACATGAAATATTATAATAAAAGCCACACTTGTGAATGTAAATAAGTATACGACCATGCAAGACAGCTCTATAAGTTGGTATATATGTTATGTGACTAAGGGTGATTTTAATAAAATTGTGTTTAATGAGTTGGATAGTTTAGTTGCGAAATCTTCAATGTTTTGACAAACAATAGTTCACATAATGTAATTACAATAAAAACGATTATGAATTATCTTACATAGTTGAATACCTTTCCCTAAATCTTAATTGAATCACATAATGAACTGAATCGAATGATTAGATCAATATGCAGCCTGTCATAAAATTGGTTTAAGGTGTTAATTTGAAGAGATGGATAAGCAGTAAATGGCATTAAATTATCTATGAAGTGGATAACATACAAAATATATTAGGATGCTAGATTTTCGAAAGTTCTGTGGTTCAGCACTTTATGAGGACAGATAACAGGTAAACAAACTGGGAGATTACATGTGTGTAACAGTGTAATCAGAAAATCCTGGGGTATAATAACTCACAACTTACACTAGTTATTTCCTTTAAACTGAAAACATTAATTGACTTGATTAATCGAAAAATCTGATAGAAATGTTTAACTTCAGAGCTTAAGTTGATGATAATGATTTAATTATATCTACTATTTACTAACTACATTACTTTTCAATCAGCTTCTCTTAAAGCTTGTCTTGTTCATTTCAGTATATTTATACTCCTCATATTTCATTGTGTTGTTAAAATGCTTGACAAATTGAACGCAAGGTCGTAGATTAAACCTGTCCGTCAAAAAGTGTTTAGTTGTCTGATAAATATCTGATTCTAAGAATTATTATGATGTTAAATATCAACCATTACTAAAAAGACAGGAATAGTTGATCTTGAAGTATTTAAAAATGCTTAAAAACGGAACAATCTTAGATCGTATCCATATACACTGGAGATTCAAACACTCAGTTCGGTACAGTTTATGATTTACACAGTTCTGTAATAATAAAGTTCAACTATACATTACTTAAAATTTGTGACCGATAAAAATTCAGTTAGACACTAATAATATTAACACGTCATTCAATGTCTCCAAACACTGGTCGCAACTATCACATGGATCATTAGCAAAACGTTTATACTTTTCGACATGTTTCATACCAAAGACTTCATAAACTGATGACGCACCTTGCTTTGACAATCCCTTAAATTTTTTTAAACTTACTCCTGCGCTAGCCACTATCGAACATCGAGGGAGCAAGTAAATAGGTATGTGTTTGAAAGCCCTTAATTTAGAAAATGTTTTGAGAAAAAGTAATCTACTTTTATAATAAATTACCCTTTTGTTTTGGATCCAATTGACTAGAAGACTGGTACTTTCGACAAGCTTCTGGGTCCTCCACTTTTACACTGGAACGAATATCATCCCTTTCACTACTGGAAGAATTATCTTTGTAACATAATTGACGTTCATGCTGGTGCGGACGGTGCACTGACTCAGAGTCTATGTTATCTCGTGTTCGCTTCTTTTCATGCTCACGACGTTTATACCTTTCATGTAAACGGCTTCGATACTGATTCTCCTCAAGCGATAAGTTTGCGTTTCCTGGAGGATATTTACTGGGACCTAATTTTTCACGCCTTGAATCGTCATAACGCCGATCCTCTTCACTGGATGCCTCACCCTCCTCTTTATCGAAATGAGCCATTTGTCTACAGTTATATTCAAGTTTCGACTCAGCTAGTGGCATACTAGAATCATTTTCTTCATCGGAGTAAGCCTCTCCTTCTTCACGAGGCGAAGAAATAGTACGACGGCTTTTATCACTTGGATAAACTAATTTAATGTGCGACTGTGCAGATTTAAGATCTGTGTAATTAGTACTTGTTCTTTTGAAAGTTACAGGTGATTCACTTTCATTCTGAAGCAAAAAAAGAAAATCGAAATCTGCAAAGGTTGTGCGCAAACTAAAACGGCAGGATCAAATAAGATTCAGTCCTGCTGATGCTTTTAGTACGAGTGCAATATAGTCATCAGAAACCAACTATACACACACCTTATCATAAGTACTGTAAAGAGCTCAGAAATGGTAAAATCACTCTTTACTAAGAAATAAGTAAAACAAACGAAAATCAGACTCCAGGCACATCCAGAGACACTAAGATGGAGTTTAACCAGTGATCAGTGTGTTATGTGAAAACGTGCAACTGAAAGGGAGAGCTTCTTACTCAAATTCCTGGAGATGTGTCGAATCAAGTTGAACAAGATGTCTAACTGTTAATCTAAAGGATAATCTTAAACTGGTTCTATTCTATTTTATGGTTAAACGACTAATTTACGCAATGAATTGTAAACTGAAGATAGTGATCTTAAGACATTTACAAAGTATCAATGATGTTGTATATAAAGAGCGATAAAAGTACAGAAATCAGTAACTCTATTAGCCGAAAATAAAAAAACAGAAATACTATAAACTAACATAGTCCAATTCATCATCAATTTCCACCAAGAAGTCCATTATTTACCTAGAAAAGAAATTAAAAAGGCATCATATGATTAAACAAAGATTTTAACATTCTCTCAAACCACAATTGCCTTTCAAATTGTGATGCTAACAAGAGGTTATCCAGTTGTGAAACAAATGAAAATTCATCGACATATTTCCCTAGTTATCGGTTACTATTTCAGACACTGCTAACCTAATAAAGTTCCCATACGAAATAATTCCAAATGCATCCGTGTCTTAAAAGTATAGACACTATCATTTGACTAATAGTGGATATGCCTGTATTATTCTCTAAGTCCACCAATTGTTTTATATACTTTCATAATATTTATTTTTCAGTTTCCCGATTTCTATTTGCATTGCTAAGAATTGTAACAATTAAAACACACGACGTTTTAGGAAGTTTAGTGTGCCGTTTCGAATCAATTTAGTTAGACAGAAACGACAAACAACATAGAACCCAAAATAGGTGTGAACTTGTTCAAATCGCGATAGCGTGTATCAGCAATGAGAGGTAACGGACATAAAGAACAAAGAAACCAAAATAATGAGTAGCGGGAAACGTAGACACATTAAAGATTACAAGTACAGTACTATGATTAAATTTACTACATATTAATGAGCACATTTACATTAATATCTACGTAGTTTTTGATTTTAGTTTCGCTTAGAAACTCGATTATGCTCAGTGTATTGCCATGTCAAACAAGTCCTAATTAAGTAAATAGGTGCTTATTAAAGACTATCACCCTCTTGTCGAACTATACTGTAATATTAGTCTTGGCATCCAAATGTAGCACGGCAAATTGCGATAACGTGCATATTCGTTAAGTCAATAAAGTGTATTGAATGACATGTTATTATTAGTCTGCTTACTGGGTAAAGTTTCGTTTTCTCGTCTTCAAGACACTAAGCTTGAAGCCCATTTATACTACCCAGTTATCCATACTAAAGTGAGGAGGCGTCCGAACCTTAGACTTAATTACTGGCAGCCTAATATCTAGTAAACTCAATCAGTTAATCAACGTAAGACCTGGCACATGTGTGTACAGGTCCGAGTTACCATACTACGTTAGCACGACGAGATCACATTTAACAGAATAATATGACCATAGAATGTATCGAGGAGGGATAAAGTAAAGGTGTGTGCCTAAGAATAATGAGACTTAAGATCTAGAAGAACGTAAAGTGAAAACACTTGAGTTACTGTTATTATATAGATCAGGCACATAATTTCTCTAGAGTCAATGATGCAATAGGAGCAAAAACAACTAAATTCCCACCGAGATGTTTATACTTATTACTTACACAACTGAACAATTGATAGCTAGTTATTAGGTTTCTATTCGAGACCTAATTGCGGGTCTACTAAAGAATTTTGAAAAAAAAGTTACTGCAAGACCAAGTGGTACACACTGGGCCAAACACTTTGAGCTAGCTAACAGAACTGGAGATAGAAACGTAGTGACTGCAGTAGACCCAAATGAGAATTAAATGGACTTACAGATAAAACAAAAAATTTAGTGCAGAAACTAAATAGAAATATTTTTGGTCTCAATTCCGTCTACAAGTGTGGAGGCGGTACCAAAAAGTGATACTACAAACTAGCAGTCAGATACTTTGAACGATTCACAGGATAGACATTAAAAGTGCAATTTTCATGACACATATATTCAAAAAAAATTTGCAATCCAAAAAAATCAACCGTATGACTAAAAACGACGAATGAAAAAGGAAACGGACTACAATAAACACCACAGTATGCACTTCAAGATAATATAATTGCACCAACAGTAAAGACAAAATTATTTACTACCGATCAGTGTTAGATAGCTCATCACGAATAAAACATGGTACACAATAACCTGCTGTTGAAGCACAGGAGACAGCAATAAAAGAAATTTTAAAGTTATGAAGCACTTTATAGTGACAAAACTACGGTAGAATGTAGGAATTTCTAACCAACCCTAACAACAGCGCTGCACACCCACTTTGAAAATAGTGGTAAAATGTAATAAATCCAATATCTATATGATAAGCTATTTTAAACTAATTGATTTATCTGTTCTCGCATCGGAGGCTGCGGTTACTTATTCTGGCAGCGCTTTCCATGTGGATCAAGCTCTTGAAGGCTATAAATTTGCCCTCACCTGTGTTCGTACTTTCTGGTGAGCAATATTTCTGTAGTGGAAAATAATCCTCAAAATAAATAGTTAGAAAGGTCCTTGACATTGATGCTGACCATATTTGTTGTAGCGGACACTACTAGTTGAAGGTGCTCGGTCAAGCATCATCACCAGATTACGCTACGCCGAACCGTGAAAAGCATCTCTCTCTGTAACTTGCCAGACTAGACGTTGCTAACTCAATGAGGCTCCATTCACGATCAAATATAATTTCTCTTCCGTCCTTCATTGCCCTCTGATTTGTTTCGACCAGTAAGAGTGGGTTTAATCGTTTAAAGTTGCTCTGGTAATACGACAAACGTAACTTGGTCATATATCGGGTGCAATTCAGTTCCCGGGTCTCTTTTAGGTGTTAGGGGAATGTGGAGCTGTTAGTATGCTTTTATTTGGATGTCCAGGTGCACTTATTATATTGTATACGGTGAGTAGGTCTGTCGTCAACACCCTGTAGGTAAGGATGAACAGCACCTGATATCATTACCGGTCGGTGCATTGTTTGTTTCTGAGTTAGATTATGCATTTTGGTGCTTGCCTCTAACTCGCCTCTAGAAGGTCGACAACATTTTGGGGGTTGAGGAGCGATAATGTCGTGGTTTGTTAATGCTGTCTTATTAATCTCATAAATATTGTGGGGAATAGATCTGGTGTGAGTATGCCCAGTTGCCTATTGACTCAATGCAACAGGTCGGATGCTTTCACGACATCCACTTGATAGATTTTTCCAATATTTTGATGAAAGTTGAAACCTAGGTCTTACTTTATAAAGGTAACAACTACTCGTTGCCAGCCTGTTTAATAATTCTGTTTAGTACTATCAGGAGTGCTGTAATATACAACATAGAATTTTTTTATATTGGATCAGGCAAGTATTTAGTCTTTTTCCAAACCGGTCAGTTAAAGAAGATGCCCGTCATCCTGTAGATTATTCCGAGATACGTTTATTTAGTGAGATGACACGTATGCCACTGAGTTTTACTCATTCTTAGTATTTTAATACGTATATTTTTTAATTATGGATATGCGTGGGCACAAACTGGATATACAGTTTCTTGAAGTCGGTACTGTTACAAACATATATCTGCTGCAATACAGTGGCAGAGGGCCAGAGTAATAGATTTACTGTTTATCATGACTTAGAGGTAGTTGCATTGTGGCTGGTGACAAACACCTTTTCTCAATTTTGAGAAATACAAGGCAAAAAGCCTCTGTTGGTCTCTTTTAGTTAAGCTTCGGTGAGCATTCAATCTTTTGTCGGTTTTCCACTTCTCTATCCTGACCAGGTTTTGTCGTAAGAGTTTTGTGTTCTCGTTCTCCTTCATAGCTCTCCACATTATTACGTCGTCCGCATATATTACAAAGGAAGAGCGGCTACTTAATGGAAGGTTATATTTAAAAATTTGGAACGGTAGTTGCCCAAGGACTTAGTCTAGTGATACTCAAGACGTGGCAGATCACCTGTGTGAGTACAATCTTTACACCTCAGCACGGAAATTTCACTCCAACAGATAATTCTGTAGCTAGGATTGTAACGGTTCTGTGTAGCCTATTGCTACGACCTTATGGATAAGCAGACTATGGGGTATGGTGTCAAATGTTTTTGCGAAGTCCAGTAGTATTGTGTGAATCTGAGTGTTAGTGTCCTTACAGATCGTCCAGTCATTCTAGACGAGACGGTTGATAGTGTTACAGGATCTGTTACACCGGAAGTCATATTGTGATTCATGAGGCATTTTACGATTGTGGATGCGCGAATCGGTAACCTACCTCCTGGCTAAATAATCTATACAGTTGTTTTGGATTCTCTAACAACCGTTAAGCCAAGTATGCTTGCAACTTACTTTTATTATTTCTGACACGTAATTCGCGCCTATTTTCCAAATATAGATACAGGTTGTGGTCGGAGATCTTCTGTGAGGTCCTTTATCTGTGCTAAGCCTACTTTTTCGCTTTAAAAAATGCTTACGGTTCCTTGTCTTAACCACGAATCCGTCTTAGCTAGTTTACCTTATCAAGACGGTGTGGGAGGGGAGGGGGGATGTGCATCATGAGGTTGAATCATTAGTGATACTTTCGGCTGCCGTGTAGCCAGCCAACAGCCGAAAAATGCCAATGACCAGAAACCTAAGCTGCGACACTGAAGATGAGAGCACAAATAAATCAATTAGTCTAAAATAGCTTGTCATACAGATATTGGATAGTAGATGTGACCTTTGTCAGACAACTCGTTTTGTCTTCCAAGGTCGTCGTGCTAACTATCCAGATGCTTAATATTAACGTTGGAGTTTTAGGGCATGTTGACTCAGGAAAAACAAGTTTAGCAAAAGTTCTAAGTACTGTTGCTAGCACCAGTGCATTCGACAAAAACCCCCAAAGTAAGAAACGAGGTATCACACTTGATCTTGGTTTCTCATCCTTCATCGTGAACTCTGCAAGCTACCCATTTACGCCTTCAATACAGCAAAACTTCGAAAAAGTTCAGTTCACACTTGTTGACTGCCCTGGACATGGGTCTCTTATAAGAACTGTTCTATGTGGTAAGTTAAATTTCCACCCGAAATCTCGCTGTTATACATTTTGGTCGTCAGTCCTATATTTTATCACATTGTTTATTGTAACACTATTGTTAATTAAGTTTATCATCTCTCAATTCGATTGGTACACTTAGACTTTAAGATCTTTACATTCTAAGTGGTATATGTAGCATACTAGGATACAGTTACAGCATTTGCCAATATTCATGTACAGACAAAATTAAGCTGTTGCTTATTTGCGCCTGCCTTCATACAAGTACAGTTCGGTTTTGACCATAGATACGTACTATGGTATCAAACAATATAATTATTGTTTCCTTGATTAAAACAAGGAATTACATTGAAATAATTTTATCAATATTCAACCCAAATAGCTGACTTTATGTTTTTCGGTTCCTCTTATCATTCAGTGTGTGTAGGAAAGCACGTAGGCGGAATACTCAAGCAAGATAGCTTATTTGCACTGTTAAAGATGGGCTACTCAAACATGCGGCTACTATTATCTCTGGAGGATTTCAACAACCACATTGTTGTTCAGATTTGATTTAGTTATGATGAAACGTAACTAGCTAACTCATCAGAAAGAATGGGACTGTCTAATGTCCCCGTGACTTCACTACGAGTTCAAATATTTTTTATTACGGTATGCAGGTACCACCCACTTATTTTGTGTATTCAATTATAACAGGTGCCTACCAAAATATTTCATTTCGTAAACGTAATTTTTACTTGTGTCTTTGGACTCTTCTTTTTGGGAAACTTTTTGCTCGTCGTGTAACCTTTTCCAAATAGTAAAATGCAGTTTTTTTAATCCAAGTTTATATCATCCTTATTCTTCCTAGGATCACAGATAATTGATGTTGTTATCCTTGTTGTCGATGTCACCAAAGGGTTTCAAACTCAGACTGCAGAATGCCTGGTGATAAGTGAAATCACTTGTAAGAAAATGTTGGTGGTTTTAAATAAATGTGACCTGTTAGACACTGATCAGAGGTGTGAATTAATCCAAAAGGTATTTTGACTTTTTTTTATTAAACTGTTCAAAGATGAGAAAGCGTATCTTAAAAACTTTGGAAAGTACAATTTTCAAACGGTCGGAAATTGCAGAAATTTCAGCTGCCTCTGGTGGTATTCAAGTAGAGTGAAAGTTACTTCTCATAATTCTTTAAATGCGTCTACGCTATTTTTCTTTATGAACATTTTTCAATATGCTGTCTTAATGGTACATTTTTGATAAACGTTTTCACATGGTGATTATTTATCCCATTCAATAGTGAAGTTTTCATTAGTACAATAAAGTTTATTGTGTAGTGACTAGGACAAATCTTTACTGTTTGCATTAACCTCCCTGCTAATTGGGGTGTGGCAGCTTAAATTGATGTACATGTGTACCAATTTCTACGTTGTAACTGACTGACTGACTGAGTTTTTACCTGCAGAATGCTTTCAGCCGTGTGTTTGTGGATGATATTGCCTTTCTGCGCGATAACACAAGTTATATAAACCGCACTTACTTAGTTGGCAATCAGTATCCGTACGTATGACATGTACTTTACACCTTCCAAGTGCAAAGTACTTCTACAAGACTGAAAAAGACCTAAATGCTCTTGTGAATTCGTACGATGGTTGTAAAATTAGAGGTTCTATAATTAAGACTACGTCGAACGTCACTTATCCTGATGTAACTTCTGATCTATCTTGGTCTTCGCATGTTTTGCTAATATCAAAGAGAGTATTTCGTTTAATATATTATGTGAAGCAACTACGTAGTTTTGGTATTACCAAGCAGTTATTACTACAATTAATCAGTTCCTGTATATTACCGATTATTTTATACTGTCCCCCTTTATTTTTTCCCGGATTTTTGAGAAAAGACTGTTGTGCTGCGTCGAGTAGTGAAAGCTGTCAGTAAGGTGTGTGGTGAGAACTGCGACGTCATTATAAACACAGTTGTAAATAAATATTAAAATCCTGCTATCTAATGCTATCCCATCTGATATAAACCACCCTCTTCATTCACATCTCTCTTCTGGCAGAACGCGACGCTGCTACATTAGAATTGAAGCACGTAACTTAAAGTGTAAATGTCCCACTATCTCATATTTAGCACATGGAAAATTCATAGGAGTCAGTCTAATTGGAAATTTATGCTCTTGAAATACAGACTAATATGTAATGAAAAGACCCCTGTTTCTTATCCATCTAAATTGACTTTATTATTTTTTGCTGACATTATATATATATATATATATATACATAATTTTTCAGATGTGTATATGAAAAAAGACTAACTTATTGAGACACTGTATGCTGAAAATTCATATTGCATTAAACATAATATTGAATAAAGCTGCTATTATTATTGTTATTATTATCATTATTACTATTATTATTATTATATGTACATCACTCCAAGTCAGTCAGTCAGTTACAACGTAGAACTTGCTACATGCGTACATCAGTTCAAGTTGCCATGCCCCAATTATCAGATAAAGATTAAATTGTCGGACCGAATCCCAGAGTAGAGGAGGTAGTAACAGAACTAGTATTAATGGCACGGATTGGAGATAGAACATAAGATTTTAAAAATTATGTAATTCAGTAAACAGAAAATTATGATGAATTCAGAAGCCTAAAATTTGGAGGAAGACTAGAAATGGATGCACCTGCGCCATTGTGAACAATTTTGAGTCGTGTCACACAAAGTCTCTAACCACTAGTTATGATCATCACGCGGACCCCAACCAGGTATTAGTCGTCGAGGTAGGCGGTGGTCAAGCATATGTAACACATGTCTTAACTACCTCAGCTGATGAAGATTTACTACTTCATCAATAGACTTACCGTACTTACCTAGTACTCTGTTCTTAACCCACGTACTGCTTACGTGGTGGTCCCAGCAAACATGAGCAATGCTTCGAAGACATCTATGATCGAATACTAGGAGCCTACGATTATCCTCTATCCTTAACGGCTATGTTTTATATCCATAAAGTAAAACGGATCGAACTGCTGCGCAGTAAACGCGTTCTTTAGTCGGAAAACGGATGTTTAAGGTAGTCAAAAAATTCTGAATTTTATCAGCATCTTCACCCAAGAAAAATATATCATCTGCATATTCTAAGTCACTACGTTTATCTCACGGAAGGAGGTCAACCCCGGAGAAATCAGACGATGACAATGTTAACTCTAAAAGTATGTCAATGATAAAATTGAATTAAAATGGGGAAAGCGGACAACGTTGACAAACACCACTTGAGGTAATCAGTTCCGACGACAGTTTACCATAAGCTCTGACTCGACATGTGGTGTTCGAGTAGAGGGCTTGTATAAAGTTAATGTACTTCTCTGGTACGCCTTCCAATGACAGACACTGCATCATAACCTTACGATCGGTAGAGTCAAATACCGCCTTAAAGTCAAGGAATACACCTATTGTAGGGCGTCTAAAGGCGTACTTATGTTCTAGAGCCTACCGAAGTGTGAATATTTGGTCTATACAACCACGTCCAGGTCTGAAACCACCTTGGTTTCCTCGAGTTTGCTCTTCACGAGCTTTAGTTAGGCGTCGAAGTATGATTGAAGCCAATATTTTGGACACTATATTCGTTAAGCTGATTCCTCTGTAATTGTCGCAAGAGGACTTCTGTTCTTTCTTATAGATTGGAACGATTAGTGTTTGAGACCAGTCAGATGGGATTACTTCCAGTTCCCAAATTCTAGCCAATATCCCGGTTAATCTCGCTGCTAAAACTGGACCACCAATGTTAAATATTTCAGAGGTTAACCCACCAGGTCCTGCTGCTCTCCCTCGCTTTAGATTCCCTATAGCCTTCTCAACCTCACTAAGACTTGGGGGGACCAATGTTAATTTGCCATTCGGATTGCTTGGGAATGGTAGGCAACTAGGATGAAACTGAGGGCCAGTCGAACTGTTCCCTAAAGTGTTCTGCCCATCGGTCCAACCTTCTGGATTGACAGTGAATCGTGCTCCCATCTTTATCTGAGATAGTTTCACTTACAATCGGATTTCTGATACCCGTTTCCTTGATAAGTCTGAACAGTTGCCTACTGTAACCTATTGCCACTGCCTTTCCCATCTCCTTAACTTTCATCACCCACCATTACCTACGATCATTGCGCATGCTTGAAACCACCTTGTATTTATGTTACATTCCTCATCGTGTTCAAAACCAAATGGGATGTGTTGACGAGCATCTATTAGTTCAGTAGACGCAGCTAAAATCCACTGAGTTTTCCTGACTTTTTGGTTTGATTTACAAGTAGATATTACTACTGTTTCGACAGCCTTTTGGATATCATTCCGAGCTGACTCGGGATGGTTGACTAATTCGTTTTCTAGTTGTTCCTGAAATGCATTTTCGACTTTTTCATCATTAAGTTGAACTTTGAGAGGGGTCCTTGCCGTAGATCTTTTACGTCCAGTGAGACGCAGACTAATACGCGCTCGTACTAAAGCGTGATCTGAGTCTAAACATGTACTCCAAAATGAGCGGCAGTCTTCTATCGAGCGTCTCCAACGGTGGTTGATAGCAATGTGGTCTATTTGAGACTAGTGTTGAGTTGATTATGGGGGTTGCTTTGTCAACCTATGTCTTTCTTTATGTTTAAAGTTGATGCTTCCGAGAAATAGACGGTTATCTGAGCACAGTTGTAATAAACGATCGCCATTATCTGTTCTTTGAGCCTCGATACCATAGGATCCACCTAGGTGCCTTTCGGTTTCGCCTAATCTACCTACTTGGGCATTAAAATCATCAGCTACCAATACTGCATCAATGCACTTAACTTTCTGAAGGAGGTATGAAAGCTTTCTGTAGAATTCATCCTTTCATCTGAGCTGCAGTTAGTTGAGGCGTAGGCAAAGACAACAAAGCGGCAACGGCGTGTGTCCTATCCTTCCGAGTTCACACTGCACCGTTTAGACGGACAGTGCATAAGCGACTGTCTATGGGAATTCAGTCAAGGAGAGTCTGTTTAGCTTTTGGACTTAATGCTATGCCTACACCAACAAGGCGTCGAGTGGTAGCAGCAGGGTCTCTAGAGATAGGAAGGGTAAACCGGGTCGGTTCTATATTTCAACAAGTTAAGGTCATGCGAATGATTGTACTTGGATCCTGTATATGCGTTTCGGAGGCGTAGCAGACATCGATGGAGCTAGAATCTAGAGCTATAGCTAAGGAGGCTTGTTGTTCTATTTGGCATAATGTCCGAGCGTTAAGAGCTCAGATATATAGTTTAGTGCGAGGTTTCAGGAGACTAAGAATAACATTTCATGAACTCGAACCATAAACACTAGAGATGTGAGGTGATGAAGTCATGCAAGTAAGCTTTTTTGGAGGAGAGTTATTAAGAGTTGAGGGTGGGATTTGACCTCGAACAAGATGATCTCGTTTGTTGTTCGAGGTATGAGGGCGGTTGTCACTTATTGGCTGCCCATATCATGGAAGGATATTACTTCTCGAGGTACCTGAAAAAGAAACTGGGTTAGTGTTGGTCATAGTGACCTGGGAGTGAGATCACAGGTCGGAAGGGACAACTGCTTGAGGCCGACCACACACAACCCCGTTATAGAAAGTTTTTAAAGTGTTAGCTCCGTTCTTTAGAAGGCCTTACTGCCAGAGACGGAAATCCGTGGAATCACATGAGGTTTGATATTTTTAGGGTCGGCTTTTTCTAACGCTTTCCTTCCTTTGTGAGAAGGCAGCATCGTTGCAGATGCTCGTTATCCGAGGGAATTACCTTACTGCTGTCACACCCCGATGCAGTCAGTAGTTCGACTTCGCCCTTATATCTTAGGTTACTGCTGTTAGTCTTGTCTCTCTCCAGCAGACCTGCTTGGCATGCTTGAACCTAGAGGAACAAGCGTTCCAGCCAATATAGCTCGGTTGGGTCGTCACGATAAACAAGCCCGACCACCACCAGCTACGGTCGGGATCAGTCCAGGTAGTCACATATTAACAGCACAGCAAGATGAACACCAATGTACTAGAAACCGTGGTAACATCAATAGTTGTAGAAAGAAAGTTTAAACATAGGAAGAATTGTTCGTAAGAAAATAACTAATTTGTATAAAGAAAGGCATAAAATAATTTCAAAACTCCGAAATTAAAGAGGCATAAAGAGAATGCAGTTACACCAATGCAACCAGTTGTGAACCATGTCACCCAGAGTTTTCAATCATTCGTTGTAACAATCGCACTGGCCACAACCAGGTAGTCCGCGTCTGTATAAATTTTATTATTTGCACAATAATTTCAGTATACATGTACATTTCTCAACGAATTATGGTGATATAATGGTGCTAGATTGTGTTACACTTCTTTCGATAAAGAAAATCATTTAAACATTCTTAATGCTATTTTATTGTGAGTTTGTTACAGACATCTAAATAATCTTGTCTTTAGTCGTTTTCCTAGTAGCATTGTTACAGTAAGTAACTACTTAAATTGATTCGTCTCAGATTGAATGCATCATTTAGTTGCCTTTATTAACCGTTTTACAATCCCACATTCATATCTATAATATATTTCTCATCATTCTTACCATTTACTTATGTTTGTTATCAATGACTTTTGTTTCATTCATTAGGCAATACAATTTATAATTTGTGTAACAGGTAGAATTTACATCTGAACAACTTGCGAATAATTCACAAGAAGTTGAAAATTTGATCACGTTGCTTGCACAATCAATATCCGACCCAACTGAAAATCGTAATAAATTGAAAGATAGGAGTTTTATTTTTGCTGTGGATCATTGTTTTACAATTACTGGACAAGGTACTATTCTTACTGGAACTGTACTCTCTGGAACTACTAGTGTTGGTCAAGTAATGTAGACTCTTTTCTTCGTTTCATATTTATCTCTTCTGTTAGCACATTAGAAGTTGATTTTATTTCTTTTTATCCACATTAATGATTTCTTCGATTGCATACTAAACTTCAACTACTAATATTGTTCGAGTTGGATTGTGACTGGCATGCAGGACGCGCGTAACAGAAACTGATCAATTTCAGTCCATGATAAATCATGGGGAACATCATAATATATTCTAATCCAACTGCTAATTTTTCCTTCTGTTTCATTTACTTGTTTCATATGCTACTTCAAGAGTTGTGGAAATTGGAAACTAAAAATGTTAGAAGAGTAGGTGAAAATTGTCTATCTCAATACATTTTATTAGAGGCTGTGGAGGAAGAGATTTATTTACTTTAGATATAACATACTGATAAGTTGAACATCTAACCCACCTGTATTTATAAAGAGGACGGAGAACAAATCATTAAATCATATGTTATAAAACCTGTAATACTTCCTCTAAAAAACACTTACACAAATTAGGACTTAAGCAAAAGATTCATTCAAACGAAGAATCAATGAACAACTATAACTCACCAACAATTTGTGGAGTTGGTGGGAATCCATACATATTAAAACACGTGAAACCATTAATAATATACAAAACTAATCCACCTTCAAACATTTCAACTATTACTTTTCATCTTCGAGAATCAACTATCCTATAACGCCATCATCTTATCACAAGCGTTGTTAGTAAAATTCATCATTTTGTTTGTCTGTTTTCTAAGTTTTGTAGCTTATGGTACTTCGAAAATTACTTATTGTGTTTAATACGATAGAGATTTTTAAAACTACACTGTGCAAACGACTTAGGACAACACTAAATAAGATAAGAAGATGAATGACACAGTAACCAGTAATTAAGAAACAGATAAAGGGATTATCAGGAATATGGTTTTGTTGGGGAGTGGGGTGGGAGATAGCCTTGTCGGACCCACAAATGTACAAATATTCCTAAACCATACATAAAACTTTATATTGATATTTTTTGAAAGCTAAACTTTTACCATATTAATTTGATTTAATGGGAGCTGTGTCCCAGTGTAAATGTGATAACATCTAGTTGTATTAATTTGATGTGATTGTTTACTCAATTCGTAAAATAATCACTCATTTTAACATTTATAAAGTTTATTCAGTTGATGATTCTCCTTAGCTAGTAATCATTGTAGTTTAATTGATATGCGAACGAATACACTTAATTAAACGTTGGTTTGTATTGCTGAACCGTTAGACTCATCATTTGATAGGTCTTACTTCTTCAGCTTGAGACTAAGGATCAGGTCAAACTGATGACAGGCTGAGTATACCTAGTCATTATTGAGGAGTTCCAGATCAGTTTTGAAGCTGTTACTGTCATTTTAACACGTAATTTAATAAAATTCATCAATTCTTTACAGTCAATGTAGTCTTCTCTCATTGAAACATTGATCTGTTTCATTAAATTTGTTTTAATCATAGTTTACAACTTCTCTTCTACTCAATGGTTCCTACGATGCTATTTTTATTATCTTTAACAGATAATTGGATTGCCTTATCAACGAATCCAAAAGAAAATTAAATCTATTCAAAGATTTCGTCAATCAATTCAATCTATTGGACCAGTATGGCTACTGAATTGTCTCATAATGATACTAAAATTAACCTTATTATTAACATTTACAAACAACTAGATTAAATGTTTATTATGAGTAATTTTTGAAATTTTATTACATTTTAAAACTGATTATAACAAGTTTACATGTCACGATGAATCAATTAAAACGGAACAAAAAGTGCAGACTAATAAAATCTAAAGTAAAAGATTAGTAGAAGAAGAATGTATGTGTGTGTATGTGTGTTAAACAGGAACAGCAATGTTGTCATCGATTGCTAATAATGTATTACCGTGTTATTCTGTACTTTATTGACTCAATAAGTCATGGCTTCTCGCTAAAGGCACTGTGATTATCACGTAATCTAATATTTCAGTAGTGTTTAATGTTGTAGTTTCATATTGCTGAATATTCCTGGTAATGTGTTTGTAGTAAGTAACACTACAGGACTTGTAACGATTTAAGAGGCAATGACATGTAGATGTATCTATTGGTACTACTACTTTAGTAGTTATCCTTCTGTGCTGATGCACTGTGGTAACTTGAATCAATGAATATGCATGCTAGATTCTGCATTACTTATGATACGATCTCAGTATATGCATATACTCTTAAGGAGGAGAGTCAGAAAAGAAGACAAAAGGTTTATGCGTTTCTAATAATTCGCCAATCGACAATGAGTTGAATTTGAACGTGTTTTCCACATAATTCTTTTTGTTATTTTCTTTTCTCAAAATTGTTTACCTCAGGGTGATCGCGCTGGTATTTGTGTACCACAATTAGATGCCAATTTGTTAGAACGTGGTCTTGTTGGTGATATAACTTCAACAGATAATTTAACACCATGTTATGCATGTATTTTATCTTGTGTTAGAAAAGTATCATATTTTAAATCATCCATTAAAAGTAAATCACGTTTACATATTTTTGTTGGTCAAGAAACAGTTTTGGCCAGTTTAACATTCTTCGCTAAAGTAAAACCCGAACATGATTATACTGATAATACTGAGAAATCGTCTGAATTCGACAAGACAGCAATGTATCACTACGTTGAGGAAATTCCAAATGTAACAGGTTAGTGATTACCAATTTTTATTTATATGTATGTATAGAAAAAAGTGGAGAAACGGACTGTTTATCATTGATGTTAGTTTACTTCTTGGATTGACATAAGTTCCGTTGCCATGACAAATTAGTAGACTGAACGGCTGTCTTTCCTTAGTATGCAACCGTCCTGTATCGCGTGCTGATTAATGTGCTGCAAACCGGGCAAATGACATTTCAGTTTCTTTGATTTAAAACATATGGGTAAAACCAATGAATTGGTAGCTTTCTAGGCTCAATCTTCACTGGGGGGGAATGGGCGCCCAGTTCTGGTAAGCGTTGTACTTTGAGGAAACAGCTGTACATCGCTCTATATTTCATATTGACCGTTTAATCCAGATCAACTAACTCGTATATATCGCATAGGCTCTATATTGTGCATGTATTGTGTCATAGTAAAATTGTGTGAACGAAGAATATTCTTCCCGATAAATTTTTATATCTACATAGTTCACTAATTAGTTGACAATACAAAACGGATATCCAAATACAGTACATACATTTCAGATTATTAGTGTCAAGTGACTGGTTTTATGTAATACGTTAATTTCAATTAAGTTTATTCGTCAACTGAAATTACGAAGGTAATCATCATCATCATCATCAGAATAAATATAATGGGATGAGAGTAAGCAACAATGTAAGCACAAATCATTTTAAAGGTTAGGCATGCAGTGAATTATTAATGCAGACATTACACAGGACATTTCATAGGACATGTAAGGAAAATACGACTAATGTTTTCTACATTTCCGGTGATGCCACTGATACCAAACTATTAGTCATATTAACTGGTCATCTCATTTTGTAATCATCAACTCAATCGCTCCAACAGAGCAAGCTACATAGGTTGATACTCTACGGATTTGCATTTTCATGTTTGTAGACATTTCCCAAATTGGGTAAAAATCTGTATTTAAAACAGTAAATAACTTGTTACTCTCCCATTTAGTTAAAACTGGCTATACTTTCAGCATAAGTCGGTCCTTTCCAATAGTTGATCGTGTTAGCAATTGTCTGTGGAAATCTGTTAGTCTGAAAGTTCTTCAAATGATAAAAACAGTAGCTAATCGGATTCAAATCACTGATGATTTGAGTACAGGATAGAGATGTTCAATGGATCCTTATAACCTGGCTAATCTAAAGGTAAATAAGTGAATTGTTGTGTTAATTATAAAAGGGTTTAATTTGTTTATTTAAAGTACACATTGACTTTTTAGTAATGTCACTCACTTCCCATTAATGTTGTCAAGGTCTGCTATCTGTTTCTTACCACAATTGATTGCACTTAGCTCAGTGCTTAATGTGAAGAGGTGTAATGTGAATGTTAGCATCAGTACAGAAATGTGGGTACATCTAGGTAATGAGTTCTACTTTACACATTCCAAATTTAATCATACTTGTGATTTAACTTTATTTTGATGTGTTCCTCTCAAGATGTATATGGTTAGATCTCTTGTGCTGTTAGAGGTACGAGGGCGGTTATCACTTCCCGATTTCCCACACCGTGGAAGGGTCATTCTTGAGGAACCTGAAAGAGAAAGAGGATTAGAAGAGGTCGTGATGACCTGAGAGTGTGACCGCAGTGTCCAGGGACAGCTGTTTGAGGTCGGTTGAGTACATTAATTGTTGCTCCGGTTGTCGGAAGTGGGGGGCATCGGCCTCATGGCTTCCGAAGGAACTCGGCTTTCACCATGAAGCGTCATATTGGTCCTTCCAATTCCCAAGGCAGAGTTAGAATTATTATATAGGTTTTTACTCGTGAACTGTTTTTTAGCATGATAGTTGTTTTACGGGATGGGGTTGCTAACCCCATGCCCAACCCTCCTCCTTTATCCGGGCTTGGGACCGGCAGCAAAACTGTGGGGGCTACAGGCGGAGTTGATGTATATGGTAACAGAAACTGATCATATTCTTTTTAATGAATTATCGTTAAACTATGTGATTCACCGTACAACATGATAAATGATACAATTAAATTGAATGTTTCGTTATTCATTATCTTATTGTTTAAAATTGTTATATTAATTAGTACAATTGTTGTAATCCATTCTTTTTTTTTGTCTTCTATCATTGTTATTATATTAGATGATAAACTTTATTTATTATTGGAATTTGAACATCAAGTTATATGTCCAATGAATGGATTAGTTATTGGAGCTAAATTAGATACATATGCAGTAAATAGTTGTCGTATAGCATTGCATGGTCATGTTATAATACAATTAAATGATTTAAATTATAAATCGAATAATTTGAGTAAATTACTTGTAAGTTTCGATTTGTCTCATCGTCTTCTTTACAATCTTCTATGTATGTATCATTCTTTGGTTAATTGTTGTGTACACTGTTATAGAGTTACTCATTCTTTACATTCTGTGAATATAACATTTACATAGGTGTGTACAGTGTGCATTGACAACTTGAAATAGTATCTCAGAGAAAAAAAAAAAGAGAATTCCTTGAATTGTTACAGCGAGTTAATGGTCGCGTTCATGTCAGCATATTCTAACTATCCTGTAGTTTATGCTGTATTTAGTTGCTAGTAAATATTGAGCTTACTATATATCCATAACCGTATTTCTCGTACTTCTCTTATCTATTCTCATTAGTGACTAGTAATGAAGATGAAGAATAAATTCCATGGGGACAATAAAATAATTGTACTATACTTTCTTTATTGGTAAAACTCATTATCACATTCTGTTGTTGTTGTCTGTTGTTTCGATTCCTTACATGCCTGAAGACGCTAACTGCCTACTATGTAAAGTGCGAAGTCTACTAAACTAAGCAGAAAGCCGATTATTTACAGGCATAATGTATATATATTTGTGCATTACTTTACTTCACAGTTTTAAACCAATAAGCTACGATGTTGGATTAGTTCAATAAAATATCCATCTTTGTGTTTCCTTCGAATTTCTGTGCGAAACCTTGAAGGACAACACGTCCAACGGACTGACCTATCGTTTTGAGTACTATGTACAATGTTTAATTAACATATTTGTATTGATTCTTTCTGTTTTCTGGATAGAAGGCATACTATAGGGATTTCTCTTTAATAAAGACTATTTCATAGCTATGAATGCAGGGTATTTTAATTTCTTCACAGTAGATACATAATTATCTGATATAATCAGCACACGTTGTATACAACACTACATTGATCAAAGTTTATTTTATCGTTATCTAGTTGAGCGATAGTTCCAGTTGATGTAAGTATCGAGTGTTCAACAGCTTGAATTTTACCCCTAAGATTAACAACATTAACAACTTAAAACCCGTCACATTTGCGTTAGTTCAAGTCACCATGACATATTAACACGTCGAGATCAAATTATCAGGATTAATAACAGAATATAATGTAATGAGAATGAATGAAACAAAGTAATGGAACTTTAGTTCAAAAGACGATAAAGATTGTATGCACCTTCACCAATGTAGTTGATTTTGAGCCGCGCTACTCATTCTCCCCAACCGCTGATCCCAACCATTTCACAACCCAATCAGGTAGTTTACAACTATTAACGCGACTCTGACCAATAATCCGTAACTTCATAGGGTAGTGCTGAGTTTTGTCTTGGCCACTTTACCCCTTCATCAGCTAACATCGTGGGTTGAATTTGGTGATGTTTGAACATAAGTAACACATCTCGTAATTACTTAATGCCGTAAATATCCTCAATCTCATCAATCGATTCGTCATCCTTGTTTAGTACTCCGTGTCTAGTGTCAAGATTTCTTACGTGGTCTTTCCAGGACACACAAGTAGTCCACTAAAGACATCTGTGATCAAAAGCCTACAGTTTTTACATGTCTTCTAATTTGATGGATGATGGAGTCGATGGAATATAATTCTTTTGTGTTTAACAGAGAGATACCTATTACGCCACACTCGATGCAAGTCAGTAAAGGCTAAACGAGCCTTCTAAATCCGTTAAGCTGCTTAATGAAAAACCGATTCACCAGAACTCGTTAAACTTCCATGATAAGTGATGTCGTCAATCTAATCAACTACTTTACTCTCTGTGATCAATCTTGACAATTACTTAGTCCAGTTGTGATGTAATGTTTTGTATTTAAAAGAAGAGAAATACATCTCAGGCTTGTTTGCACGGTTAGGCATAGTATTTAACAGACTATATGTTTTCAGTGTTTCGACCGAATAAAGCTGTTATCTGCATATTTATACCGTAATATTATGATTGCTTAATATGCATCTTTATTTTTGCCACAATCAAAAAATATTCGCGTGTCCTGTGAATCTACAACTACTTTTAATTTCCACTCACAATCTCTATCACATTCGATCTCGCCAGATACCGACAAACATTGAGTTCATCGAACTGTAGAGATGCAGTTTGGAACTTGTTAACTTCTACGCATAAAGTTTTTTGGATGTTAATTTAGATTTTTAAGTTATGTAAATATTTTAAAATTTTATTAGGTATGTAAATCTAAAACTCGTCGAGGTCATATAGAACGAGTTGTTAATTCACGAGTGTGTATTGTTCATGGTTTATTTAAACGTGAAACCAATTGGGAAATATTTGTTGGTCTACGTGCTTATGTAACTATTAAATTGAATGAGACACATTCTACTGAAACTCAACGTATAAATGGTTACATTGAATCAAGTTTTGGTCAAAGCGGAAAATGTCGTTTAGCATTAGACAGTACGTTTATTGCATTTTATATATAACCATATATGGAAAGTGTTAAATGTTGTAGTCATTTGTCTAGGAAGTAAGATCGAATATGAAATTTGTTGGCTAATCGAATTGTTTTCCTTTCTCTCGAAAAGCCTTAAATAGATATTTGGTAATTATAGCGTGTTCGTAGTTATGCTTATCTGATGTCCACTACTATCGTAAACCTTATTGGTTCGTAAATACTAAGCACTTAGGTTATTTTCGTTCCAGCTAACCAAGATATTCTTAAACTTTTCTATTGTCAGTTATCTTTATTTACTTTGTGTATGCGTATATGTTTCTGCGTATTTCAACTGATTAGGCTAATTCACTATCACATAAGAAAGTTTATTTCTTTTTCTGTTATTTACCACCAGGGTGGTTATGCTTTCAAATTAAGTAATGTTACCTGGAATGTCTCTATTGTTTACCAGATATGATTGTAGTCTTTTCGATTATTTATCTGTCAGCTTATTTTAGGGAGTTCTGTATGTTAAAGTTTAATCGTCACTCTACTGTTCTGTTCTCAGAAATTACTAGATAAAACTTACTGGTGATTGACAGTACTACAGATAACATCAGCCTTCAGATACAGTCAATAACCGTATGGATTTATGCTATAATCATTAAACATGTACTCGTAGTTGTGTAATAATCACTCAGCTAACTTGTCAAAGGGGTTAATGATCAACCATTTTAACCTAACTGTTACCATTTTTCAATTTATTTCGATTGTTCGTCATGCCTACTTTGTTAAAACGCGTTTTGATTCTCTTACAGTTTATTATAGCCTTACATTTTTATTCACATTATTAAACATAATTTTGATGTTTTCTTTTGTTTTACATGCTTATTTTGGGAAGCACATCTTGTCACCATTTACCAAAACAGTTCATCATAGCGACACTCGTGTCATTTATTTTCAGGAAAACATTCATTTCAACTTATGGACCTGTATTGTATTTAGTAGATTAAATGTAGCTCACAGTTAAATTTCTCATTCTAATTTCTAGTTTGCTGTGCAGAAACAAGCGTTTTAGTGTATCAATGACACCGATTGTATAATCTGCTTTCTTTATCGTATTCAGTTCTTATTCATCTTATAAGAGCAAAATTCTGTCTGATTACCCATACTCTATATGTTCTTATCTCGTTTTTATATATTCCTTATATAGGTGACCTTCCTGATGAAATATTGGCACAATATTCCTCAAAAGGAGGTAGAAAGCAAGTCTCCCAACCTGATATTGAAGTTGTCCTTGAATTCAAGAAAAATGTATTCGATCCACAACGTCGTATTATCCAATAACATGTGAAACGAGATTAAATAAGAACTAGTTATTTTTCTATTGAATGCTCAGTTTACATCCGTTTGCATTTTTCTCCTTTCAAATTGTCAAGTGTACTGATCCATGTCATTTCAATTGCTTTATAAACTTTAATCATAATTTTGTTTTTAAAGAATTTGAATTCACTGGGTCATAGTCTCCGCTTTTTAATTTGATTATCTGTTTATTTTAACAAAGCTGGCTAATAATTGCGAACCTAAGAAGGTTGACACCAGCTTAGTCAATTATTGTCTCATAGTTTCTCTAGGCAATATCTTACCAATATGGAAATGCGCCCAATCTCCAGTTTGAGTTAATAAAGTAGTGCATTTTTAGTTTTATTGTTTAAAAACTATCTGCCACTAGTGTAAATCAAATAACTTGTAATGAGCGCACTGACTCAGTCAACCATTAGCGACCCAGAATCTGCACATATACGCATACTTCCAAGTTACCATACTATTCTAGCATAACGAAATCGAATTCACAGGATTGGAATGGCACACTGACTACAAGGAAGTAGCTTTATGGATAATATGAATTGACCCGTTTAGCTTATCTTGATGTCTGGTTGATGGGTTTCTTCCCACCTGAAACAATGTGGCCACTAGTTTTAGTAATATAAGTCATCATTTATTCATCTGCCGCCTAGGTACTGATAACCTATCTAAAATTGTTTGCTCTTGAGATTACTTCATCAAAATTGTGCAGTCTTACAAATAAGAAATATTAGTGTTCATCCCCTTTCTATTTGCTTGTCTATGAAGCTTTAGTCTACCTTACGTTTCATAGCTTAGTGCTATGACTTTACCGCGTTTTTCATCACCTAGCTCATTGCCTGAATTAATCAGAAATAAAATAGGTTGGCTGCAGTGCATGCCATGCAAGCAGACTTATGGAATTATGGGCTAACTTGAGACGTATCCTTTATATGATGATAATGAAGTATATAGTACTCGGAAGAGAGTAAGGAGTCGAACTACTGTTCTTCATATTATTCATCGTACAGCCAGAGACATGGTTGTTTGTTAAGATCTATGTAGCGACAAATAATCCTCTATGTACATTGTTGCGTAAGCTCTCGTCATTAATGCTGACCATATTTGTTTTAGTGGACACGACTAATTAATGGCTCTCGGTCGAGCATCACTAGTTGACAACACGATGTGGGAGGCAATGCTCTAGTTAGCCAGCTTAGATGTTGCTATCCCGTTGACGCTCTACTCGTGATCAAATGTAACTTCTCTTCCATCTCTCACTACCTTCTGATTTATTCTTATCTGTAAGTGTGGGTTTAATCGTAAGAAGTTACTCTGGTTATACAACAAACTCAAGTTTGCCACATACTGGGCGCACTTCACATATATTTCGTCAGACCTCTCCCACCAGAAGAACGTGCACATATACGGCAGTCTGTGGATTGTTTCACTAGACGGCCCACGTGGAGCTTTTCAGGCACGGAGTATCCAATTCGGCTGTTCGGTCTGTCATAATCACAGAGGAAGGTTCACAATTTAAGAGCCAATTGTTTCACCTCTTAGCAGAAGCCCTAAGTACAAAAGGATCCGGATCACTGGTTGACTAGCCTTTTCTAACAGAATGGGTGAAAGATTCCACAGACAGTCGAAAGCTAACCTTAGTTAATCGAAGCAAGCATAATTGAATTGGAATTTTCCTAGTCATTTTGTTGGTGATCCAAATATAGCTCGGAGATGCTGGTTGCTGAACAACTGAAACTGTGTACAGGATATCGTTATGTTCGACGGAAGAATATTTTGAACAACGAAATAGTGTTCTAATTGATTTTACTGGCTATGTGCAACAACTGACGTAAAATATGCCTAGATTATGACCTGTAGCATGAAGAGCCAATAAACCTGATATATTCTTGTTTTGTGCTCTCGACCATGCAGCTCATATATCCGTTAGAAATGTTAGTGTCAGTCGACATTTACAACCCTTATATAGTAGACCATTTAAGATTTTATGCAGAGACGATATGACGATCATAATTGGAAAAGCAGGCAATAGTGAAACTGAAGCGTGTGTAAAGTTAATGCAGCACTTATTAAATGTGAAATCGTCAAGCCAACAGACAGTGAAACGAACATACAACAAATATAGTGCACGTGATCTATAACTTTACATCGTATCCAGTTCACATCCGCAGGCATATCTAATACTACAGCTAAAGTCTGCTTCGGTAACACAATGAGTCGTGAAATCTGACAGACATGTTTACTAGCTAAAATGCCCTGAAGATTCAGTTATCATTCTAAACTGCTTTTATTGTTGTACTTATATGTGAACATTCTTATCTATTATTAACTGTGCATTTACATTTTTCATATTATCTCCTCTAATAACCTGCACATAAATTAACGGTAACCACTTATTAATTTTTTTTATTTACTTTAATCATATTAATTTCTTTTTATGAACCTACTGAAAACATACTGTTGTTTTAGCGTCATTCCTATAAATTATGTATTTTACTATACACCTTTGTATGGGTAGAGATATATTAATCTGTACGGATTTCCAATTTTGATATCCAGTATCTTTATAACAATCTAGTATACACCACTTGATTTCTGCGCACTCGTCTCATGGTGATTTGGTGTAGATTCTTGGCTGTTTTGAAAAGAAATAGCAGTCAAGTTTATCCATTGTCGGCTGTGGCAGGCTCAAGTGTTATTGTTATTTTATTTCCCTTCAGGACAGTGGAAGTTGCTGCGGTAGTCCAACACCAGCTGGTGGAATAATTAGAGGTAGCGTGTAAGTATACGTAGTAGAGACGAAAACGGAAAGAAAGAAAAATTGAGGGAAAATAGTGATGAGGTATTGTGAAATCTTTTTATGGGCGTTGGTATTGGAAGGCTAGCACGATTTTATTATATGTTATGTTTCGGCTGATCGGCCATGCTGAGAGACATGGGTTACTGTCCTTTGCTTGAAGCTTGCCACCGATGTGACAAGAGGCTAGTATGGGGTTCCAAATGGAACACACTATCGCTGTATGAAGATCAGTCCATTTTTATGAGGTTGCCCCACTAACGAGTAATTATCCAAGGAGTACTCCGTAGTCTGTTAAGGCTTCTTTCGGAGAAGATTCTACGTATTTAGGTGCTCTAGATCTTGGAATGTTCTATGGGTTCAGATAAGTTCCGTTGTTGCTCTCCTGTAACTAACGGAATTATTACCTTTATAGACACATATAGATGTTTCTACGATTCGAATAAGTTCAAAATAATCTATTTTGCGATTTGCAACTGATCGTTTCTCAAGTGCAAGCGGTCATCGATTATTTCATCACAACGTTGTTATTTTCTGATCATAATTTGATTCCCCTATCACTACAAGGTCAGTTGTCGCCGCGCCCTAGTGCAATCAAAAATAAACCTATACTCTGCGCGAGAAGGTTGATATATCATCGTCTGATAAACCGTGGAACGATATATTGCATAATATACCTTCCCCCGTTCAACGTGGAATCGAATTCAACTGGAAGGTTAGCAACTTCTTGCACTTTTCTTGGTTCTGCGCTTGTTGGGCGTGCCGTTCAATTATAATTCTCATAAGCTCATCGTTATAGGCTTCTGAAATGTACGCTCATGCTGTCGTTTGTAAGTGTACATAAGTCAGTATGATATACAGTGATTCGTTGACAATTAAAGTTCATATTATTACTGAACTTAGTGTGGTCGTAATCCAATGAAAAAAATTAACGATGTTTATGCCTTGAACTCTTAATTAAACACAAACTTTACATAAGACATATAAATCGTCCATAACCATAACGTTAAGTGCAGTCGGCTATCCTAAATACTTTACTCTGCAATAACTTAGAACAATCCCACTACTTATCTCAGGGAACGACAGTCTGCTGATTCTGCAAAGGAAAGTTTTAAAGTTTTGTCTGAGAATCGACAAACATATGGCGCACAAACATACTGAGAACAGCTCACATAGTAAAGATAAAAAGTAACGTTCGGATCACAACTGGGAAATTAATAAATGAACAACCTACCAACTTATTATTAAAAACCAACTAGGCTGGTTTTCTATCTTGCGAATCACGCAATTCTACAAAACAGTCAAATTTTAAGCTTAAATAATAAGATATTTCACCATCTGATCGTCGTACGACGTCTAATTCAGGTTCCTCATTGATTCATCTGCAAATCAAAGTCATGTCTTTTCTTCTAAATTTTCTGGGTCGGTTTGCTTCCTGAATTCTTCTGTTCCAATTCGAAACCAGTGGTAAGCGTTTTTTCCACATTAGTGTCAAGGCTTTTTTCTTTTATAAAGCTAAACTCTTGTTCTTGTGGGTAACACACTATCCGTTTTCTGTTTACTGTTTAGAACCAGGCTTATGCTGTCAATACTCGTAATAGCTGCAACAGATGGCACCCATGTAGTTTAACGTCAGAGTACTCGCGAAAATTCTCATGCAATGTGCTTACTGAATCCGTAATCTTACGCATTATAAAGTGTTGATTCTAAGTCCGTCTGAAGCTGAATGATACGTCCTCTGTGGGCAGGACTATAATGTAGGGACAACCTTGACATTTGCTAGTCGACCATTGACGACTGAATATTAGTTTGTCACTCTTCTCTAAGCATTTGTTCAAGTTCATAGACGCACCACAATCACAGAAACATGCTTTTCGAAGTAAACCTTCCTCCTATAAATAGCTAACGATAACGTCCTCCTGGAAATTAGCGAGCATGCGAGAGATCGTCATTGGTCCGTCCCTACATTATAGTCCTGCCCCAGTGCAGGATCGAGAAAGTTGGACTCGGAGGACATTTAGGTATACCTAGTTTGGCAAACAGCCAAAATGAAATACATTTCTTTCAAAGCACTCAGACCACAACGACCCAATTAGCACAGAAAACATGCAAATAACTTCCCTCAAACAGACACAAACCCCGAAAGCTCTGGATTTCAAACCCAAGGGGAATAATAAGACAAAAATTTTAAGGGCTCCTGTGGCCACTGGATAAAAAATATTTTGCAACAAGAAACCACAGTTCACACTACTTCTAGTCCCAGTGATTTATAATCTCCAAAGTATGGTTGTTTACCCACCTTCATTCTTAATTTCGTCACCTACGACCTCCAAGCTGGCTAAGCCTCATCCACAATCATTTTAAGTAGGCTTCGGCACCCAATCTCTAGAGGTGCTTATAGCCTGTAAAAGATTCGAGCAAAGGGACGAAATTTGAAGGATTATGAAACCAACTTTCACGAGTCTACTGAAATTCACAAATACTACCTCCTCAGAAACTTTAGTACTTATTCACGGGTCTCAAATATAAACGTTTCTGTAATATCCTGTGAACCAAAGTACATTGGAAACAGTCTTAAGTAGTTTATTGCTAAAAGCCTCAAGGTAACCAGCCTCCTAATATCAGGTAGGGATCATTAATAGGTGGCGTGGAAAGACGTGGACAATTTGACCCCTTTTTGTTAGGTTAGAATCCACTAGTGGCATATGGCTTCTATTCTGACGTCGCTTATCCACTAGCCAAGGAATTTTGGTTTGATTTTTATTTAACTGATACCCGAACACCAAATGTCCCACCATATCATTCCATCATCGACCCGAGTATGGTAAGTTTCCAGCCTCTTATCTTCAGAAGATATGTTTCGTAGCTTATATGGAGTCCATTTCACAGTCCTGGGTGAACCTGCAGATCTACGCTTTTCCCTCGTTGCTATCTTCCTCCACTGTTCTTTGAATACATGCAAGTCGCCGTCTGAGTGAAAGATTGGCGTGGTCACTCCTTCATATAAAGATAAGAGCAGCAACATGGAACCTTCCAACTATCGTTTTATGACGCGAAGAAAGGAAGGAGGAGGGGATGATTTTGGTTGGTGGACGCGAACACCAATAAGATGTGTGCCTAGTTGAGAATGTGCGATTGAACTAAGCCCACTCACCCCCAGGCCGACAATAAGACAACCAGAACTGAAAACATGAAGAAGGAGAGACCAAGAACTGAGAACCGAGAACGCAATATATTTTAATCATGCCTTTATATACACATAAAATCAGACCACACAGTAAACCAATCATAAATCTAACATTGATACAGAACAAAAGAAATAGTGGTAGTGAATGGGTACAACTTGTACACAACCAAGTAAACGTAGTTCATAGTAAATAACAATATACTAAGATTAAATATACTAAACGAAATGAGCAGGCAAGGGTGAACGTAACAGTCATAGAAATAAAATGATTACATTATCCACAGTTATAATATTTGAATTAATCTTCTAAAGCACATTTCCCGAAGATAGTCATTCTTCATTAGGTGCCCGTCACTTGCTCTCCGCAGTAGTGAAGATTACTTAAAGAACCCTCAATGATTGTCTTCATAACCATTTTCACAGTTATTCCTTGCTTACCCTATCTCAACAGAGCCTAATTCCAATCAGATGTTGCAACACTAAATGTCTGATAGCGTGGAATTGTTGGACTCTATTCGTAGAGCACAGCTATCCTGTCCATATTGCCCTGTTATTTTTCTCCAAAGCTTTCGATAGAGTAGATCACCAAAAACCTTGCAGCATGCTGTAATCGTTGGGTGTCACTGGGTGTCTATTGGAATGGCTAAAAGACTACTTAAGTGACAGGTCCTTAACAGTCAAATGTGCTATGTCTTGACAAATTACTCTGCAACGAATAAACCTTGATTCGTCATCGACCCAGCGTTGAACCACTTTTTTTAGTCACTTACAAATAGCCCCCTGATAACTTACAGTTGTAAACTTTTATATATACAAATGATCTCATGATCATGAGGGAGATTTACGGTCCCCACTGATATCATGATTATTCAGGAGAACTTGGATATGACACATGACTGAACTTCTAGCAACATTTTACCTTCCAATGCAAATGAGCGCAGACCGCAGATGTAGATAGTGGGGATACGACTTATGTGTACACACTTGGTGGGCCAAATATTACTTCACCTGCCTGAGATAAAATTGTAGGTATCATCCTTTGGGAGACTCTGGAGGTACACTTCCACCAACATTGAGCATCCAACAAAGCCTACTCAATGTTGAGATTCCTGTCTAGAAGTTAATTAAGTTAGACTTATGAATTTTTACACCTATGTGTGCAGCATAAATCTAGGACCTTACCTTGAAAGTTCACATATATTATGCCACTGCACCTGTCAAAGGAAGAATGTTGTTACACTAGAGCGTGTAGAAATGATAGCACACAATAAAGTAGTTGGAATAATACAAAAACACTATGAAATTAGACTTAAAGTATCAATTTTGCTTCCTGTACAGTTCAGGAGGATCAGAAGTGTGGTGATATGTGATCTTTATTCTTCATATGTCCCACAACACCAACTTAACAGTCCGCCGATAAAATTTGGTTTAGAGGTAAAATAAAAAGGAGAGCCTTATAGGGACGATTATTTACTAATTTCTCGGAGAAAAGTTGAAGTTAAGTTTTTCATAAGGGTCTTCGACACTGAATAAAAAACACGGCTTGGCGTCGTTTCATCTAGTTCGGAACATGTTGTGACATCTGTCTGTAATATGTATACGTCGTTCGAGTAAGAGCGTTTTGTTTTCTATTTTTGACCTTTTGGTTTAAAAACAGACTATAAATCTTACTACTGGCCTGTTGTGTAGCTAGTTTGTTTGCTTGATCCACAATGGATTTTACAGCAATAAACTTCCTCAACTTCGAACTTTTAGAAAGTATCAAGTTACGGGGAAATTTAACTGAAAATCAGTGTAAAAATGCTACATTTAAACCTCTTTTTCCGCGTTTGTGTGCATGCGTAGGGAGAAGACTCCTTCGAAATTTCCCCACTACAGAGCTACGTTCAATCATAACGTTACCCTCAAATGGTGCTCTTTTCCACTAAAATGTCCGCTACATAGTCGCTTTTCCACTTACACTTTTCCCAAGTAGTCTGCGCTTTTTCAAAAGGTTCCCTAAGTAATCATCCTCGCAATATTCTGAAATGAGACTTACAAAATGTCATGTCATTATCATCGTCAACATGTAATCATACATATTATTGGTAAAAAAGGCTACCAATATTTCCCACAGTCTAACTGATGTGCGATAAACTTCCTGTGACGTGTGAAAAACTCAGTTTCTTTAAGAAAAATGGTGAAAGGGAATTATCGTGGTGGATATGCAGGATAAAAACGCTTCAGCAATTGACGATCTGTGGTAGCACTTACACCGGCCGTTATAACTTTTCGCTTCTTGGCCCAATTTCTGCTGTCATGAAGGAATGTTTACGCTGCGGAATCAATTTACAAATATCCTTCTCATAAAATTCCTGACCACTGAATTTGGACAAAATTGTATCTAAAGTGAATTAATAAAAAGGAAAAAAAAATTACTGGGAATTAGCTTGTAAAACTTAAACATTCTAATAATAGGTTTGTTTGGACCTTCAAACGGGGTATAACGTGTAGTAATCTTTGGCCGCAACACAAATACAAGCATACGCTTCATAGATTTCTTCGGGTCATCATCTGACAAACGAGTTAGTTCCACTATCTGCTGGTTTAAGTCGTGTTTGCAGATACAAACTACCTGATTTGGTCCTGTACTAATGCTGTAACCAATGTTTTGAGACTCTGGGTGGCATGGCTCAGAATTGGTTACAGTGGCCGAGTTGTATTCATTCTTTGTCCTCCCTTAAATAATGAGCTAGTTTTTTTTTATAGCTTGCCACGAAATGGCTTTTTCTCCCTGGGTCATACTCTATATATCCACCTTTTTGTCATTTTCATTGAAGTAGCTACTACTATTAATTTGGTGATAATCTTGTATACATTCAATTGCAAAAATAGCTAGGAATAATTCACCTTCCCTGTTATAATCCTCCACTAAAAGATGAATCGCCTCTCATCATTATATGCGGCTCCCTTCGTCATCCGGTTACTATAAGAAATCAATATGAACTCCCTCAAATGTCTTCAGCACTAATTACATCTTGATGATAATCGCAGTCTACTAATATTACTGATTTATGAATTTCAAATATGCTATTTACTCCGAAATCACTTACTCTGATTAGTACGTCTGTTTCTGTCGACAGAAAGTCTTCATAATTTTCGCGCAGTTTAACGGCATAGTATTACCTGCAATATGGGATATCACTTTGTGTTTGGGAAAAGTTACCTTTAATAAGGCGATAAGCTGTAATTTGCCGTTTCACTATGCTCGACTTTGCCTTACAATTAAAGGACTCGAGAAATCTCATCTTCCTTTATGATTTCCCATTAACACATTTCTATGCTGACTGAATAAATAATTCCTTTGTTTGTTTTCTTTATGTTAAATGTCTTTTTACTATTCAAGCAAATCCATACTTACATGACCATTTAGTGATTGCTTCCAGATTAATGCAAAGTACATCACGTGTTTCAATTTCGAAACACCACGATGGATATTTCTAACTTTATCCGGGCTGTGCTCATTAGAATTTTTTTGGCTTTTATTATATTATCTGTGATCGTGAATGTTATGAAGGAAAAATTGTATGTTCTTCATTAACGTTGAATAATTACTTGCAAAATATAGCATCTTATGGTTGTATGGGCGAAACTCCGATTCAGGAATGTCTGTACTAACAAGAGGATATGTGATCTCTGATATATCAACAAAAAGATTGGTTAACAATTCAGTGATAACTAACTTTCAGCCATCAAACAGTAATATGTGTGGTGAGAATTATTTTCTTTATTGATACAACTTTAGGTGACCCGATTCGAGCAACTGTTTCTAGTATTAAAAATATCGAGTTTTTTGTCTTGCGTGATGTTCCGTTGGATTCTTTCCATGCTATGCTTATTGGTGACCACAAAGACCTTAGGGATTATATTGTTACCAACGCTTCTGAAAAGCATGCGGTGAAGTATGTGTTTTTTATAGATATTAATCCGATCACAGACCTGGAAGTCAGGATATGTTCATACATGTCAATGGTCACTCTTTGCTTGACCATACAAAACGCAGAAAGTATTCACTTATTATTGGTCTCATTTCAGATGCCCCAGATTTACTAGTTGAAGAAATAGTGAGTTTCGAAAAATAACTATGAACTCTATAAGTATTAACAAGTATTGTGTTGAAAATTGTAAAACCACATTTACAGTAACCTTGTGTGACGATCCATGTTTCTAAAAAATTTTTATGCTTTTGCTTAGTAGACAATGTATTTTTATATCAGTATTTCTTAACTGTAACAATGATACAGTCATTCATAGGCAGCGTTAGATCTGGTACGTTAGTAAAAACCTAGTATGATTTACTGATTTGCTATTTTTTTTCCTTTTGCCTGAGTCTAATAGCATTTCTCACTCAAGGTTCCTAACATATGTCAGCACTGTTTCGAAGTTTAATACCACTGAATACTAGTAATTTATCATTATCAACTGTTAAGACTCCTAGTTTTTCATCCATTTATGAGTTATTCATAATCAGTCAAATGAATGAAGCCATGGTTATATTCATTACTTGGACTCGGTATCCTAAGTAGTATCGCCTAAATGCGACTAACCTAAATTAAATTAACTTAATAACATTAAGCATTGACAGCAGCGTTGTTCAACAGCCTTGAAACTATCTCGTAATCCGAACATTTTATTATTAAAACGTCATTGATTGGGTCATATTTAGACTTAAACGTTTTTGGTAATACTATGAATTCGATGGTTTAACTACAAGTTTTCACTGTATTCTTGAATATCATTAGTGTTTACTTCAGCTCCCGTTGGCGTAAGATCTGACGAACGACTGTAAAAACTTCGTAATTACGCCATCGGATTTAGAGAAACTAATGTTTTATAAAATACTTATCTAAGTTATAAATCCACATTATTTCAGGTCTCTAAATTTTGCATCACTGTAAAATGATATCCCGTTTGAATTTTTCAGAATATCACGTGCTACATTATTCATGTGAAGATACGAGAAGAAGAACAAGTGAATACGGGCATTATGTACTCATATTGGAAAACCAATTGGAATCGCCTTTTAATTCCACAGGTGAGTGAAACTATTGAATCTTGACAGCGTCAGTCAGTCATAACGTAAGTTGGACCTAAGGTTGTCACCTTTTAAATGTCATATACAGATATTCAACTAGAATAGTCAACAACATATCACGCTTTTATAGTATTTATACCTCTTACTTTGATAGGTGTTGTTTTCAATGCAGGCTCACAGTTAAAATGCCTTTAAGATTTTCCTTACTCAAAATTCAGGGAGAAAAAATTGTTTGACTGTTCTGCTTATGTTTTTCTGACAGATTCTCTATGATGCTGGCGAAAATACAAGTTCAGCTGGTGAATACACTACAGCTACTTTACCAGTGAAAACAATTACATCACATACAAATAACGATCCATTTTGTAGAACATGGAGACCATGTTGTTTTATTTGTCTTTCTTCAGAATCTACTTCTAATCTACGTGTACTTTTACCATGCCGACATGCAGCTATCTGTTCAGAATGTTTCAAATCATTGCATAATTCGGCATTGTTTTCTGTTCATCATAATTTAATTGGACTACTTACTTGTCCACTTTGTCGTACACCAGTGAATTCAACACTTTTACTACCTAAAACAAATCATGAGGTAGACCTTAAATATAACAATATCGTTGATGAGGATATGATTATTGGCACTAAAGAAATTTCTCTGTGATAAACATAAGTAACAGTGAAATGACTCGATTTCATTATGTGTAAAATATTCTGTAATGTATAAAATAATACTTATTAGTTAATCAATTATCTTCCTTTTTATTGATATTTCTACTGTGAATTTTCGAAATGATCACTGTTTTTTTCTATTAAAACTAGCCTAAATTAAACAAGTATTTAATGTATGTTAGTGTGTTTGAGAATCCTCACCGACTAAGGTGATTGAGACATGTAATACTTATAACCCGCCACCGATTACCTTGACACGCAATGTCAACTGATTTTGAGGAAAGATGAAAGTAACCTAAGGGCGATCAAGTTAAAGCATGATATCAATCCAAAAAGTCACTGATTTGATAGTCTGGGCTGTGTTGGTCGATGCAGACTACTTAGTTAGGGTTTGCGTAATAATTGCAATCAGTGGCTAAAACTCTGGGTGACATATCTGAGAATCGGTCATAGTGAAGCAGACGTATTCACTCTTTATTTTCCATCAAATTGTGAGCTTGAAATTGTTTTACACCTTTCTATCCACTAACAAATTATTTATTCTTGTATCATATTTTATATGTTCACACCTTCTTACTACCATTGATGTAACTACTAATTCTATCAATTTGGTGTTCATCTTGCTGCGCTAATGCGATATAGCAACCAGGACGGATGCACATGTGGCTACTTTTACTTTTTACATGTATAAGTAACTCGGAATTTTATTACTTCCATTGCTCAGTGGTAAACTCATGTAGGTTATACATATCTGATGTGTCCAGTGTTTAATAAAGTAAGACATGCGTATTTGAATATATTACACACGTATATCATCATTTATACTGTAAAGTTATATTTCAGAATAAAAGTACAGTATTCTATTAACGGTTAAACACATACATTGTATAATAGTAGAGCTGTTATTATGAAAGTTATGTAATATGTAAACCGTAAATCTGTGCCTTAGATGTCTGCAGTTTACGCTTCTCTGAAAGCGACAGGTTGTTTTTCAGTCTTAGGTAAGCCACTTAGTGGATAAATTATTACTTTCTATTGAGTCGTATATCACAAAAATTTATCCCATCTGTATTTAGATACTACTATTTCAAGCACCTTAATGAGAACTTATTGAGTTCAGTACTGATACAGTTGTCAATATGGTATGCTCATGAGTGGAAACAGAGTACAACACCATAAGATCATCAGCATACAAAAAGAGTTTACCCATACTGAAGCAGTTGCAAATATCATTTATATAAATCATAATGAGCAAATGACGTTAAGCTTTACTTTTTATTACACTACTTATGACCGGCTGTATGTATGTATAATCAAAATAGAACCAGGCACATACGTGCATCGGTACAAGTAGCCATACCTCTAATGCACATCATGATTAATATCACATAATAGAAGTAGAAGTTACTTCAATGATAATAATAAGAAAAACAAAGAAGAGTGAATATATAGTGTATGGTTTAGAAAGAAAAGTGATAGAGCGTGAAAAGATAGTTATGAAATAATTGTAAGCTCACGATTTAAGGGGGGGGGCGAGGAGTGGACACATCTGCACCAGTGTGACTGATTCTATACAATGTCACTCAACGTTTTTAGTCATTGGTTACGCTATTCGCGAGGACCCAAACGAGGTAGTCTTCAACTACAGACACGACACAAACCCGCAGTCAATGACTTTATGGACTGATGCCACTTTTTAGTTTGGCCGCCCCTTACTCTCTTCCATACTGCTCTTATATCAGCCATCACCGCGCGTCGAGTCAGATGGTGGTTGGGCATATGCAACACATGTCCCAACCACCTCGGTCGATGAAAATTCACAACGTCGTCTACTGACTTTCCACCTTTCCCCAACACCCGTCGTCTGACCTCGTTATTACTTACTCGGTGATTCCACCTGATGCGAGCGATATTTCGAAGACATCGATGGTCAAAATCTAATAACCTTCGACTGTCGTCTACCCTTAATGGCCACGTCTCACACCCATACAGTAAGACAGAGCGAACTGTTGCGCAGTACACTCTCCCTTTCGTTGAGAGACGAATATCGTCTACGCCGTAGGTGACCTAAGCCTAAGGAGCTCTTTAAATTCGTACTGAGATTTCGTCAGAGACTAACCCATTAAGGGCTAATCATACTTCCAAGATAAGTGAAGTGGTCGACGTGCTCAACTACTTCACTCCCTATCTTTAGCTCAGATGTTGACGAAGACCAATCCCGAAACATTAGTTTTCATTTGGAGGCGGAGAAACACATTTCGTACATGGCTGTATTGATGCTTATTGCTGTTAAGAGATTCTGCATCTTATCAGTGTCACCGCCAAAGAGGACTATGTCATCATCATATTCTAAGTCAATAAATGGATCTCGTGGTAGGAGATCAATTCCTAAAAATTCAGACGAGAGTATAATTTCCAACAGTAAATCGACTATGAAATTAAATAAAAATGGAGATAGTGGGCAGCTTAGATGGACACTACTTAAGGTTACAAGTTCGTATGACAGTTTGCCATATGCTCTGACACGACTAATAGTGTTTGAGTAAAGAGCTTTCGCACGAATTATGTACTTCTGGGGTACGCCATTTAATGAAAGACCTTGCCATAGAACTTCGTCTACTAAGTCAAATGCCTCTTTCAAGTGGAGAAAAACCACCATTTTCGGGCACCAAAATGTATGTCTGTGTTATAAAACGTGACGAATGGTGTATACAACCACAACCAGGTCTGAAACTAGCCTGGTTTTCACGTTTTTGTAGGTCACGAGTTCTTAAATGTCTGATAATTATAAAGGCTAGCATTTTAGACACTATATTAGTCAAACTAATAACACTATGGTTATCGCAGGATTGGCTGAGCATCCGATAACCAGGCATATGTTAATTATATTTGATATCGATGACTGAGAAGAGAGTTATTGTACTGCATAGTTTCATATGATTCGAAACATGAGTATTGTTCCAATATCCGTTTATCATACTGATTCATCATTCTCCATCAAACAGTCGTATATGGTGTCTGAAGTCATGTACATTAGTGAAACTCCAGTTAAAATGTACTGCACCATATGACTATGTGTATCGTGTATGTATCAAGTGATCCAATTGTTTATTTCTTCCATATCTTGAGAAATATTTATGTAGCCTATTAGACGTCGCCCTTTAAGTGTTTTAATATCATGTGTATACTACTTACCATTTCATTCAGTAGTAACTATTAAAAATGTGAAGAACAAAACTGGGATGATCTAATTGGGTGTTGTGGAGATTGTTAGATTTTATTTTGACATCACAAACTGGCCTGAATCAAGCAGCCATTAGAAACCAGGGAGTTCTGGATAGCCGTTTCGTCCTAGTACATGGTTCCTTAGCAGTGTGCATTCACAATCCTCCATGGAATCATATCTAGGACCTTCCAACTTTTTGGCACCCTTAGCCATTAGTCTACTGAGCTGGCTATCATCGGCTGATATGTTCAATTCAGTCAACTCACGATAAATTTGTGTGACTTCAACCATTACCATCAGTGAGCAATTGCCTCATACCCAACATGGTGGGATATCTTAACTAGCTTTTAATTGATGTCCTGCTTAATATGGCTACATATGACCATTTAGAATAAAATACGTACATTTTTATGTGAAAGCGACAGAACGTGGTCTTCCAAAGCAACGCGGATTTGGAATTTGTGTTGAATTAATTAAATACTGAATGAACTAGTCAACCCCTAATTGTAGAGTATTCACGTCAAATTGCTTCTGTGGTAATAATTATATGCTACGTTTATGTGAGAGAATTTAAGCACCTTTATAAATAGTGTGATCATGGATCTCTATCATGCTAAACAGTTGAATTCGGCCGTACTTACAACAGTTTTCACACTAAACAATTTCTGAAACACGAGTAGTCAAAATTAAGAAAGAACTTGTGTTTTATGTTCATAGGATCAGAAAATCTGTTGAAGGATCCTCTTAGTTTATTTCTGTTCCTTGAAGATTAATTTACAATTCTTTTCTCTGACAGGAACTCGAATAATAATAATTAAGCGGCCGCAATTTCTTCGGTAGGTTACAGTAAGCCAGATTTAGTAGGGTTATTAGTCTCCAGTTTGTGATTATTTGCTAGTCATGAACCACAAGAAGCATGAAGCTTAGGTTTACGTTTGTTGACATTATTGCATATGCATACTTCTTGTAGAAATAAGGAAGCTATAATTAAAGTGTACAGAATCATAGCATAGCCGCACAAATATACGCCATTTTGATCTGAGAATTCAACAATGGCGAAAAGCGTTGTTCTTTAACACTAAATGACGCTACAAAGTCGAAGGTGCACAAAATGTCACAAAAATAGCAATATAAAACCAATTGATAATTCAAAGTAAATAACAATTTTTCTATGAATTATCAGGTACAATACGTCGGCTCGGTCACCTTAAAGGTTAAGCGTTCGCAGTGTAACCTGAAGTTCTTGTGTTCAATCTCCCTATAGGCTTGTGAATGCACACTGCTGAGATATCCCAAAATTAGAACGGAACAGCTTTGTAGTGCCACTTGGATTTCAGTAATTGTCTAAATCAAGTCAATTTGCGATGTTAAATCCACGAGTTACCATAAAACCCAATTATAGTTCAAAATATTTCTACATCTTATACATGCATCTTTAAGGGGACACTGACAACTTCAAAATGTGTAATTCACTAACAAATCAAGAAAAAAATTCAGAGTAATCTATATGCACTGTTCAAACAACACTCACTGGCACCCTTTTCATAAATTATGACGGATGGGCTCTTTGTTCTTGTCTGTTTACCTCTAGATATTCATTTGAATTTCTCATGGAAAAACATAAGATAGAAGAAAGGTAGTTGTAATGAAGTTAAAACACGGCATTAGTTCATGAAGTCTTTGACTAATGGTCTAGGCCATTTTGGTACTTGCTGATTACATAGTTAGGGTCAGCGTTGTGGTCGTGGTCAGCGACTAGAGACACTGGGTGACATGTCTCAGAGGTAGTCACTGTGGCGCAAGTTTATTCATTCTTTATCCCCTTCTGTGTTTAATGTTTCAGTATTCTTTCGTGCAGACATAGACTTCGTAACATTAATTCTGTAAATTTGGTCTTGTCTGGAAACTTAGAACTGTTTGTATGTGTCAAGTTTTAAGTTGTTAATAACTAATTGAAATGAATTGTCTAATGAGAATACTATTTACAATATACATATCAAACACCGAAAACAGTAGGGTTTAGTACATGAAGTGAACCATGTTCAGTTAATGTTTCTAAGATGATGACGAACATTTGTAGCTAAGTTGGATAAGTTCTGGAATGTTCGTTTGTACGATTACGTGGTTCTCATCGTCTTTTAGTATAATACATTCGTTGCTTACCTAATGTAGAAGTGATAATTTTGTTTTTTCCACAGCTATTTATTTAGAATATTCTAGTTGCTTGACGTTTCAATAGGTGTCTTCATGTATCTGTTTTCCCTCGTCAATTTTGTTCACGCCTGAATGTGTGATTCGTTAATCTCTTCTACATTCATTGGTAAATTGAAATTTCGCATAATAATTCCTCATTTGTGAACTAATTTTCTAATGAGAACAAATGTATCATTCACAATGTGTATTCATTGTAACAGTTGACTTCCGATTAAAGGTAATTCCTATTATAAGGAGTTCATTACCACGTGCATAAGAAAGTCTAGAAGAGAAGAAAGACAAGCCAACAGCTCAGTAAACACAACAGATGAAAACAATTGGTCAAATTAAATAATCATACAAGTTGGAAACAAGCACAACCTGATTATCGGAACTGTAAATCCAAAAACAAAACAAGATTGAAAATCTTTTACACTCTACCTATACGAATAATTATATAACAACATGTTTTGTTTAAAACAACAAAATGGCGCATATTTCAAATGTTAAATCATAGATTTAACATTTAACATGCAAACAGTTTATTGATCATTTGAAATATTTCTACGTGTTTTAGCAAACACATATGAAATGATCACATTTATCCTACTTCAAAGAGAAAACATAACGGAAATCAATAAATGGTGTGTTTTACAAACAAACATCAAGGTATTTTATAGAAGTTATAATACATGAATTTGTTGTGTGTACCCATGTGTGCCTCGTTTGTTTTGTATCTTGAACTATTCAGAAATATATGTGAAGCACATTGTGTTCTTGTTAATTAATTCAAACAAAGTAAGATGATTTGAGTTGGATTGTGACTGACAAGCGGAATCCAGGACGCCTGTTTCGTCCTACTCGGGATTCGTCAGCTGAATGTACCTGTATCCCAATGTTGATGACTACAGCGGGAGTCAAACCCAGTTTGTTTTGTATCAAACACCACAACGTTCATTACTAGGCTACTAAGTCCAGATAGTCACACTTGTGGGATAGGTTTGCATATGTAGTTAGAATGTATCTGTATCTTCCTGTTGATTAGTCATAGACTGAAACTGATCAGTATCTATTGCCATATGTGCATCCTGAGTGGACTACCTGGATATGGCGATAGTTTACAAGTCCTGAACGCTTTGGCATTCGGCACAAAACGAACTGGGTTCGAGTCCCAGTGTGAACATCAACATTGGAATGAAGGTACATCCAGCTGACGAGTCCCAAATAGAACGAAACACGCTTCATAGAATCTTTTTGCCAATCCCAATCCAATCCAAATAATACTTGAAAACTATCGCTGTATCGAGGCGACCCGCTCAGTATACGCATATAGCGACATAGACTGATCACTTTCAGTCCATGACTAATCAACGGAAAGATCTAATTACTTTCTAACTAAAGATGAAAGTGGATCTTTTGTTTTCAGATTGAAATTGAATTCAGTGATCATTTTTAGTTTTCCAAATGAATGAATGAGATTAGACTATTGTCTACCGATAGATAATCATTGAAGTAAAAAAAAAAAGCAATTTGATAATTTAATTCAATTAAAAGATTTATACTGGGTGATTTCATTTTTATAGTTATCCAATATGATTGCAATAATATAACTACAATTGATTAAATAATCATGATAAAATCTAGAAGTGTAACTATAATCATTATTAGTAAATAAAGATGAACTAGGAGTTGAAGAGTAAATGTCATGGGAACTTGATTATGTTGAGAACATAACATTGAATCACTTACTTTCTTTCCAGTATATTTTTAAATCACGTACATACGTAGGTGACATGTTTATTATCTTGATAAAGACGTATCTAAGAATTTTTTTTCGGTACATCAAAATCACCTATGAAAAATGTAAATGACCAAAATGATTGTCTAGTTATAAAGTAACCTTAATAGAATCTTCGCCATTCACCGTAAACTAACACACTTTAATCAATATGCATAGACTTTAATTCAGTACATCTTTTCAGTGTAGCAATTTCTCTTGATGTTATTCTATTCATAAGAGAGTCCAAAATTACCATATCAAATAATGAATATAGAACATAATTAATAATATCGAATAGTAAGTTAATCCTCTAATCCATTACAATTCAAAAGATGTTTCATGGATTTGTGTAATAAGATCTAATAAACATGTAGACGCTGAACTGACGGTGACTGATAATCTAATTCTACTCGATTCGATTGGGATGAGATAGCTACCTAACCTAAGCGGATTTGGACCAAAGCCTTATCGTCTGATGACTCCACATACTAACCCATCCTAACCGTGGTGGCCAGAGCTTTATATTCCTCTTATGTTTCCTCTATAAAAGGCTCCCTTACAGGGAAGATTGTATTCAAGAATATGTAGAAGAAGATTTATAGAAAGTGGCCACGTAGCACTAATTACCGTGTCAGCTTCGAATATTGATTATTCGCGCGAATGGTATTCGCCTTGAAGTGTTGGAATACTTCATTCAACATCCAGTGACCAATACATACAATGCAATTTTATTAAGGTTTAGTGTATTTACATCAACCTTACAAACGCGTTAACAACCGAACCAAATTATTTAAATGTTTTCGTGCACTTTGTTCTAATCTCTCTATTTACTTGGTGACGGTCTTTGAGATACGTAATAGTCGGTGGCATAATGCTTTTGGAAGGTTTCTGTTCAATCTATACATTACTTTGAAGGACGCATCTTTACTAAACTGGTGATCAGTGATGATTATATATTCTGTTATTGCGCTTATAATGCATCCATTATTGCCTTTCCTCAACCAGTTAATGAAGGAATCAGTCATCGTTTGGATTCAGAAACCCACTTTCAGTCAATGAGAAGACAGTATTTATTACTGAATGGTTTATAAGAAGAAAAGCTAAATTATATTACAAGGGAAATAAGTATTTTACATTGTAATTAAATGAATCAAGGTTTCATAGTAGTGTTGCTTCCGTTAAGCTACAGAAACGACGACGACGACGACGACAAACAAACTCATCTATATGACCGTAAAGCTGTCAGATTATTTTTCAAAGAATCTAAGTTGAAGAGTAATTACATTATACCTCCTCCCCTCCTTCCCTCCTACGAAAATCTTTACTGGAAGATAAAGACTTATCCATAGATGAATACAAACTACATTGGTTCCAGCCATAAACTATGCACAAATATATGGTTCTCACTATGAATTTTGTTTTGCTCAATGATTTCTAGGAGTAAAGGGAGGTATCATAATATAATGATCAACGAAGTGAAACCCTATACCCAAATAACAGTAAAATTATTCGTGAACACTCTCTACTGTATCTTTGGAGTTATTATCCTAACTGATAATTTAAATTGTAATTTTACAATAAATTCATAACCTTAAATACTAATTCAGGAATTACATAACGGTTTGGTTAATCTTACACCACTAATGAACTGAAGTACATAAATACAATTGGTACTTAAAGGTGGAAATAGAATTCACCAATTGGATTTATAAACTTCAGCTTAAACTTGAATTTATCTCTAAACTTTAATAATTCTTGCTTTGAAATCTACTTCTTATTCTATAACCTGATCCAAAATCATATACCTAGTAATAAAAGCCTTATTTCGGCTGAAATTCTTCATTTCCAGCGTAAACACTAATCCTGTCTATGACGTATTGTAGATTTGATATGCATTTTCAGTTTGCAGCTAACTTGATGCAATTCTTATCGGTTAATTGTATGATCATTCAAGAAATTCATTTGTTTATTTCAATACTGTAATGTAGCCTGTTTTCTGGTAATGTCACTCTTTACATATGAACTGGTCACTTACTGTCACTGCCATCTAATACATTAATAGCCAATGTAAAAATCTGTAACGTGGAGAGATTTGTTTGTTCATTTGGATTATTTGAATGGATAGTAACCATTTGCAACGATTATTTGTGACTGACTGTTTGAGGATCGATGTCAGTAAATCGTATTCTTTTCCACTTCTATTACATAATGAGATTTATTTGGATAGAAAGACATTAGTGAATTATTCAGCAATCACATGCATACACCGTTACATAATTATTTATGTCATATTGACAGTTAACTGATAAGGACTGTTAGATCCCTACTCACCGGGCAGAATCCTCCATTCCTATTAATGTTCAGCTTATTAGTATTTACGTTTTCAAAGAAAAACCACCTTCTTTACAGTTATAATTAACAGAATGACCTTAGAGGCTGCTGGTGTGAAGTTAAGATTTGAGATGGATGAGATAAGTGAATTCCTTGCCCTGCGTTTAGAACGAACCAACCATCTGACTACGTAGACGCTAATTGGTTGGATAGGGGCTAAGGTGATTAAGCTTGTTCAGAGGTCGATATTGAGTGAATAAAGCACTATCAAGTTTACGACAGTACCATGTCGTTCATTGAGTACAAACAAAAGTCTTTATATAACACATTCTGGACCAACCAGTAATACGAAACACAAAATACACTAAAGACTGAACTTGCGTTAGGGGGGGGGCAGGAGTTTCATACAAAAAAACGCACAATAACTTCGTAGTAAAATTACGATAACTCGAGAAAGAAAAAATATTTGGCAACTTATAATGATTCCAATAAAAGCTTACAACTTAAGTAATACGAATAACATAGTTACTAAATGATTAATAGATTCAGCTTAGCAGCAATAGTCCTGATAACATGAAGAACAGATTTCTTACCTTGTAATTCTTGATTCTATGTTCTGTTATATCAATTAACTAAACTGTCAAATTAACTAGAATGATACTACACAACACAGAAGAAAATAACAATCAAAGTATATACATTGTTATTCTTATTACGTCGATTAATACATATAAACATTGATTTATTTCATATTGATTAATTCACTATTGAAGGCTCAATAAATTAATAACATAATCGACTGATAACAAATTACTTACTTACTTATGCCCGTTACTCTTCTCACAGAAGCATAGGCCTCTCACCAGGATTCTCCGTTGAGCTCTGTCCTGAGCAATCCATTCCAGCTGTTTATAGTTGCTGTTCATTCTTATAATATCTGCTTCCAATTCTTGACGCAGTGAGTTCATTGGTCTTCCTCTTTTTCGTTTCCCAATAGGATTTCATGTTAATGCTTGCCTCGTGATGTAGTCTGATGATTTCCGCAATATATGTCCTATCCATTTTCAACGTATTTTCCTAATTTACTCTTCGGCTGGAAGTTCGTATGTTCTCTCTCATTGTAGACTGTTGCTGATGGTTTCCGGCCAACGAGCATTCAGTATCTTGCGTACACAGTTGTTTATAAATACTTGTAACCTTCTGAGGATGTTTGCAGTTATTCTCCAAGTTTCGGCTCCATTCAACAGAACTGTCTTGACGTTCGAATTGAAGAGACTGACTTTGAGGTTAGTTGATATTTGTTTTGAGTCCCATATGTTTTTCAACTGTAGGAATTCCGCCCTTGCTTTGCCAATCCTTGCCTTTACATCTTCATTGGATTCTCCTTGTTCATCAATGATGCTCCCAGATATGTGAAAGTATCCACTTCTTCCAGAGTTTCTCCATCAAGCTGAATTGGGTTGGTACTCCGCGTGTTGTATTTGAAAATCTTGCTCTTTCCCTTGTGTATGTTCAGGCCTACTGATTCTGAGGTTGCTGCTACACTTGTTGTCTTCACTTGTATTTGTTGGAATGTATGTAATGGAAGAGCTAGATCCTCCGAGAAGTCCAAATCATCGAGTTGCATCCTAGTTGTCCATTGAATTCCGTGCATCCCCTCAGATATGGAGGTCTTCATGATGATAACAAATTGATCAATAATTTATTATGTCTAATCACTTCAGCAATATTGTAAGAATAAAATTATTAAAATCAATTAAACGTATCTAATTTATTGATCATATTTGGTAATAATAGTAAATTTGTTGTAATAATAATGGTGATTGTAATGAAGAACAAAAGAGGTGATATGCCGGGTACCTAATGAAGATTGATTATTATCGAGAACTGTGCTTTAGAATATTATCTCAATTATTATAACTGTGGACAGTGTAATCATTTCATTTCTATGACTGTTACGTTCCCCTTACCTGGTCCTCTTGTTTAGTATATATTTACTCTTAGTATATTTTTTATTACTATGAACTACGTTTAGTTAATTGTGTACAACATGTCCCCCCCCATTCACTGTCACTATTTCCTTTGTTCTGTATCAGTGTTACAGTGATTACCTACTGTCTATCTTCATTTGCATTTGTTACTTTGTGTATGATACGAAAAGTCTCATGAATGATAATTTACATTCATAATAATATACCCATTAATCAATAGTCTGTAATAGTTTGACAACAACCAAATTACATAATAGTCATCTACTTCTAGTTCTTTTCTTTTAAAACTCTACAAATTATCTGTGTTATTTCACTGTACAATATGCTTTCTTCTCTATTTAACTATCATTACAAGCACCACCTTCATCATCAATCAATCAATCAATCAATATTTTTCTTTCTTATCTATGCATTAATCGATTTATTGATTAAAGTTTATTTTATTGAAATTCTATCATAAAAAGAGAAAAAAAAACAACTGTGCGTAGGTAAGTTATTTATTACAATGTTATCCAATGAAGAAAAAACTGACTCACATTTTTGTAACTAACTTAGTGACTAACTCCATTAGGTCAAGAAAGAAAGAGAGAGAGAGAGGGAGAGAAATGTTTGATGAAGTTTGGGATTAGAATAGTAGAGTTTTCTTTCCTATTGAAAAAATATATTCATATTACTAACTCTACGTAAACCCAGCATGTGCATATGCACATACTCACACACACAGACATACACATTAACGCACACATGAATACACAGAGTTTACATGTAAACATGTAAACATGCATATACACATGCCTAAACAAAGGCGTGTCATTAATAGTGTACTTTGTTAAATTGTAATGATCACTAGAATTGAAGAATGAACCAATCTGTAGAAATTGTAACTAACTGCTACCCCCACTCCCCCCCTTCTGCAAATATATATGAATTGATTAGTCAACAGAATAATGCCTATATTTTTTATTGTTGACTTCAACAATAGTAACAATATTTATTGTATAACTCTATGACGTGTGATTTACTGTAAAACATTATCTTATTTTGAGTATAAAAGTAAGTTAAACTCCTTTCCATGCTTCTCCCCTTTAAAGTATAGCAACTGTATGTTTATTTATTATTTAATAATGAATTGCCTTTATTGTCAATGATAAGTTAAGTCGATATGTAAATCAGCTTACTTTAATTAGGATGTATTTAGATCTTCCTGTTGATTTGTGATCCAATCCAACTGCTCAGTCTATGAGTTCCAATCCCAGTGTGATCATCAACGCTGAGATGCAGCTACACTCAGCTGACGAGTCCTGAATAGGACAAAACGTGTGTGCTTAATTCCACTTACCAATCACAATCCAACTTAAGCAATAAGTTTACTTTAGTTTGATCATCATCTTCCGTATGAACTAGTGAAGTGTACTAGAGAAAAAACAATTCATTAGAGTTTTTTTTCTATTATGTTCCTCAGACTAACAAGTATGACAGTGAACTATGAATAGTTAAGTAGGAATTCAATGATCATGAAACTATTCGATTGATGATTCATATATAGTTTTGCTAACATTGAAAGACATATAACATAGAACTATCGGTAATCTATTTGAAATACACCATATAACATTTTATCACTGTATTGATGATACAATTTTCTAAATATGATATCATATTCATTCTAAACATTGTTAATACGTTAAGTAATTGAATTAAGATTGTTTGTAGAATCAAGGGTGAGCACTGTTGATGAGTTTCATACTAGAATGAAACAACTGTCCAGTACTCTTTGGTTTGAAATGGCGATCTATCAATCTGTGACGAATTCACTCAACTAAATATAGAATAGTTTTTAGCACTAACTTGTTGTTTCTATTCAGAATCGATACTGATCAATGTCTAGTGTGATATAAAATTAAATCATAGGTTTAAGTTTAATTGTTTTATATGACTAGTAATAGAATTAAGGAATTGTGCATTTCATTCTATGTAAGATTCATCAGATCACTGTAATATCACCTCAATGTTGATATTCACATTAAGACTTAATGCCATTAATTACTGATTACTTTATGAATGCTTACTGGTACAATGAAGTAGAACATTGTCCGATGAGTTATTACATTCAGATAGTCATTTGATGAGTTCTGAATAAAACGAAAAGCATTGTATTTCATTCATTTTCATTTATAACCCCATTTATTGCCTAGTTTTAATAAGTAATTAAAGTTTATCGATCAATGGATTTTAAAGGTAATCTGTTGAAAGACATGGCGACAGGGGGGGGGTAGGATTAATTCAGTCCTAGGCTATTCATTGAAATCAACATAATTTCTAAGTAGTTGATGTAAACTGTTGTCATTTATACAGAAATAATGTATTGTATATGTAATTACATATATACCTACTGCACAAATGTAACTGTCTAAATATATAAGCCTAGTGGAGAATGAAGTGGCGTTTGGCATAAAGCGGACTGAGATGCAGGTACATCGAGCCGATGACTCACAAATAGAATGAAACACGCTTACCAGTTATAATCCAACTTAAACATTCCTTGTGAATTACCGCTATATCGAGTCAATCCGTTCAGGATGCACATATACCAATAGAGACTGACTAACTTCAGTCTATTACAATTCAACTTGAAGATATAAGCTCAAACTAATTAAAAATAATGTATGCGTTGATTTGTTTTTCATTCAATAATAAGGTAACGCCTTTTGTTATTCAATAAATCATTGATATTCCAAGAAATCAACATCAGATCATCATGATTTACTTAAGTTGAAAATATACAGAAAAAAATAAATATTCATTACATTGTTATACAGTAAAGATTGAATAGAAACAAAAAAAAAGTTATTACAAAGACACAGAAATCAACCCCAGAAAGGTATGAATAGGTTTGAATACTGTTTCAACAGATAGATCGGATCAAGTGATTTACTTGTTGGATTAATTAATGGGCTTTTAATTTAAAAGGTAAATCTATAAAGCAGTAAGATGTTGTCTAGAGATAACTATAAAGTCTTATGAACCCATCATTTCCTTAGGATCCTAGAAGGGGTGTAAACCATTAACTTGGAATCGGGACGTTCAAACCTTTCTAAACGCACTCTGCGTATCTGTAAACTTCATTTAGGCGCCTAACGTTTGCTTTAATTGTTTCTTTAATCTTTGTAAACAACATAAATAATATGAGAACATTTTAACAGAAGACTTTCCTCACTATCGGAAAAACAAGATCATTTACTAGTGAACGCAAACAATGCGATTTGGTTTGATTAGTTCATGATAAATAATCAGTTGTTAACATCTTGTGGAAAGCGCTATTTAGTAAACCATATATGACGTTGGCTATGAGAATTAAGGTTCCGATGAAACACTTAATGTCGCGTGTGACACTTCGACTTCATACATACATACGCGAGATAAGATGTGTTTAAAAATAAGATGTATGATGCTGTATTTAGTACCAGTTGAATCCAACGAACAAACAAGTTTGCACTCACAAGCAGACAGAGAGAGGCAGTTCCATCATACATTAAGCATGCGTACATACAAAGAAAAAAAAGAACAATCTAAAGTTGTTATGTCCAGACAATATTCTAGGCCTCTACAAGCTACATATATTTAACGTTACTAATTTTTTATACTACTGATTGTAAGATGAGCTGATGAAAATGCATATTCAATGAAAAGAAGTTCAATTCTTTAAGTCTATAGATACTTTCTTAGTAACAATACTTAACTTCTATCAGTTAAAGTTTCTTTTAAGCTCTGTATACTTACAATGTAATATAATTTATGCTTTTTGGAATGTGGACTTAATTTACAGTTAATTTTATGAGTGACCAAAACAAACGCAGATTATATAAAGGAAATAGTGTTAACTGGAATTTACGTCATTTGACTTATAGTTCCTGAATTCTATATGTCATATGTTTAACATGCCTTTTGTAAAGCATATTTGTTGAATGATTATTCTGTTTATTCTTTATTATAAATATTACCTTAATTAATACTAGACATTTAGAAAGTAGTACTCATTTAAACAGTTACATATGATTTTTATTGATTTCACTTTGTTCCAAAATATAAATGCATAAGGTTACCATTTAAAGAGACTTCAGTTAATCCCAGCAACCCAATTTCCCCCACCCCGCCCCTCTAGAAAATCTGTTATAGAATTGAATATTTGTTCCAGTTGTATTTTCAACCTGTTATCAGTGTGTATATATCTTTGGATAAACGTAAAACCTTCAGTTCTCTCAGTTTAGAATACTTATGACATGTGTCCAACTACAATGTATCTCGAAGTGTATTGATGAGTGATATAGAAGTAGGTTGGATTAAAGCTAAAGGCAGCTAAATAAGAATATATGGCATCGGTTAATGAAGTCGTTGACTGATGTTGTAAGGCATATTGATAGATGCCGACTACTTGTTTGAAGTATTTAAGACTATCGTAATCCATTATCAAAGATACTGACTGGATTCATTCAATATCATCTCCTAGACTATAAACTTTAAATTTATTTACTAAGTGAATTTCTATCCATGAATTCTTTCTTCTCTAGTAACATTCTTTAAGTCTTATCTTCATTTTACAAGACCACTTAAGATACTACTATTACCACTACTACTATTACTACACACACTACTACTAAATTTTGCTATTCTTATGTAGTGTGGCTGAACCTGGCATGCATCAGAGAAGATTAGAAGTTAAAAACCAAAATTTCTTCTCAATTAATTCGTTTCGCATACATTTTAGTAAATTGCTTAATGTTACTAGTATTTCTGACGATGTGTATATTCCACACAGCTATTGAATAACAGATTTTATTCTACCTTAGTGTCTCTAGACATTCTGTAAATGTCTCATGTTTCCTGTGAAGTTTACATCAAACTATTGAGTAGATAACTTGATTATCATTTGTGTATATATTTCATGCATATAACGATTCCTAGAATTCTGTTGTCATCAATGTTCACTAAAGATCCTAATAGTCACTTGAGACTGCGAATCATATGTGAGGATCTGGTCAAACTTGTTTGTCTCTATTATCTATAATCCTTTACTTTGGCAGTTGCAATACTACAACTAACTGTTAAATTTGAGTAATATTCCAGCATTAAGCTGTTGATATATTTGTGTAATGTGGGGTAAACAGTACAACTGTAAGCTTTGATTTAACTGAGTAGATCATGACTGTGTAGTTTTGAAGTAAACACGAACACCTCTGATTCACTTCTATTCATTGTATAGCAAGTAGGTTATAAGGTCATTTCGGTTGATTGCAATAGTTGGTTTCATAAAATGGTTATATGGATGTTTGACAAACCTTTTAGGTTTATTCAATGTTCCATATTGTTTTGGAGCTAGTTTCAATTTGTATCGAGTTTAACAATAAGAAGTTATTTGATAGCCTATCATGCTGTGAACAAACTATAATGAAAATAGATGCGATACTGTATAATTTTGAGACATGATATTTGAGAGCTAAGCATAATTCACCTACAATGGCATCAATAAGTAGTCAAGATAGCTACTAAACATACTGTTCCAAGTAAGCAGAGTCATTCAGTTATAGACCATATATACTAATATTAGTTTAATTAGGTAATTCACTTCTTGATCCTGTCGAGTCAAAATAACTAGTTGTGCACGTATAAACTTACAAAGTAGGTGAAGTTTACTGAAATCAAATCAAGGAGTAGTTCATGAAGTCACTAAATGCAAACTGAGTGTTAAAATAATGTCTTCCATGAATAAACTTATCATCGTTTAGCCAACGTAATACAAAAACCTCTCAATCAATTACTCATTTCATTCTAATTTGATATTCTATAGTTTTGTACATATTCAGATCGTTATTTAGAATGTAGATCAGAAGTTTTGAATCTTTCTATAACGAATCTACTGATCAACTATGAACAACTATTGAATTTCATTGCATTCTCTATACCTTAGCAATCAGTGAAGTCATTTTCTTTATAAATACACTTTTTATAATACCTAGATCGTTTTTAGAATGTTTATTGAAGGGAAAATCATCTCAATTTATGTCAAAACGTAGAAACTCCTTTATCAATATCATCGTTTTTACGTAATAACTTATCAAAAAAAGAAAAACAATCATGATGCATACAGTTTAAGTGAATAGTCTCTTACTGACTAAGTAGGTAACAGATGAATATCTCTTAGTAAAGTTAGATTATAACTAAAAGTGAAATCCAGTTGATGTATATCACCTTAGTTGTATCCCTCTACAGCATGCAATACACCTACCTACTAGTATAGATAAGAGTTAATATGTTCAATATTATTGTTTATATTAGAGATTATAATTAGTAAGTCATTATTAGCAAGTGAATATCTTTAGCAAATAGTCTGTGCACAACTTTATGTTGTATACTTTATTCCAATTTAAATTGTCACTATTGATTGGAATTTACATCATGCATTTTACTATACACAGGACTCATCAGCTACATTTATCTACAGCTCACTGTCGATGTTCATATGACCTTACAAATATATTCATCTATGGTATGACTGAATATTCCACCATTTTGAAATCGATCAGTACATTGAATAATTGAGTAACTTATTCAAAGGTTCAATATGAAAATAAAACAAACAGTTTTTATATTTATGTAAAATGAGTTCAATTGTTCTATTCATGTTTTCTCTCTCTCTCTCTCTCGCTCAGTGTTTTTATTTGTATGCATGTATCTATTTGTTTGTATGTTTTGATAAAAAAATTTCTACAAAGTGAATTGAAATTATCACCCTTACTACAAAGTAGTTGTATAGTACACATGTATTCATAAGATTTTGTATCATAGAAAAGATGGATTTTCTTTGATAATATGAATGAAATATATGAAATTATAAAGTATTGTAGTTACAATATAATTAATATAAGAACATTAGAGAATTACTTCAGAAGGTAATTGTTGGAATTCCAGTGAGAAAGCCTAGCCACTCAAGTTGAATCATGCCAGGTATTAGATAATTGTCCACCGATGCCAATGGATAAGATCGAAGTAATATATCACGAATTAATTGAAATTAGAATTCTGGCTAGTAGTTTAGTGGCATGATAGTTAAACATTCGTGGGCATATGGGTGCACACTTCTAAGGAGTCTTATACTGGAACAAAACGGCTGTCAAGTGTTAGTTTCTGGTTTTCAACAATCATATAACCCTAACGGTAACCATACATTAGGCGCACTTTATCCAGTGCATAATATCATTAGTTTGATTTTTACAGCTCCCCATGCTCTTCCTTATAGTCTAACTTCATCCCAGTACTTTCAGATGTTATATCTTCAAACTAGTAGATACTTAACTTAAGAAGCAAACGTCTTGTTACTTTCTCCGATTAATTTACAAATAGAACGCTTCACTATGATTCATATCACTATCTCGACTTTGTTGAAGGTTAAATCTGTCAAAGAACCATATGGAAGCATGAAATAACTTTTATGGTGGTTTATGATATTATTATATGCATTTATTAAGTTACAATTCATTTGACTGCTTTTGTCACAGACTGGTGTTGGTAGGGTACCACTGAAAACTAGGAAGCAGTAGACAGCTGTCACGTCCTAGTAAGGAACACCTCATCAGTAGGAATCCTAGATTCCTTCGCTAGTTTTCACACGCTACTTTATTCGACAATTATTGAAATCTATTAATAAACTATAAACGATTTGAGTGAGATATTTACAGATAAAGGGATTGGATGATACTTTTGTAATTCAGTGTCCACTGCTAGATGCATGTTTATTAACCCGACGGCTTTTAGTTTGGTCTTAAGTTGAGTATTATATTCTTATCGTTAGAAAAATTCTATACTAAGTTCAGAGAGAACTATTTGTTACTTAATAATACTAATAGTGCAGAGAAATTTCTTTGAAATTAGTTCCTTATCCTAGTTCAACATTAAGACATACATAATTAGGATGAGTTTGTATTATCCCGTTGATTAGTCATGGACTAGAACTTGTCAGCTTTTGTTCCCATATGTGCATTCTGAGTGGATTGTCTCAATATACCTATTTATCACAAGTAATGTTTAAGTTAGATTGTGACAGGTATATTCAGTTGACGATTGCCAAATAGAATGTAACGTGATTCTTGGATTCAGTTTGCCAGTTACAATCCAAATTAAACAAGATAAACATAGTTTTACATTGAAATATAAAATTGGTGGAAAGTAAATTCTCAAAATAATTCTCTAAACAATAAAGTAGATAGAACAGATTACAGAAGGATTAGAAAAATATAAAAATCGATTAATTAATTTGATTGGATATATCACAGATTGATGTTGGCAGAGTACCATTGAAAACCAGGGAGCACTGGACAGCTGTTTCGTTCTGGTGTGGAACTCTACAGCAGTGCGCACCTACGATTCCGCACCAGGAGCTTCAGGTATATATCCGATCAAATGAAATAACTAATCTCCACAAAAATAACCATCACAATTAAACTATAATAATGAACTCATTAGTGACTAACTCCAGGATGTTCCTGAAGCTCTAGTGAGAAGTCGTGACTGGTGGAGTTCAGACTTATCGGGAGTGAGACAGTTATCACCAATGACAATGGATGATCGTCGCGCTATATGTATCACAAATTGATGGAAGTGGGAATTCTACCATTGGATGCCGACCCAGTGGTGCAGATGGTTAGGCGTTCGCGTCAACCTGAAGCCCCTGGTGCGGAATCGTGTGTGCGCACTGCTGAGGAGTTCCACACTAGAACGAAACAGCTGTCCAGTGCTCCCTGGTTTTCAATGGTACTCTGCCAACATCAATCTGTGATATATCCAATAAAACGAAATAACCAATCTCCACAAAAATAACCATCCCAATTGATTAATTAATTGTCTTTAAGGATTCTATGAATATATAGAATGAATAGAAGGTAGGATTCCATTTAGAAATCAGTTGTCTTTCTCGAATTAATTACCTATAAATCTATAAAAACCTATAAAAATTACGACGGATAAGTGGAGCACAACACTTGAAATTAGGTTTTATAGACAACGAACAAAGTAAGTGGCACTACAAATGATTTATGAATGCAAAAAAAGTTGGTTTTATTTAAATGTATAGCTAATAATCTCTACTGTTTGTAGAAGGTGATATCTAGATGTGAATGATAAATTTAATGAAATTCAATATAACATGTTCAATGATGAATTAATGTTAACTCAATGATCTATGTCGACAAGATGTGTAAGAATGCAGCTTCTTTTCTTTTATATTTGTTTTCCTTCTTTCATGAACCATGACAAATGATGTTGCAAAATATGACTATGAATTTGCTTCATCTCAGGCTCAAAATAACTGATTCCATATGTTTAGTTAAAATGATAAATACACATTAACTTGGCGATCATTGATAATCTATGCTTCGCCCATAACATAACCATAAGTTGAGTGTAGAATAAAGGTACTAATCTGATTGCATTAGATGTTGTGAAACAATTTCTCTGATTATATCTCCATTAAATTGTAACTTCAAGAATATTTGTTTCTTTAATGTAGTTCATAGCATAACTTTTGATTTATTTACTGATATGAATCTTGCTAGGAACTTTAATGTCTATTCATCTTTCTTTAATAACTTATGGTTAGTTACCAGTTTCACTTCTCTCAACGACGTCTTGAGAGAAAATAGTTTTAGCCTAGTTGATCAGGCAATTAATTAAATTTCTTTTACATTGTAAACGAATAAAATTTGTAAAGCGAGTATTATTAACTAAAGAAGGTCGGTTTCCGATAAACCTCACTTTTAATTGTCCCATCCACCTTTTTCGTCAGCAAAACGTCTAGGAATTCCATGCTTTCATTGTTTTCTTCTTCCATTGTTAAAATAACTGTCTTCGGGACATTGTTGAATTCATTTGATACATTTTGCACATCGTATTTACTTTTTAATGCTATTAAATGTATCGTGTATATATCTACTATAGAGCTGTAACTCATTTGTGATGTATTTTAAAGGAGTATTCCCTAATTTATCCAATAAGAAATCCTGTAGGATAGAACATGATGATGACTCTGTTGCAGTACCACATTGTTTATAAAACTCTTGAGAGAGGTAATAAAGATTCTAATTTTTATTTTTCGATATTTTAATTCATTACGTATATAATCGATTGTTGTTATTAAGGAAACTGTTGTAAATAATGATGATATCTCTAGTGATATCATGAATCAGTTTCTTTATTCTACAGACAATTTTGCAACTGTTGTATACACTGTGATTCACGATTTGTTTATGAAATGGTTCAAGGAATTTCGACAGTATTTCTTGGTTTTCAAGAGATGTCAAAATAAATCAATTCACTTAACTCAACAATCTTCGTACTTCAATTAACTATCACGCTTTCTTTTAACCAACAACGTCAACAATCTGTGCTGTCAATAGATAATTTAATTTTAGTTAATTAAATTCGACAGCGATTGATGTTGGAAAGATACCAATGAAAGTCAAGAAGCACTAAATAGCTGTTTCATCTTAGCATAAGATTCATCAGCAGTGAGAATCCTAGATCCCTCTCTAGAGAGTTTCAGGCTGGAGAACGCCCTTTACACCATTAGGCTAGTATCCACTGGTAGAATTGCCACTTTCGTAAATTTGTGATACAGCGCAATAATCATCCACTGTTATTAGTGATAACTGCCTCGCTCTCAAAAAGTCTAGAGTACACCAGCTACGACTTTTCACTAGACCTTCAAGAACATTCTGAAGTTAGTCACTACTGAGCTGGTTTTCAGCAGTATCATACCAACATCAGTCTGTGAAGAATTCAATCAACTAAAACTTAATACCGATCTCCATAAACTACTTCAATTCAACATAATCGAATTGTTACATTGTGTAACTATATAAATAAGTAAATTGATATCACATTGATCAATTAATCAATCAATCAATCATATCAAATCAATCGATATTCAATGATTTTAATACTGAAAATTTACATCTCTATGTATTAGACTACTATTTAATTCTATATGACATTTAATAGAAAATATTTCTTAAAGAATAAATCAATAAATTATTGATTATTATTCGATTTAATTGTTTTTCTTTTAAGAAAACATGAATTTATCGATTATCATGTATCAGATTTAATTGACAGAAATGTATTAGGATGAAGTTGTATATTCGTGTTGATTTGTTATAAACAGCTGATGAATCTCAAATAGGACGAAATGCGCTTCATGGATTCGATTTATCAGTTAAAATACAAGTTTAATATAATACTTGAAAGAAATATGTTTGTAGTAAATGAGAACAATAGCAACAACACTGACAACACCAATAATAACTTAATAGAATAGTATGATAATATTCTAATGTATGATTATTAAAAGAAAAAGATAAAATCATAAAAGTGAAATAAGTAAGAAAAATAAATTTAATTAATTGAATACGTCACAGATTGATGTTGGACGACGGTTTCACTGTGGTACGGAACTTTTGAGAAGTGCCCACCCTACAAACTTTCTCATTTCTAATATTCATGAGTTCATTATGTTAAGATGATGTTAAGATTAATGTAGAGATTTTAAAATAAACATAGAAAGGATACAAATTAATTTAGATAATTAGTTTCTCGTTAGTTACATCATCTAATAGTTACATAATCAATGTATACTTATGAATAAAATAGTTGTTTAAGTGATGAATAACAAATCATCGTCTACTCAAATAATTGATGATTATGACTGAAAAGCTACTGGTTTACGGTTTTTGTTTGTGTTTATGATGTAATTGTATAAGAATCGAAGAACAGTGGTGAAATATCATGTTGTATCTACTTATATGAATCATGTAGGTAATTTCTCAATTGTGTATAACGAAGTAAATAGGAATGATTAAACTGATAAACAATATGTATAACTCTTCTTCTTTCTGAATTTCGTCTAATCAATGCATTGAAAGTATATCTGCCTCGAATTCTATGCACAATGTGTTCTTCAGTTGTTTTCTTCTCCATTAGTCTTGAAGATTTGAAGTTAGTGCTTATCTTGTGATGAAACATGGTGATTTCCTCAATGCTTGTACAATCCATCACCAGTGTCTCTTCTTAATTCTTTCGGGCTAGATTTTGTTGATTTCTTCTTTCGCATAATAAGTTATTGCTAATAGTGTGTGTGTAGTAAACAGATCCAAAGTATCTTAAACAAAACAACTGGTCGTAAATACTTGTATCTTTTGTATGATACTTTTCGTAGTTCACTGTGTAATTTTCAGCTCATTATACAATAGAACTATAGTTAATATGCATTAATGTAATGAATTAATGAATTGATTACTGAAATAGATTTATGCATAGTATATATAAGTAATACAATCATAATGATAAACACATTCTATTGTTATAATGTATTATGTAATATGTAATAGGTATTTATAACATTGGACATATTCAAGAATATTTAAGATGTCATCATCAAAACTGTATGATTTAACAATTTGACATCATTTGATGCTTATTGACAACAACATTAATTAACATCAAACTACCATTTAATAACTATAATGTATTGAAAATCATTTGTCCCTTTTGATAAATTTCGATGATGCAATAGGAAGATGAATTTTATCAGAGCTACTTGATGTGTGTATATTTGCACAATTGCACACATTTCAAACTAATCTGATCACAATATACACACTTGTTAAGGCATTTATATATAAGAAAATAATAAATGTCACTAGACAATAAAGAGTATAAGCTAAGTAAATGAGGCTAATAAAGAGAACAATGTAAGTCACACTCTACCAAGGTAGGTTGAGGGAGAGTACAAACTGCTTTTTGAACACTCAAAGGCGGTTCGAACTTGCATATAGCTAAGGCTTCAACAAACTTTAGTATACTTCCTAAAGCATTTTTATGCAATACCACAAAAGATGATTTGATATCAATTATGTGACCTGTCTCAACTAAGTGTTTAGCGATAGACGATGCAGGTTGTTTATCATGTACTTTTATTTTTCCTTTCGAGTCCATTTAGTATTGGAGCCATTTAGGTACGTGTTCAGCTACTCTTACATGCAGATCACGATTGCTTCTCCCTATGTGTGTTTGCCTACACATACACGTAAATTGATAGATACAGTGGGATGTGATGCATTCGTTTATGTGCTGTTTAGGCTTATTATGAATCAATGACCTATACTTTTCTATTACAACTACCTTAGCAGCATAAAATGTTCTGTTGACAACCGACTTAAGCCTTTGAAGGGTAACGTGATATAAACTGATTTTTTTGGGTTCTAGGAATACAGTAGGTTTCATCACACTGCAACATTTCCATCGATTTATGAACTTCTTTGGATATCCGTTCAGCATTAACGTTTCTGTCAGTAGTTTTTCATTTTCTTCAATAGTGTCATAAGTACAAATACGATCAATCCTATTAAATAAAGCTTTTACTAGATTCGTTTTATACTGCATCGGGCAATAACTATGGAAGTGCATATACTGCCCAGTTCATGTAGATTTTCTGTAGACAGAACATTTGATTAAGCCATCATCCCTCCGATTGATTAATATATCTAGGAAAGGAAGTTGGTTATTATTCTCTTCTTCATGGGATAAATTAATATGATTTTGTATAGTATTCAGTTCACTTAGTAACCTATTTGCATCATCGATTTTCATACAAATAATTAGGATATCGTCAACATACCTCCTTTAAAGGTATATCTCTTCTATTGAATCGCTAGCTAGGTTTTCCACATGTGCCATGTACACATCAGCTAACAATGGTCCTAAATGGCTACGCATAGCAACTCCGTCAATTTATCTAAATTATTCACCCTCAAATGTGTATTGTACTTTGTCTGTGCATAGTAATAATAAATCTATGAGAGTTGCTAGAGGAATAGGTAGTGAAAAACAACCTGTCAAGATAGAATCACATAAAATATCAACAGGTCTTTTGCAGAGGGACATTAGTAAACAGGGAATTTTACATCGAATCAACACATTGTCTTCTCTTTAATATCAATCTCGCATCAATACAATGTATTCGGTATTTTGTATTTTATATTTTCATTTATTATAGTGTGTATTTTTGTTTTCTAGTTAATTATTAGCTTCCTTCTTAATTAAATAATAATAATAATCAATAAGATCAATTTATTGATTTTATTACTATTTAATGGACAATCAATATTTAATGTTACTATCGTCTTTTAATGTTAACAAATGAATACGTATCCATGATAAAAAAAAAAATATTTTCATTGTTTACTTAACATTTACACTAGAATGAATTGATATAAATGATACTGAATATACACTGATAACAAACTTATAAAAAGTATTATTGCGTAATATTGTTTGTTGAGACGATTGGATTGTTTAGACTTTCTATCGATTAAACTGATTGATAAATGGTAAGTGTTGAATATGAATTCATTGAATTCTGTCTACATGAAGATATGAGAATACAGCTAGAATATGGTATACAATGTCTGCTTTAGTCATAGTTATACAATTTGTTTGTATTTATTTGTAAGTATCGGTTAACATTTTTGTTTTTACATTGTTTTATAACATCTAGTCAACTACTATTCGTTACATGTAACTGATAATATTAAGTTGTATGTCTTAGTGGCTTATTTAAACAATGAATTATAAATAAGTTCTATTTTCTATTTCTATTATCTATATTCGAATGAATGTCTTAGACTTTAGCACTGAAATAACTTTTCAGTTGCCAGAGTGACGGGGGGGTGGGGACTTTTAAAACGATGATTAGTTTTCCAGTTGCCCTGCCCAAAAATAGCTTGTTCAACAGATTTGAACAAAGAACAAACACCAGTAAATGAAAGTTGAGGCTAATACATTTATTATGTAGAATCAATCGTCTTTATATATTAAGTACAGAGCCAATTTGGTAACAAAAAACACGAATTAAAATAATGGCTGAATTAGGAGGGGAAGGTGAAGGGGGGCGGAGTTGTATACACTGCTCACGATAAGGTTACAATAATCCGTGAAAAAAAAGACACATTTGACAGTCGTTTATAAGTGACTGAACATAACAACAATAAAATAGAAAAGTTATTTATACGACTTTCAAAATGTAGTTAAGTATTCATTAAGAATGTCATGGAAGTAAGATAAAAATCATTGAATTTTGCAAAAAAAAAATTATGTACAATGAAAGTTTATCAGAACATTGAGATGAAATGTATTCAAAAATGAGTGTAAGTCGATTAACAGTTAGAGGTTATGAAGGGAGGAGAGGAAAGTAGTAATGGTCTTTGAAGAAGAAAGCTCTGTTGAGTTTAAGACCAAGGTAGTAGTAGAGGCTGAACAAGTCTCTTTTAAATACTTAATTTTACCCTCAGTTGGTGAATAGCTAAAGGTTCAGAAATTCAAAGTATATGAAAGACTACTATCTGAAGTAGGTTTTTATTGATTATATTACTTACTTACTTATGCCCGTTACTCCTCGCTGAGGAGCATAGGCCGCTCACCAGTGTTCTCCATTTAACTCTGTCCTGAGCAATCCTTTCCAATTGTTTCCAGTTGCTGCTCATCCTTTTAATGTCTGCTTCCAATTCTCGACGCAGCGTGTTCTTTGGCCTTCCCCTTTTCCGTTTCCCAGCAGGATTCCATGTTAATGCTTGTCTGGTGATGCAGTCTGATGGTTTCCAAAATGTATGTCCTATCCATTTCCATCGTCTTTTCCTAATTTCCTCTTCGGCTGGAAGTTGCTTTGTCCTCTCCCATAGTAAGTTGTTGCTGATGGGTTCCGACCAACGGACATTCAGTATCTTTCGTAGGCAGTTGTTTATAAATACTTGTATCCGTCTGATGATGTTTGCAGTAATTCTCCAAGTTTCAGCTCCATACAGCAGGACAGTCTTCACGTTCGAATTGAAGAGTCTGACTTAGAGGTTAATTGACAGTTGTTTTGAGTTCCAGATGTTTTTCAACTGTAGGAATGCTGCCCTTGCCTTGCCAATCCTTGTCTTTACATCTGCATCGGACCCTCTTGTTCATCGATGATGCTTCCCAGATATGTGAAAGTATTCACTTCTTCCAGAGTTTCGCCATCAAGTTGAATTGGGTTGGTGCTCCTTGTGTTGTATTTGAGAATCTTGCTCTTACCCTTATGTATGTTCAAGCCTACTGATGCTGAAGTTGCTGCTACACTGATTGTCTTCGCTTGCATTTGTTGGTGTGTATGTGCTAAAAGAGCTAGATCATCTGCGAAGTCCAAATCATCGAGTTGCATCCTACTTGTCCATTGAATCCCGTACATTCCCTCAAATGTGGAGGTCTTCATGATCCAGTCGACCACTAGGAGGAAGAGAAACGGTGAGAGTAAGCAACCTTGTCTGACTCCGGTCCTCACTGGGAATGCATTTGTCAGTTGTCCTCCATGCACAATTTTGCACTGTGTCCCGTCGTAAGAGTTTCGGATAATGTTGACGAGTTTCTCTGGTATGCCGTATTGTCGAAGAAGTTTCCATAGTGTTCTCCTATCTACACTATCAAACGCCTTCTCATAATCAATGAAGTTGATGTACAGGGGCGAGTTCCATTCAATTGATTGTTCAACGATGATCCGTAGTGTTACGATTTGGTCAGTGCACGACCGATCCTTACGAAAACCAGCCTGTTGATCACGAAGTTGAGCCTCCACTGAATCTTTCATTCTGTTCAGCAATACTCTGTTAAAGACTCCCTGGTATCGACAGTAGCGTGATCCCTCTGTAGTTGTCACATTTGCTCAAATCTCCTTTCTTTGGTATCTTGACAAGATAACCTTCTTTCCAGTCTGCCGGCACTTGTTCTTCTTCCCAGATCTTTTTGAATAAAACGTGAAGTATTCTTGCTGTTAGGTCGATATCTGATTTGAGTGCTTCAGCTGGTATATTGTCAGGTCCTGCTGCTTTTCCACTTTTGATTTGTCTGATGGCCATCTTGATTTCTTCCATCGTTGGTGGGGTGACATCTATCGGGAGATCTGTAGGTGCCGCTTCGATGTCCGGTGGGTTCAATGGAGCTGGCTTATTCAAGAGTTCTTCAAAGTGTTCTACCCACCTATTCTTTTGTTCTTGAATCTCAGTGAGTGTCTTGCCTTCTTTGTTCCTGACCTGTCGCGCTGGTTTACCATGTTTATCTGCCAGTTTCTTCGTTGTGTCGTATAGCTGTTTCATATTTCCTTCTCTTGCAGCCTTCTCCGCTGTCGTTGCAAGGCCTTCGATGTATTTCCGTTTGTCAGCTCTAATGCTCTTCTTTACTTGCTTATTTGCTTCTGAGTATTCAGCTTGAGCCTTGATTTTCTCTGCTCTTGTTCGGCTGTTGTTGATTTCTATCTTCTTGTTCCTCCTTTGTTGAATTTTGCTCAATGTCTCAGTGGAGATCCATTCCTTATAATGGTGCTTCTTGCGGCCTAGAACTTCCTGACACGTTGACGTTAGTGCTTCTTTGATTTCTTTCCAGTTATCCTCCATAGTGGTTTCTTCTTCTTTCGGCAGATCTTGTAAGGCTTGGAACCTGTTGTTGAGAGATATTTTGAATTCCTTGAGTTTGTCAGTGTCTCGGAGAAAGCCTGTATTGAACCGTTGTACTGCTGACACTCCAGTTGTCCACTGCTTCTTTAGCTTCAGTTTCATTTTAGAAACCACCAGGTGGTGGTCTGAAGCTATGTCAGCTCCTCTCCTTGTTCGCACATCTTCCATTGATCTTCTAAATTTTTTATTGATACATATATGATCGATTTGATTCTCAGTAGTATGATCCGGTGAGACCCATGTAGCCTTGTGTATGCGTTTGTGGGCGAATATTGTACCACCTATAACTAATTTGTTGAAGGCACATAGGTTTGCAAGTCTTTCACCATTGTCGTTTCTGTCTCCCAGTCCTTGTCGTCCCATGATTTCTTCATATCCAGTGTTGTCCATTCCGACTTTGGCGTTTAGGTCCCCCATCAGTATTGTCAGATCCTTTCCTCGACACTTTGCTATAATTGATTGCAGTCTATCGTAAAACTGATCTTTGTCTTTGTCGTTGCCGTCGTTGGTTGGTGCATAGCATTGGATAATATTCATTGTAATCCCTTTCTTCATTGTTTTGAAAGATGCTTTGATGATCCTGGGTCCATGTGGTTCCCATCCCACAAGTGCATTACGTGCCTCCTTGGACAGCATCAGAGCAACTCCTTGAGTGTGAGGAGCATTTTCCTCTTGGTGGCCGGAGTATAGTAGCGTCTCTCCCGAAGCCAATGTTTTCTGTCCAGCTTGAGTCCAATGGGTTTCGCTGATTCCGAGTATTGTCAAGTTGTATCTCTTCAATTCTGCAGCTATTTGATTTGTCTTCCCGCTCTCCAACATTGTTCGAACATTCCATGTACCTACAAAAATATTTGCTCTGGTTGTTAGAAGGGGGGGCATCGCCCTCATGACTTCCGAAGAATTTCGGCTTTCATCATGAGGCGTCATATATCCTTTCACTCCCAGGGAAGAGTTTAAATGGTTTAAATGGTTTATCTTGTTTAATCTGGTTTGCGTTTTTTAGCAAGTTTGGGTTTTTACGGGATGGGGGTGCTAGCCCCATGCCCAACCCTCCTTCTTTACCCGGGCTTGGGACCGGCAGTAACCCTAGGAGGGCTACAGGCGGAGTTTATTGATTATATAAATGACTTTAAATGAAGAATCGGTTTTGATCGACTGATTTGCGTTTACAATATAACCAGTAATTCAGTTTCCTATTCATCCACTGTCACATATTCTCGACTATGCTGAATGAATTTCATAGAGCTATTTTAATTGTATTCTCATTGAGCAACCTGTCTAACAAGCTTAACACGAGTGATTAAACTGACAAGCTAACAAAATGTTCTCGAACTGTTGTTATGTTCACTCACTTATTGTCATTAATCAATATTATTGATTATTATTATGAAAGGCATTCATAATTTTAAAGCCATGAAAATAAATCCGCTAGACAGGGAACACTTCACTGAATCATATTCTCGTTTTTTATGTCACAATGAGTATTTTGCCTTCAATCGTTAATGAGTCCGCGAAGAGATGGCGACTTGAAGAATACAAGCATCGTAGTTATTGGATGTTTAACCAGATGTAGTTTAGCCTTAAGGGCTTCAATAACATGAAGAACAGAATCGAAAGATTGTAATTTCTGATTTGTACCCTGATATAACAAAATTGTATATAAGTATGAAAATAGTAAATAATTGTATGGGGAGATTAGACATTTCATAGACAATACGTTTGTTAACTGCAAGTGTATCTGATATGCCAGGAACCTAATGAAGATTGATTATTATCGAGAGCTGTGCTTTAGGACATTATTTCAATTATTATAACTGTAGACAGTGCAGACATTTCATTTCTGTGACTGTTACGTTCCCCTTACCCGGTCCTCCAGTTTAGTATATTTAATATTAGTATATTGTTATTTACTATGAACTATGGTTACTTAATTGTGTACAAGTTGTCCCCATTCACTGCCACTATCTCCTTTGTTCTGTACCAATGTTAGATTCTTGATTGGTTCACTCTGTGGTCTAATTTTATGTGTGTATAAAGGTATGATTAAAGTACAATACGCTCTCGGTTACCAGTTCTCGCTTCTCAGTTTTCCGTTTTCCGGTTCCCAATTCTGGTTCTACTATTGCCAGCGTGGGGGTGAGTGGGCTTAGGTCAGTCGCGCATTATCAACTAGGCATACGTCATTGGCGTTATCTACAACCAACCAAATCCTCCTTCCTTTCCCTCTCACGTCATAACAATTGGGGTCATAACAGTATCAAACATGGGAAGTCTTTTCCAGATATTGATCAGATTTTATTCTTCGATCCGAATGGCTTAATTTCATGGTATTCTCGTCTTCACTCTAAATTTCTTCTGAGCAGTCGCATATAAGGATGAAGCAATCGCTCCACGGCAGTTCTTGGTTTTTAATGGTTGTTTAACTAAGGTCAGGTATGTAATATAGAAAACATTAGTGTAGGACGAATGTTAACGTTTTCAAAGACAATATTAATCCGATGTATCTTAGTTCCAGGACTATTGAGGTATGATAAACAAAGAACGCATAAGTATAATCATTTCTTTATATAAGTTATTACTTTCATAATTTTCAGTTTTCATTAATTACTTGATACATGCTAAGGTGCAAACTTAATCTTATTGTATTTAGTAACTTATGGGTTATTCATTTGTTTATATTAAATGTTACAGTGTTAGTATGAGTTAGAATCTTATTGATTGGCCATTGATCAGTGTCCAATGTTATGTTTATTTTTGTTCTTAGTTCTAATCGAATTCTATTAATCATGCTAAAATATGGTTACAATTAAAAAATAACTAAATATCTTTCTGTTTAAATGTTAAGCAGTTATAGAGATAGTCATAAGAAACCTTAGGCATGATAATCCCACACTACTAGTATAAATGATATTGATTCACTTTGAGTAACGGTTACATCAAGAGTTTTGGTGTATCTAACATCAAAGACATAATTGTTTACAGATAATATTTCATCTGATTATATCATTTCATGATGTAAGTACGTTATAAATTACTACAAAAATAATTGTGACTGAAAAGATAATTCATTAACACGATCTCATTTAATCGCGTGGGGGAGGCATTGACATTCACTTAAACAAGACAAATATTTGTTCAGTTGTTCGTAATCGTCACAGATTGATGTTAGTTAAGTACCATTGAAAATGAGAAACTACTGGACAATAGTGAGTTCTATCGACTCATCGCCTAGAGAATTGAACTCAACGCGTTCTGATCTTATAACGAATACTTGATCTAGTGTATTATTGGTTCTGCAAGCAATAACAGAATTCCCATTTACATCGATTCGTAATATTTATTTACTGGATTTGTTTTTTATAACTCTATGACATCTACAGTTTTGATGAACGTTCTACATGTGTGTAGCTGACAGATTGAATATTTTTTAAAGTATGCAACTCGTCTAGCGTGTATTTTGCTAACTCACCCATGGAAAATTTATCCCCGATCAGCTTTACGATTATGCATCATAACCGTTAAAACTGAATTTATGAAATATATTTTATTATTATCAGTGTACTGAATGTGAGAACCAAGTGAGAATGTTACCCTACAGTGAATGAAGTGATTAGAATATCCACTTAACCTATCTCTAACTCCATAAGGCCATACCATCAATTCAAATGATGTTAATTAAAAATGTGACAAATTACTGACTACTATAAGTAAATTCAGTGATACATGCATAATTAAGTATCTTAAGTACATAGTGATATAACTCACAGTTGACTACTGTTCATCCTTTTGATAGGGTTAGATTTAGTACTATTTATTGTATTCTCGTTTGATTTCCTTTAATTTTTTAAAATTTCTTACATGTAAACCTACTTGTTAAATTATATCAATCAATCAATAAAATGAAATGACTAACCTATTGATAAATATCTTCAGTTAACGCCTATTTCTTATGTTAGAAATAGAGGAATTAAGTGTAGGTGAAACTAAAACTCCATAAGGAGTATTATTTCATGTAACCACTTTATTGTCTTAGCAAAATCGGCTTACTGGAAAGAGGAACAGTTTATCAAGATACCAAAGAAAGGAGATTTAAGCAAATGTGAGAACTACAGGGGGGGGTATTACACTATCGTCAGTACCAGAGAAAGTCTACAACAAAACCTTACTGAACAGAATGAAAGATTCATTGGATGCTCACCTTCGAAATCAACAAGCTGGTTTCCGTAAGGATCGGTCGTGTACAGAAAAAATCGCAACACTAGGGATAATCGTTGAACAATCAATTGAATAAAACTAGTCACTGTACATCAAATTCATTGATTATGAGAAGGCGTTCGACAGTGTAGACTGTAGAACACTATGGAAACTTCTTCGACACTACGGCGTACCAGAGAAACTCGTCAACATCATCTTGAACACAGTGCAAAATCGTGCATGGAGAACGGCTGACAGATGCATTCCCAGTAAGAGCCTTTTCTCCTCCTTCTAGTGGATCATGATGACCTCCACATCTCAGGGAATGCATGGAATTCAATGGACAAGCAGGATGCGACTCAATGATTTGCACTTCGTGGATGATCTAGCTCTCCTATCACGTACACACCAACAAATGCAAGTGAAGACAAACAGTGTAGCAGCAACTTCAGCATCAGTAGGCCTGAACATACATAAGGGAAAGAACAAGATTTTCAAATACAACACGCGGAGCACCAACCCAATTTAACTTGATGGAGAAACTCTAGAAATGGTGGATACTTTCACGTATCTGGGAAGCATCATCGATGAACAAGGAGGATGCGATGTAGATGTAAAGGCAAGGATTGGCAAAGCTAGGGCTGCATTCCTACAGTCGGAGAACATATGGGACTCAAAACAACTATTAACCAACCTTAATGTCAGACTTTTGAATTCGAACGTGAAGATAGTTCTGCTGTATGGTGCTGAAACTTGGAGAATTACTGCAAACATCCTCAGAAGGGTACAAGTATTTATAAATAACTACCTACGGAACATACTAAATGTCAATTGGCCAGAAACCATCAGCAACATCCTACTATGAGAGAGGACAAACGAACTTCCAGCCAAAGAGGAAATTAGGAAAAGACATTGGAAATGGATAGGACATACATTGCGTAAATCATCAGACTACATCACGAGGCAAGCATTAACTTGGAATCCTATTAGGGAATGAGAAAGAGGAAGGCCAATGGACACACTACATCTAGAATTGGAAGCAGATATTATAAGGATGAACAGCAACTGAAAACTGCTAGAAAGGACTGCTCACAGATTTCACTGGAGAATACTGGTGAGTGGCTTATTCTCCTCTGTGTGGGGTAGCGGGAGTAAGTAATATCGGCTCGCATGTTACGTCGTTAATATATTCAGCATCAAATAACAACATCTCTGGTTAAGATGAAACGTTACTGATTACAATCAGGCACCCAATCACACAATTACGCGACATCCAGCGTTTTGCACTGTCAATATACTTTTTACTTAACTAGTTTATTTTCACTATTTTGTTTAATTGATGAAGTGACCACGTTTACAAAACGTTATAAATATTGTAAATAAAGCTTTCAGTCATCTATTTGAATGTTGTTGGTATTCATCCTTCTGTTTCTTTGTTCATGTGTATTCGGAACACGCGTTGCTTCTTGTTATCCTGAAACTCCCTTCGTCAGTTGTCCACTGCTTTAAGTTTTGCGCTATATTACGACATAAACCACTTACGAGCAATTCTGTGAGTATCGCTCATCATATTATGACCATGTTTATGACAATACGTCTTTGTCGGTTTTATTTGTTCTGGCTTCTATGTTGACTGTAATCGCCCGGTTCATCACTGATTATATGAATAACTGATTTCTTCTTAAGAGATCTTAATTAAGTCATTTAGTTCAAGGAGGTATAACATGAGTCAATATTAGAATGGAAATGTGATTGTATAAATCTACTTGTCAGTGAATAATCTACTGCAATAAAACGTTGAAGCGTTTGTTTATCTTAAGACTGTCAAATTTACTTAAATGTTTACTACAAAGGTAACAATCATCGGTAATACGATTTATTTTTACTTTAGAACTGTCCTTCAAATTTGATGTTGGCGAAAAATACTTGAAGGGATTAGGTCCCGTTAATATTTATTTATCGTTGGCTGGTTATCTTAGCACAGCTTTAATTTACGTGTATTATGAAGTTTGATTGTGTTTGGCAAGTGAATTTCAGAACGTGTATTTCGTTCTATGAAAATCTTGTCAGATGGGTGTTTCAGCAACTTCATGTTATTGATGAATCTTAAGTAGGACTAAGCATGTCTTCCGAATTCTATTTGCTAGCCATAATTCAACTTGATCCACTTATATGAATTAACTATTCATCAGGTCATTCCACTTGATGTCAATACATCACAAAAGACACTAGTTAATTCAAGTCTTTAAGAATGTCAGAAGTAAATTGCTAACAAATTAGAGTTACTTTTTGCATTAAAGTTGCATAAATGCATCTATCTGAGTTAGAAGTTTAGAGGATAACACTTATCCACTTGACAAGAATAAGCTGAGATCCGTCTCCAACATGGGCGTCAATACGGGGTTTGGTGCATTCAACCAACGAATCTCTAATAGATTCCAATTGCATTGTTAAATTTTTAAGAAGAATCACTAGCCAGCCAGTAATATGTGTAGTTAACGGACAGATACGCTTTAATGATACGTTAATATGTGACTGATTGTTCTCTTATCAAAATATGAATGTTTTGTTTAACTCTATTCATTTCAAACTTTTGTATTTTATATATACACATACAAAAAAATCGCTAAGGATGTTATCCAATTGTGATCGATTATCTAATTGTACAGCTTCAACTCCAAATCAACCGGATTATATTTCCCGCCCTAGTCGATTAGATAATACACCTGTAACTCCTTGGGTACGTGGACAAGTTATCCATGAGGGAAGTAAGTGTATTTTGATGTTATACAAATGTATCATCCTTATTCTTTCTATTGTATATTTAGTTCTGTTTTAGCTTCCTCTAGATATTAATAGAATCCGACCATCAATAAAAGAAATCAAAAAAGTCTTGGTTATAAAATAATTTTTCACTAAGATTTCTACACTGATTGATTACTGAGTGCCCATTATAACGTTTGTTTGGTCCTCCGTATTACTGAATGAATTCTATTTGTTGGAAATGTGGCCACTTGTCATAAGAACCAAGTTATGACAGAATATCTGGACAAATCGCCAGATATAAGAAGAACTTGTAAGAGTCAATTACAACAATCACTGACAAATACGACTGTTTAGTCTAGGCCCTTACATCTACCGTGATGTCTGCGCAGTCCCAAGTCGAAGTCGGAAGGATACCGGACCTATAGACTAGCCATGTAAATCAGTCTATGTCTCCACCACTTCTTTGTACGGGAGACAGTAACGGTGAACTGGTGTAACTTATATGTAATTAATTAAGTATGGTTCATCAATGGAAAATAACATACTAGCAGTCAGTTCGTCAAACGAGAAGTTAGATCTACAGGGATGTAATAGTGATAGAAATATAATGTCCACTTTACATACAACCAAAAACAAATTGAATAGTGTTATGACGAACAGTTATCGAAGACAGCCAATCTTTTTTACATGTCCGATATAAGAGAGAGAATATAGTTTGAGGGTACTTGGTAGGAAATCCTGAACCTAGACTTCTTGCCCTCTAGCAGTCGTCATTGGTGACGGTTTGTATACTGTGTAAACAGATGTGAATTTGCTTTTGAATATCACTAACCTTAAGATTGCAGGTAATCTTAGTTGAAGAGTTCCAAAGGTTTCTTTTCCTCTCCTTTTTACGAGGTAGATGAATTCTGCTTTGTCTTGTCCCTAATCTGAGTTCATGTATGCTAACTCTTCTGAATTGATTGACATTTCAATAGATCAGTGTCATTTGGAGTAATTCGGATGACATTTATCAATAGTTATCGTCTTTCATAAACCAAAAATCCCTTCAATTAATTTTGTTTTACATAAAATGAATCATTCAATTTTCAAGCTTGTTTTATATGAGTTAGTACAGTTTATTTAGAATTTTCATGTTGCATATTTTCTTGATTATGTCATCTTTTGGTAAGACGACTCTTCCCGTCTCATCATACACAATGACATTATTAACAAGTGTAAAGATTATTGAAGTTGATGTATCAAACTACTGACACTGACTTTAATAACTTAATAAATCACAAGAAACATTTATCTTAATAATGAGACTAACTCTCCAGATAGTCGATATTAACAACTTCATCATGAATCAAACTATGAGTACTAATAGATTATTCAACGAGTTAATTGATATTCTACTTCAAATAAATATGAACGTATCATCTTATGTGGAAAGAAAATGGATTTGTCGAAGTTGTTCAATTCTAATTTGTAAACATTATTATCAAATTGAAACCATTTTCTTATCATCTTAAATATTAGCATGAGAACAAAATCATACGACTATTGAGATGCTAGAGAATGTATATAGCTAACAGTAATAGTTTCAATTATATTTTATTCTTTGGGTCGGATAGTTTGATTGTGCAACTTTCACTATCATTCCAACCGACTTCATCCAATTAAACTTCTGATAATCGTGAGCATGGAGATTTTTATTTTCACAAGTAACTATCAACTTATCCTGTCTACATCGAATTTAATCGATTATTACCAATACTTACTCTATCAGATTTTATGCATTTATTTTGATTCACATCCTTCTGTACCTAATCGTGAATATTGTAGGTGTTTATTACTTCTTTAATCGATTAATAAATTGCATCTGACTCAATGTGTTTATTGATTTTTGATTAGCCTAAATCCAAGGCTTCCTCTGTTGAAAGTCATGTTTCTCAGTTAAATCTGTATCTACAATTGTCAATATGGAATGATATAAGATGAGATAAGTCTTGGTGGGTGACGTTTTCTTGATGTTCTTGTAGCCATATGTGACGTAAATTTGCAGAAGCCAAACAAACTTTTTGAATCATTGTCGAGATTTTATCAGACACCAGCTTATAAGGGCTAATCAAACTTTCACGAAAACTACGATAAGTAACAAGAAATAGTGCAAATCTTGGTCACATACTTGACTTATATTCAAAACATGAAGTAGTCCAATATACAAAGACACCGATGATTCTGACTTCAATAATCTACATTTTTCAGCTTTTATCAACTTATGATAACAGTCTGACTTTCAATTTCATTCATTATCAATCAGTCAATCAATCAGTAGAGCTATTAGCAATCAAATTTAAGAGTTAATCACTATCGATTACGTAATCATTATCATTTAATTAACTGTTTTCATGTTTTCTAAGTCAAGTAATCTTCTTCTATACAATTCACTCATAAGTATATGACGTGTAGTATTTGATGCCAATGATGATGAAATTACCAAATACATTTCTAACATGGATTCGTAGATTGTAAATCATCGCAGCTGACGATGACTCAGATAATTCTGTTAGTAGAACTGTAACATTGAATAATTGCAATCAGGTACAACATAAACGACGAACTACAGAGAAGTATGCTATTTTTACGCACATATAAAGAACGATAGACAAAACATGGTATCAACAAGAGACTGACAAAATAAGTCTATATACAACGATATTAATCTGTTATTAAATACACAATTCCATGTTGAGTCTTACATAATGAATGGTACATTCATTAAAAGTGTTAGATATTTTCTATCTATATAATTAAACAGCACAGTTTAACATAATTTTCATTTATTGATTCATTTATTATGTAATTTAGTGGCACCAATCGATCGGGGTTATGTAAATAAAAACATATTTGGTCGACGTTATTATACCAATAATAACAATAGTAATATGAAATTTTATTATTCTGGTACTGGAGGAGGTAATGGCAGTGGTGAAGGTTACAACTATCAAGGTCGTAAAGGTGGTCGTATGACAAATCGATATTATTATCATGCTGGTCAACGTATTTACTATAATAATAATAATACTAATAATAATAATAATAGATCACGATGCCCATCTACACATTCACAATCTACCTATCCACTTTCACGTAGTCAATCTAGTTATAATATCGATTATAATATGAATAGTAATAGTAATAGTAATGATTATTACTATTATTATAAAAATAATGGAAGAACATATCGTCTATCGAATTGTAGTTACACTATGAATAATGAACAACCTACAGATGAATATATTGATGATTGTTTATCAACAGATATTGAACAATATCAATTGAAATTCGACATGAACAACAGTCAATATGATGTAATTGAAACAGAACTATTAACAGAAATGAAAAAAGTGAATAATGTTGATACATGGATAAAAACGATAACTTCATCATCACCATCAACAGATTCTGATTTTATATCAGCTGATATTAGTCAATCATCAACATCTCCATTAAATAATCCATGTTGTTTAATGAATAATGTTCGTACACATAATGAATTACACCAGTTACGAGAGAAAAGTAAAAGTTCTTTGAATTTATCAACACAAAATATAATTGTAACAAATGATCAAATTGATGCAAATGCGAATTGTGAAGAAGAAGAAGAAGAAGGTAATAATGATGATGTTGTTTATGTGAAAACTCAAAGGAAATCTATAGAAGATAACGATAATCAGAAAGATTGTAAGTATCATTCAATATCGTATAGCTTAGTTGTTACTGAAACCCTTCAAACACTATGTCAATATTCAATGATTTACATTTGTAAACTTTAGGTAATCATGTAGATCTAATTAGGTGATGTGAGAATTGGAGTTCAACTATGTAGAGTATGAAGCGGTTATTCGCCAGTGCAATTGAATAGGGCCACACAATATCATCAGTCAAATGAACTTATAAATGTTAAACATCGTTATCAACTTCATACCCTAAAAGATAGGTACTCGCCTCTAAGGCATCTGGGTTCACTTTTTAATGAGGATGTAGATATACGCTTTCCAAAACCATAGATTTCTGGTAAAATCGGTCATTACAGAGTTTTCATGAATGTGTTTGACTCTTTTCGTTGAATTTCATCAATTTCTGTTTCCATTTGTGCATCATAAGAGGATTGCTTCGATACAGCTGAAGTTCAGAAGTATGATTTAATTTGGATTATGGGTGCAGGTGGAATACACACGATTTTCCTTATTTGGAACTTAACAGCTGGAGATACCTACATTCCAGTGTTGACGTTCACTCTGGGACCCAAACTTACTTCGTTTCTTGTCAAACGCCACCTCATTCACCACTAAGCTACTGAGTCCAGACAGTTTTCATCTCATAGTTTATGTATGCTAGATAAGGTAGTGTAAAACATTTTGTACTTTCCTTTCTACACAAAGAATCTAGTGTAGCTGAAATAAGTTCTTCTAAAAGATGTGGACGAAGTAGGTAATTTATATCCAATAGGACAATAGGTAACAGTTATTTCAATTATCTATCTACACATACCAAATTCATAAAAACCTCTTATGCTTCATTGTATACCCTACTAACAGTTTTGAATACTCCATGCTACACTGTATAATCATCCTTCTAAAGTTCAACATAACACTTGTGATGAATTGTGCAGACTTATAGGTAATATATGAGGGTTTACAAACTATAATGCAACTGTTACATAGTTTCCTTGTAGAATTTGTGAGATGGAATATTTTTTGTCAGATACTTGATATAACACATAAAGTAGATCAGAAGTAAAAGTTTTTACCCAAATAAGTGATACTCAGTAGTGTATTTATTATTAACTCTGCTACAATACCAGCATCATATAAATGTCACAAGTATGTTTAGTTGCTGTTAAGAGATCATTCATTCAATCAGAACCAATTGAAGAAGAAGAAGATGAAGAAGAAGAAGAAGATGATGATGATGATGATGATGATGATGAAACGAGTCTACTCATACTAAAATCATTTATATACTTAACAGTAGTATTTCATATAGACTACAGCAATAAAATACAATGAAACATAAATGAGGAAAGGGTAGAATGTAATACTTTAAGGCATATCAAGTCCTACTAATAGATAAATAGAATACTTTTTCTTATATACAGCCTACTGTTCTATTCCAGAAAAATATGAATACACCCAATTGATTGTCTAACACTTTATATTAGTACTGGTAACATTACTTAGCAATGTAGGTTTTGGAACTAAATTGAATGTGGAGAGACATACTTCTCCCCTGCCTCCTTCTCTAAATTAAGCACAATGTTATGGTGATATAAGACAAATGCTGTATTCAGAGAGCTTCAATTCAGTCTGTATACAAATTGATATGAGTCAATAAGTTCCATTTACTACTAACTACAGTTAACATCACAATCATTTTGACAGAAATAGAATTTGGTAATGTTCAGTAATTATAGTTGACATATTTTACTCAGTCACACAGTAGAAAATGCAGATGAAGACGTTCAATATAGCAGCAGTCTCGGCAGCCGTAGGCGTCAACATACACAAACGGAAAAGCATGATCCTTAAATTTAAAACAACGAACACTAACCCAATTACACTTGACAGAGAAATTCTGGAAGATATAGAAACATTAACATACTTGGACAGCATCATCAATAATCTAAGAAGGTTTGATGCAGATGTGATGGCGCGGATCGAAAAGGCAAGGTCAACATTTGGAACTCAAACCAACTGACAGCCAACATTAAAATCAAAATTTCCAATACATATGTAAAGACAGTTCTACTGTATGGAGCTGAAACTTGAAGAACCACGAAAATCAACATCCAAAAGATACAAGTATATGATACTTCCATCTGTTGGCCAGATACCATCAAAAACAACCTTCTGTGGTAGAGGCCAAATCAACTTCTAGCCGAGGAAGAAATTAGAAAAAAACACTGGAGGTGGATAGGAAATACATTGGGGAAATTATCAAACTGTGTCACAAGACAAGCACTAACTTGGAATCCTGAAAGCTAGAGGAAAAGAGAAAGACCCAAGAACACATTGCGTCAGGAATCGGGGACATACATGGAGAAAATGAAGAACACTTGGGAAGAGCTGGAAAGGAAAGCCCAGGAGAGAGTTGGTTGGCAAATACCGCTGGGTGGCCTATGCTCTATATAGGGTAACAAGCATTGAATGATTGATTGTTTGATTTCACTCAATGAATTCATTAATTTACATTTAACAACAAGATTCTCATCATATAAGACAACGTAGTTTTATGCCTAACGGTTACATGTAGCTTTCCTACAAACAAAATGATTCTTCAGTGACGGAATTTGTTTGTTATGTTCTTTTCATTTTCAGATAAATCAACAAATATGAATGATTATTTAACTCTTGTATGGAGTAAGTGAGTTAGACATCCATTTCATTGTTTGATTAATGAATTAAACAGTTAATAAGTAGTATCTTAATACTACGGTAACTTTTGAATTTGATATTTTACGATTTACCTTGAGTTACGTATTCATTAGAAACCAGGAATTGACACTGAACAATTGTTCCTTCTTGATGTTGGACTAGTCAACAATATTTATTAACTACTTAGGAGAAAATAGCTGACCAATACTTTCTGGTATTCAATAGTTGACCATATTGTGATGTTATATTCTGTACTAATGAAAGTTTACCAGATGACTTTAATATCTCAAAATGAAAAGTCAGTCACTTTAAAATCTCAGTTTTTGAAAGTCATTCTGGACTTACTCATACTATAATCACTATTCTAAATTGAAGTAGACTTTTTCGGGGATACATAAACAAGTTATGTTTCAATCACCCAATGCTTTTTACCCCACGTGGAGCATAGGCTACCCTACCAGCAGCTAATGTCAACGTAACTTTAGTTTTTTTAATGCAAACCAGAATAACCAATAATTACATTGATATTAGCTAACACATCCCAATGACTTAGAGTTTCTATAGTTTTCCACGTGACTACAATGGGAGTAACTTAATGCTTCGTTTAATAATGTACACTATTTTAGTGATATAAGTGATTACATGCCTATAGTTTTCTTGTATTATCTATTATTCGTACGTTGTTTTCTTTCTAAATGGAATTTGATTCATTGTATAAATATTCTATTCATTCATTTTAATAAACATAATCTTACAGTATAATTTAATTGGAGAACATGGTTACAGTGAGTATAATGATTATACACAATCAGTAATGATATTATGTAGATTAATAAGGGATGCTCAACTTCGAGATCAACAAGCTGGTTTCTGTAAGGATCAGTAGTGCACAGACCAAATCGCAACACCACGGATCATCGTTGAACAATCAATTGAATGGAACTCGCCCCTGTACATCAACTTCATTGATTATGAGAAGGCGTTCGACAGTGTAGACTGGAGAACACTGTGGAAACTTCTTCGACACTACGGCGTACCAGAGAAACTCGTCAACATCATCCTGAATTCTTACGACGGAACACAGTGCAAAATTGTGCATGGAGGACAACTGACAAATGCATTCAAAGTGAGGACCGGAGTCAGATAAGGTTGCCTACTCTCGCCTTTTCTCTTCCTCCTACTGGTTGACTGGATCATGAAAACCTCCACATCTAAGGGGATGCACGGAATTCAATGGATAAGTAGGATGCAACTCGATGATTTGGACTTCGCAGATGATCTAGCTCTCTTAGCATATACACACCAACAAATGCAAGTGAAGACAACCAGTGTAGCAGCAACTTCAGCATCAGTAGGCCTGAACATATATAAGGGAAAGAACAAGATTTTCAAATACAACACAAGGGGCACCAACCCAATTCAACTTGATGGAGAAACTCTAGAAATGATGGATACTTTCACGTATCTGGGAAGCATCATCAATGAACAAGGAGGATCCGATGAAGATGTTAAGGCAAGGATTGGCAAAGCGAAGGCAGCATTCCTACAGTTGTAAAACATATGGGACTCAAAACAAATATCAACTAACCTCTAAGTCAGTCTCTTCAATTCGAACGTCAAGACAGTTCTGTTGAATGGAGCCGAAACTTGGAGAATAACTGCAAACATCATCAGAAGGGTACAAGTATTTATAAATAACTGCCTACACAAGATACTGAATGTTCGTTGGACAGAAACCATTAGCAACATCTTACTATAGGAGAGGATAAATCAACTTCCAGCCGAAGAGGAAATTAGGAAAATACGTTGGAAATGGATAGGACATACATTGCGGAAATCATCAGACTGCATCACGAGACAAGCATTAACATGGAATCCTGTTAGGAAACGGAAAGGAGGAAGGTCGAAGAACACGCTTCGTAGAGAATTGGAAGCAAACATTAAAAAGATAAATAACAACTGGAAACAATTGGTAGGGTTTGTTCAGGACAGAGTTGAATGGAGAAACCTGATGAGTGACCTATGCTCCTCAGTGAGGAGTAACGGGCGTAAGTAAGTAAGTAAGATTAATAAGGGCATATACACAACAGAATAGTATTCATATTTAACTTTCGTACTATATACACATATGAATAGAAGTCATATTATAACCGACTACTATAAACTGAATGTACTTCTCTAGACTAGAACATTTTGATGCATAGTTAAGATTAAATTAATAAAAGGACTATTAAAATGATAATCTTTTCATTTAGTAGAAGTATTTTAGTAACAAGCATCATTTTCTATAAAAGTTTTCATTAATGTTACTCTAATACTGTAATTAACTATTTAGTCATAAAGTTACATAAATTATATTATTAGATAAGTAATCATTTCATAAGTATAACTGATTGATAGACATAATGATGTAGAAATGACTACTTAAATGATTCATTAGTAATATATATATATTCACTTTAATAGTTATATAAGATAACATAATAACTTTATGATCTAACGTTCTTAGGTTCGATGCTAAGTAAAGTTGTTTGTGCATGTAGGCACCTGACAGATAATTAATCTGTAACTAGATAATTCATATCATTTAATGATATAAATCAACTACAAAGTAACAATGTGATTGATTATTCAGTTTTTTTTTTTTTTATGTACAAACTGTAAGATATTACTAATGAAATTCTGATAATAAATAAACTAGTTTATAGGCATTATGACATAATAAATGAACTTATTCACAAGATGTATTGCATTCAATTTAAATTATTTTTCAGTAGTATATTCAGTAAGTACATTGAATAGTTATGGACAATCATATTCATGTACAGTTATTCAATGTGAATGATACAAAGATTGATGCATAATTAGTTTATTTATAAAAATAATGTTTATTTTACTACACTACTTATTAATTATTTTCTAAGTAGCTTAAGCAATAAGAGATAAACAAGTTAAATGGATTTACTATTAATATTTACATTATGGATGATATGTGACCAATCTACTTATTGACCAATTATATTAATAAGTTCCATGTAGTATTCAATAGATGGCAACAATCTTCTTCATGTTAATACAGTGATACATTGAACTGATCATAAAACTTGACTATAATTATTATGTAAACAAATGATTAGCATTTGGTTAGTGTAGTTTAGTAAACAGTTCATCAATTATTCATTGGTTTCAATAGTGGAATAATTACATGTTTCACCTTTACTCATTCGTTGGGTACTTTAGAAGTATGTTTAGAAACATGATGTATGTGTAATGACCTTAGGCAAAAGTACGGTATGCAATGGATGTATACTGATAGTTATGGATGTGCATGAAATTGATCACAAGTTTATAATAATGTTAGAGTTACTCTAAAGACTGCAATCTATAGTACAATCGTTTCATTTCTATGTGATTCTGAATGTTTACTAAGGTACAAGATTTAATGGACTTCAGAATGCCGTAACTTGAGAATACCGCCAATCACAATACATGGAAAGCAGTAACTTTGAAAGGATCAATCACGATGAAGAAAACAGGACAACTGAAGCAACTACCAGATAGTCGGATTATATTTCACTCGTTCAGTTATATACATACAAAACATTACTACATAGTGGACTAATAGGAAGAATAACATTTATGCAAAACGGAGGCAATAAGAACTTGGGACTGAGGGTACAGATACATAGTTAATTGATTATAGTTCCTGAGAGACAAATGATACGACTGTTCATAAGTCTAATGGGAGGTTAGAACGATGGAAACATGACAATAATAGAAATAGAATAATCAGTTTAAATATAGTCAAAGTAAATGAAATAGTCTTCTGAAAAAAAAAACACTTCGGAAAGTTAGTTGCCATTCTTGAACCACCCGATATAACACAGAAGATGAAGTATATATTAATACTGTTGGTTGAATTTACTAATACATATATGTGATCCGTGACAGTGATACCCAGATGATGTAGAAACCAGTTATGTTATAACCAGAATTTGCAGTTTGCAGCATAGAATAACAGATTATGAATCAGATAGTCCTTTTCATAGAACTAACACAATTTAAAAATAACTGTAATTTTGACAAGACTGAGGAGACAGGCTTAGCAAGACTACTTTATTAACGGTGAGACGTGTATGCTCAGAAAGTACAACACTCAAGAACAAAGATCGGTGTATGCATAACTGTTACATTTAAACAAAAATTGTTAAAAAGTGTATCAGTAAGAATACTTATAGAATAGATAGATACATAATGTTAGTGATCTAGTAATAAACTTTAATACTTTCAGATTGTTTCCTACCTGTTCTATTCTAGTGTAGGTGGTAATTTATCTTCTGATAAACAAGTACTTGAGCTGATTAGTACAGAAGTGAAGTCACTTCATTTTGACTGATTAATAAGAATTCCTTCAGATAGTACTAATGTTTTATAATCGTCACAACTTAATGTGTAGGCATTGCATACAATCTCTGTATTCTAATAGAAGGAACACAATGAATAGTGATGAAGTGCACATCAAGAGAATTTCCAATGTGATGCCTAATTCGATTTTTGCACACAAATTTTAATTTAAAAATGGTGTACATTAGTCTTTTTATGTTATGTAGTGAAAAACTGCTATAATGGAAAAGGTACAATCAATTAATTGATATGACCCTATGTATACAAAATTACAAGAACAGACGTCAATGAGAGTGCCTAATCGGTCTCTGCATGTCTACCCGATGTCCACTGAACGTTAGGCAGGATTAGAAAAAATATATGCCAATGAACTAACTTGACAAATTATTTTGCATTTTTCAAGTACTCCTTTGTATATACATCACATCTGATTACATAGTTAACTAATGAGGAGAATTAACATCAATACGAAATAAGAGAGACAGTGGTAGTGAATTGAAGTAATGCATACACAGTTAATTAGCTGTAGTTCAAGAATTTTGAAATAACATACTTACATTCAATAGATCAAACGGGAGAATAGGCGGAGAAGGATACAATGAAGACAGAACCACAAATATCTGCTTCACGTACAACTGAAGTAATTGAAATAGACGAACAGCGATTGTATATTGTCACACATGAGGAAGTGAATTGATACGCATTCAACAATGAGGTTGTATGATATAATTTATCATCTAAATAATTTGTAAATAAGTATTAGCTTGAAATCACCATCTTCAATAATGCTCAAAATAATGTTATCTTGATAGTATTTACCAGATGAGTAGCCATTTTAATTCATCGTTAGTGTGAAGTATTTTCTTGATATGTGAGATTTCAGATTCTCTAGAAAGTTTTAGTTTCATATTTTCTTATCAGCACACTGTGGTACGAACATGTTTTTAATTAGTGTGTTTTTTAGAAGAGTTAACTTTTCGTCAGCAACATAGGTGAATGAAATATTTTGTACTCTTTAAGCAAGAGATATCACAATATCCCTCAACTTGTTAATACAAACTCAGCTATGGAAATTTATTAGTTAACTATTCTATATGGGTTTCCTGTAAACGGACCTTCTTAATGTTTTTTTTTCTAATAATAAATAACATCTAGAAAGTGAAAATATAGTCCAGTTTCTTTCTCATAAGAAAATTCGAATGACTGATTGATTGATTGAAGCTGATGAACATACATAGATATTAACTCTGTATCTCTTCGAAAATCAGTCTTAACTTAGTTCCAGACCTATTGTATAGTATTCCATATAAGAATAATCATATTTTCAAGATCTATTTTTTTTTAATTTTGATTGATATGATCAACTGATCAGTGATGTCTAGTTAGCATACGCTAATACATAAATTAGGCATTAAAATACTTGAAATCATCAATAAACAACATAAAATGATTCTGTTAAAATTTTCTGTGACTATTGAAATTAGAAGTATGAAACTTGACCTTTATGTTCAAAAGAAATCAGTAGATAGTCTTCAGTTTCCCCAGTAACAATAAATCGATGTTATCAGATAAACAACTCAGTTGACAAAATCAATGTTTGCATTAATAATAATTTGACTTAACTAAGATCAATAGCATGTATGTAGCTGATGAAATACATTGAATTCAAAGTATTCTTCAAATGATATCCTTCTTGGATTATTCAAATTTTTAAAAGGAACAAATTGTATGATAATTTCTTGTTGTTTATGACTGGATGGGTGGGTTTTTTCTTTTCAGTGATACTAATATTTGTTCATATTTGGAATAAATTAATAAATGATTCTAAGTAAAAGCACTTCTAACCCCCCCCCCTATATAATGTCTACATTTTCTTCTTGAAACTAATTGTAATGTACTATTCCACTACAAGAGTAACAACTACGAGAAAAAAGTTGAAACAAATACTTAACTCAAGAAGTAGAGAATGAATGCAACTCCGTTCCTATTGACAATTTTGAGTTTTCGTCTACGGCTTATCCAAGTTATATTATGTGATCTATAGCTAGAATTCATGTATCTACTGATGAATTGTTTTCACATAGTTATATGTCCATCCTTAGATTTTCCTAATCCTGTTCTATTTCACTTGACGTTTCATGTCTTTCTAGGAGATGACTGGTATAATGAATATCCTAACCATCTCACATTCAGGGAAGTTTTATAGCTCCTCCAATGAATTTCTATTTCTTGTCTAATAATTTCTACCTATCTCATCGCTACTCACTTGATAGATAGGTATGATCAAGTACTTTTAATCTACCTATGTCTTGGACTTTTATAGGTCACGTTTCACAGGTATACAGTTAAGCTGAAAGGAATGTCACGTGCAACATACTCAGCACTTTCTCGGTAGACATACATGTCAATTAATCCACAATGTAAATGATGATGGCTGTTTCATTATTCGGTAAAAAATGTTTTATGTTATATATTACGATAAGTAAACAAGATTACGTAATACACCACATCTTATTATCTTTATACACATAGGTGATCTTCCTGGAACACTTGAAACTAACTAATAATATGGAAGAGTGTGAGATGAAGATCAATTAATCATTTTTTTAATTCAATGTTTCCAATGGCTGTGAAAATCTCGTCAACATCATCTTTTACTTCTTGATAAGTAGCACAAAATTTCAACAAATAATTGATATACTTTTGTACTTATAATATGTAAGTTACATTTTAAACGAAATGAATACAAGTGGATAGAGTTAAACATGATTAGGCCTAAATCATTATCTCTAGGATACTTCTTATGTAACATAGTGAATTAGTTCATGAATACATGCAGGGACATATTAACGATGGATTACATTTATGTGTATATCATCTAAATAATTGAGTTGAAGTAGTTTTCTAAGGTGTGCATGGAGGACAACTGACAAATGCATTCAAAGTGAGGACCGGAGTCAGATAAGGTTGCCTACTCTCGCCTTTTCTCTTCCTCCTACTGGTTGACTGGATCATGAAGGCCTCAACATCTGAGGGGATGCACGGAATTCAATAGACAACTAGGATGCAACTCGATGATCTGGAATTCGTGGATGATCTAGTTCTCCTATCACGTACACACCAACAAATGCAAGTGAAGACACACAGTGTAGCAGCAACTTCAGCATCAGTAGGCCTGAACATACATAAGGAAAAGAACAAGATTTTCAAATACAACACGCGGAGCACCAACCCAATTCAACTTGAAGCAGAAACTCTAGAAATGGTGGATACGTTCATGTATCTGGGAAGCATCATCGATGAACAAGGACGATCCGATGTAGATGTAAAGGCAAGGATTGGCAAAGCGAAGGCAGCATTCCTACAGTTGATAAACATATAGGACTCAAAACAAATATCAACTAACCTCAAAGTCAGACTCTTCAATTCGAACGTCAAGACAGTTCTGTTGAATGGAGCCGAAACTTGGAGAATAACTGCAAACATCATCAGAAGGTTACAAGTATTTATAAATAACTGCCTACACAAGATACTGAATGTTCGTTGGACAGAAACCATTAGCAACATCTTACTATGGGAGAGGACAAATCAACTTCCAGCCAAAGAGGAAATTAGGAAAATACGTTGGAAATGGATAGGACATACATTGCGGAAATCATCAGACTGCATCACGAGACAAGCATTAACATGGAATCCTGTTGGGAAATGGAAAAGTGGAAGGGTATAGAAAACGCTGCGTCGAGAATTGGAAGCAGACATTAAGGGTATGAACAGCAACTGGAAATAATTGGTAGAGATTGCTCAGGACAAATTTCAATGGAGAATTCTGATGAGCGACCTATGCTCCTCAGTGAGGAGTAAGAGGCGTAAGTAAGTTTTCTACGGATTGATTTTTAGTTTGTTGTTTGTATTCGTTACAGATTAATCTGATTTGATTATTGTTGAAAAGCAAACAAGACCATAAAATTATATCATTTTAGCATAAAAATGGAATGATACGTTTGATGAAAACTACATATTAATCAGCATAATACACTAACCAATAAAAAACTACATACAACATACTTTATGATGATTAGAAGCGTTACAGTTAACAGTAGCTTTGTTAAAAATAAGAACCCAAAACGACTTTAGTTTGTAGTGAGAACATCATTTTTCTGTCATTGAGCTAGGTCTCTACACTTTATAACTACAATTAGATCATAAAATAACATTAGTTGATCCATTCAAATACCTTACATAAGATTGAACATATCAATAGTGAAGCTACCGTTAAGTTGTAAAGCTATTCAATTGTAATAGAACTTAAGTGATTCACTCTATTCCGATATAGTGGTAAATAATTCCCTAAATAAGTAGTTGTATAAGCTTTCGCTATTGATTACGACTATGTTTGTTTTGGTGGTTACGACTATCTGAATGTGGTGATTTTAAGCATCATCCCCCCCCGCCTCCCTAGATCAAGTTACAACACATTGTGGGAAGCTACTCCTTCTTTAGTCAGCCAGAAAAGACGTTGCTAACCATTTTACACTCTACTTACAATCATATATATTCTTCCCTCTAATCAGTACAGCTTTGTGACTTGTTCGTGTGTATTTAGTCGTTAGGAGCTACTCTGGTTATATGACAAAGGTTACTTAGTCATATGCAGGATGCACTTCACCACTGTCTAGTATATATATATATATATATAATTAGGATGAGTTTGTATCTTCCCGCTGATTAGTCACGGACTCAAACTGGTCAGCCTCTGTTACTTTATGTACATCCTGAGCGGATTACCACAATATATCTAATAATCACAAATAATATTGTCAGTCACAATCTAACCTAAACATTATTTGAAATATTCATCTTACATAACTAATCATTATTAAATTATTCTTTATTTAATTTTCCTAATAGGATTCTTTCTCAAGTAACTGATTAACGTCGGAATGATGTGTACATGTACTACATCAAACTAAATCATATTCACATTTCACCTTCTGTAATAAAATACATTTTCGTAATGAAGAATACAATTTCTTTTTCGTGGTTTCGTTCTATTACACGTTATTTTGGCCATTTTGTTTTTTTCTTTCTTCAAGCCCCCCCCCCATTTTGTTTTAGTTTGTAAACAGTGCAGATTGACAATAAAACTAGTTACGTCATCATCCTCATATGTACAACTTTTGACTTTAATGTTTTCGAAGATTTTGCATTTTGTCTTTTCTTTCTTCTTTCTTTTTGATATAATATCATTATAAGTTTTGTATCACTATCAGGATAGACTTGTTGTCATAGTAACTGATTCAATATAAATAAAAAGTTAATTTCATGTGTGGATTTATAAAATGATACTGTAAATTGGAATAACTTGTATTGTCTACAAGTTAATATGTGTATGATTCTATGAGATTATTCCACTTTTAAATGTACCCTCATTGTTTTATCACCGTCTATACTTTACTTGAAAAAAAAATTCTTGTGATATATACGAGATTTGGTCAGTGTTTTATTCTATTGAACTATTCTTTGTTTGTACAACATTTGCAACTTTCTTTTTTCTTTCTATCACAAACAAAAAACAGCCAAATGTCGGTCTCTGTTTTGAAGGATCGAAATTAACCATATCAGTAACCATGTTGTATTGAAATACACTGAATGAGGCAAACTATTTCAAATAATTGTTGTGTATAAAACGATTCAACAACTATCCCCTTCATTCAGATAGGCTTTTAACTAAAACAGGGTTGTTAGGTGACACTATCCTTAATTTGAAGTGACTATGTGTTATGGCGTGAAGAAAAGGGAGGAGGGGTGCTGGTTGGTTGTAGCAAACGCCAATGAGATGTGTGCCTAGCTTGATAATGCGCAACTGACCTAAGCCCACTCACCCCCCCAGGCCGACAATAAAAAAACCAGAATTGGGAACCGGAAGACGGAGAGAGTGAGATCGAGATCGCATTATATTTTAATGATGCCTTTATATATACATGAAATCAGACCACAGAGTGAACCAATCAAGAATCTAACATTGGTACAGAACAAACAGAAGAGTGGCAGTGACTGGGTACAACTTGTACATAATTAAGTAAGCGTAGATCATAGTAAGCAACAATATACTACGAGTAAATACACTAAACGAGAGGACCGGGCAAGGGGAACATAACAGTCATAGAAATGAAATGTTTAAACTGTCCACAGTTATAATAATTGAAATAATGTTCTAAAGCACAATTCTCGAAGCTAATCAATCTTAGTTATGTGCCCGGCATATCACTCTGTTGAGATTTGTTGTTTCTATTCGTTATAGATTGGTATCGGTTGGATACCACTGATAATAAGGGAGCACTAACTAGCTACTGCATTGTCATATTATGAGATTCGTGATCAATATAAACCGACAACACCTCTCGGGGATCAAACTTAGAGATTTATAGGTCTTAAAGAAAGCGCTTAATGATTAACAGCCACTAAGCCGGTATCCAATTAACGTATAAAACAGTACAACGAATGTCTACTGAAAAATCCTACATAAAAATAACCTTTAATTAAACTATGTTGATAATTGCAACTACTTATAATGGTTTGTAAGTAGCTGGATTCTACATATCGAAAATGTTGTGTGGAAGACAACGAATTCCACTTATTAAGAAACTTCCCTAGTGATAATAAAACGAAAAGAATAACACTTTGAGTGTCGAAATGTAAACCAAACTTCCAAAAAAAGTAACAATAACAAAATGCCGAATTGAAACATGCCAAACGTTAAGTTCGCAGTTTAAAAATATAAAAAGATTCTTACAAAACAGTCAAATGGTATCAGGAACATTGTAATTTTGACTTTGCATAGGATTAAGTTCATATACTAAAAACGAAAAGAAGTTATCCTGTTATTTCTAATTGTCAACATAAATACTACTCTGAAGTATGACAATAGTTAACAAATAAAAAAGAGAACAAGAATAGATTACAGACAAGATCATTTGTAGTAAACTTTTTGAAACTGAATTCAACTGATCTAAATGATCGACTATGAATGTAACTGAAAAGAACTGGGACTTCAATTTAAATACTGTTGACTTAATAATAAATGAATTATTGAGACTATATACTATCAACTTATAGTAAACTAATGAATTACACGGTAATTCGAAACAAGACAGAACTAAGCACAGAAAACGACAACAGATTATGCAATCAATCAGATAAACTGTATACTGTACAAAGTTGAATTGACTAGTCGAGTCAAGATAGATAAACTAGAATAAGGAGAATTAGTGTCATTCAACTTTCTTTAATCATTAACTAGCACTTTATAACAGTATGCTCTCCACAACTCTGACTTCATCCAAGGGTTCTGAAGTATCAAGTCCATAAGGAGTGATACAACGGTCATTCATTATCGACAATGATAAGATTCGCATTCATGACACAATGAAACTTCATTAATCTGTTTGTTCTTGATCTTTCATGATTCTTGTGTCAATATGCATTATTAATCGAAAATATTTACAAACATAGCTAATTTCTACAAGCCGACGGTCAATTTACCGAACAGTGAGAAATAAACTTGGCTTTTGTAAACAATTTACATCAGTATGTTGATAATACTACTCAAATCAAATTAAACTGGATAGTATTCGACTCTATAAACTTTAACTATTGAAAACTAAATCAATAAACCCTTAGATTATTAAACCATTTTTTATAAATCACTTAACAATAAAAATGATTTTTGATGTATAATCAACATAGAACCTGGAACATGTGTCCATTGATTCAAGTTGCTATACCTCTATGGCACCACAAGATTAACACCACCACCATTAGGAGAAGTTACTTCAATAATATAAAATAATAATAATAATAACAAGGAGTGTGAACACAAGGCGTAGAAAGAAGTTATGGAATAATATAAAGCTCATGATTTGAAAGAGGACAATGAGTGAATGCATCTGTGCCATTGTGACCAATTCTGGGACATATCACTCAGTGTTTCTAGCCACTGGTTACGGTAATCACTAGTATCCCATCCGGATAGTCTGCAGCTACCGACACGACTCAAACCGGCAGTCAGTGACTTCATGGACTGATGCCATGTTTTAATTTGGCCACCTCTAACTCTCTTCCATCCTATTCCTATATCAGCCAACATTGCGCGTCGAGGAAGACGGTGGTTGGGCATACGCAACACATGTTCCAACCACCTCAGTCGATGAAGATTCACAACCTCATCGACTGATTTACCACTTTTGCCTAACACCCGTCGTCTAACCTCGTTATTACTTACTCGGTGATCCCAGCTAACGCGAGCGGTGTTTCGTAAACATCGATGGTCAAAAACTAATAACCTTCGAGTGTCATCTGCCCTTAATGGCCACGTTTCACACCCATACAGTAAGACAGAGCGAACTGTTGCGCAGTACACTCTCCCTTTCGTTGAGAGACGAATATCTCGTCTACGCCATAGGTGACGTAAGTTGGCAAAAGCCAAACGAGCTTTTAAATTCGTACTGAGATTTCGTCAGAGACTAACTCATTAGGGCTAATCAGACTTCCAACATAAGTGAAGTGGTCGACGTGCTCAACTACCTCACTCCCTATCTTTAGTTCAGGTGTTGACGAAAACCAGTCCTGGAGCATTAGTTTGCATTTGGAGGTGGTGAGACGCATTTCGAACTTGGTTGTATTGGAGCTTATTGCTGTTAAGAGATTCTTCATCTTAACAGCGCCTTCGCCAAACAGGACTATATAGTCAGCATATTCTAAGTCAATAAGTGGATTCCCTGGTAGGAGATCAATTCCTGAAAAGTCAGACGATGAAAGTGTAACTTCCAACAGTATGTCGACTACGAAATTAAACAAAAATGGGGAAAGTGAACAGCCTTGACGGACACCACTTGAGGTTACAAGTTCAGATGACAGTTCGCCATATGCTCTGACACGACTAATAGTGTTTGAGTAAAGAGCCTTAACAAGTTTTATGTACTTTTGGGGCACGCCTTTCAGTGAAAGACATTGCCATAGAACTTCACGGTCTACAGAGTCAAATGCCGCTTTCAAGTCAAGGAAAACCACTATTGTCGGGCGCCAAAAAGTGTGTTTGTGTTCTAAAATCTGACGAGTGGTGAATATCTGGTGTATACAACAGAGACCAGGTCTGGAACCGGCCTGGTTTGCAGTTAAGCGTCTGATAATTACAGAAGCTAGTATTTTAGACATTATATTAGTCAAACTAATTTCTCTATGGTTATCGCAGGACGATTTTGACCCTTTCTTATATACTGGGACGATTAACGATCGACACCAGTCAGACGGAATTGAACAAATGACAATATCCTCATTGTTTTTATTCAATATGAGATCATATACACTAATACATATATATACATAGTTCTACACATATACATAAAAATTCATTTAATAATGTTAATATACACATATTGAACTGGATTATTTATCATTTCTTCCCGAAGAAATTCGTAATTGATTGTACACCTTTTGGAATTTTTGCTTTCTTTGTCAGTGGCTGATAAGAAAAAAGTAAAAATACAATTCGTAAAATCAAGGAAGGAAATAACAACTAAGATAGGATAGAAAGAAAGTATCCTAAATATCTGATGTAAGTGTAGAATTAGAAAACACTATGGATTGATAAAGTAAAAAGTATCATCAACTGATGAAACCGATGATTGTTGGCTTTTACAGCTGAGTTGGTAATTATAGATTATGTGTTTAAGGTCTGTGATAACTTGAATAAGAAATTCTGGACATTAAATGATATAGTTAGAAATGAGATTTTAAGCTACACCGTTTCTTTACATACATCATTTTATCGTTTCATGCTGAACTATATTCTGGTGTTAATGATGATTACATATTAATCACATTTTGGTAATATGGTATACAAATTTGGGCTAACGTATATGTGCACCTGGCACTACGTTATGATTGAGAAAAGTGAATAAATACGACTGAATACACATTGTATATCACAGGCTGATCTTAGAAGCAAGAAGCACTGGACATGTGTTTAGTCTTAGTGTGAGCAAACACATCATTCATCTGTAGCTTATAAATTTGTTTTAAGTAGGCGTCACATGGAAACTAAAAACACGTAGTTTATGAAGGCATGCTATTCAAGTTAAGTATGAATATCAACACAAAAAGAATAGATTGTGAAAAGATTAATGCTAATTAAACAAAGATTTATAACTTATCTGTTAGGTGACAAAGTGTTGGTCTACATCCCATTAGAAGGTGCAGACTTAAATATTTAGAGAAATTAGATGATATAACAACTTTCTAAAAGTTATGTAATAAACGAATAGCAATAAATTCCAGATTAAATAAATAATTCATCCAACGGTATACAATCATTTACATTGGCCATTAAGGATAGAGGATATTCGTAGGCTCCTGGTATTCGATCATAGATGTCTTCGAAGCATTGCTCGTGTTTTCTGGGACCACCGAGTAAGCAATACGTGGGTTAGGAATAGAGTACTAGGTAGATACGGTAAGTCTATTGATGAAGTAGTAAATCTTCATCAGCTAAGGTGGTTAGGACATGTGTTACGTATGCCTGACCACCGCCTACCTCGACGAGCAATGCTGTCTGGTGTAGCAGTAGGCTGGAGGAAAGCTAGGGGCGGCTAAACCAAAACATGGCACCAGTCCATGAAGTCATTGACAACTGGGCTGAGCCATGTTAATAGGTGCAGACTACCTGGTTGGGGTCCGCGTGACGCTCGTAATAAATGGTTAGAGACTTTGGGTGATATGGCTCAAAATCGTTGGCAATGGTGCAGGTGCATCCACTCCTTGTCTTCCTCCAAATCCTAAGCTTCTGAATTTATCATAATTTTCTCTTTACTGAATCACATTTTCTTAAATGTTCTTGGTCTCTATTCCCTTCTATGAATACTAACTCTGCTACTACCTTCCCCACTCTGGGATTTGATTCAACAATTTAATCTCTATCTGCTAATTGAGGCATGGCAACTTGAACTGACGTACGTATGCACCAAGTTTTACGTTGTAACTGACTGTCTCTGTCTGGTCATACGTTCGCTAGCAGGTATCGAGATGTCTTTCTTTAATTCGCGAAACCCTAGCAGATTTTATTACTGTCTTTCCTCTCACTGGTCTTTTATTACTTAGTTAATAGGGAATGTGATAACTCACGATGTTATTTTCGTAAAACAACCAAATTTCAGGTTCTACGTTGTTCACGAATGACAACCTAAACAGGAAATAGGCCTGTATATTTTGACCTTCTCTATATTCGATTTTAGATTTTTCAATCTCTTAACTGACAAAATGTAGAAAAAAAAACACAGAAAGAAAGAAAGAAAGAAAATAACCTACTTCACTAATCTTTGACTCATTTAGCTTTAATGCCGACGAATAGTCTTCTTTAGGCTGACAACTTGTCGACTAACGTAAATGTTAAAATACAGTACGAAAATAAATCAGTAAAGCATTCAACCATTTAAGGATTTTCGTACGAATTAACTTAGTTGATTCACAATTGGAAAAGAAATTAACTCGGTTACGACTCAAAGATCAAACTATGTAGGAAGTGAAAACTCAGTAGTGACACAGTAACGAGCTTCATATTATATAGTGAAAGACGGGATAGTTACAAAGTATATTAGTTATTGTATTGTGTCTAGATAAATGATAAGGTGGTTGGGACATGTACTATGTACACTAACTTTAACCCCTACCCTAATCCAAAATATGATATCAGTCCATAAAGTTGATAACTGCTGGCCTGAGCCATATTAGCAAATGTAGACTACTTAATTAGCCTCTGAGCAATTGCTGCAACTAATAATTGGAGTTACTGGGCAACATGGTTCAGAATCAGTTAGAGTGATGTAGGTGCATTCATACTTTGACTTCCCTTAAATCGTGAGCTTAAAATTATTTTATATCTTTCTAAGAACCAATTTTTTCTGAGCATATTATACTCTATAAGTCCACACATTTTTCTGACAAAAATCTACGTAACTACTTCTTTTACTAATTTAGTCTTCATCGTGCTGTGTTAATGAGGTGTGACTAATCAGACCGATGACCATATATACCACGTTTTATGTTGTACATGCAAACAGCAATTCACATCGAAATACAGCATAATTCGGAATCACCCTAATGATTGAAATTTAGAACGGTTATTGAGATAGAACTCTTAAATCCAGTAAACAACATTACGAAATATTAAACAGACCCTAAATAAGAATTGAAATATAAGATTAATCCAGATTAACAGCATGAATTGGAATAAGGAGAATGTACTTTATCCATAATAAATGTGTAGTCACTTACAATTCTACTTAATACAGTTTTGGTAATGACGAAACTATGAGGTTGCCATGAGAGGAGTATGTCTGGATTTATTTAGGATCTATAACCCAGTGAACAAGATGTCATTATTTATAAAAGTAACTTACGAAAACTGACTTCGGAAGTTGATCAACGGGATCTACGTTTTCAGAATTCACAATACGAGAATTCATATCCGATAAATCGACTTTATTAGTTCCCAATCCTAACTTTTCTCTAAGACTATCCAATAAATCTGGTGGGAGATAATCAGCAACCAGCTGAAAAGCTAATTTTAAACACATTTGGTTTGGTAATTGATTAGTTGATAACATTTGAGCCTCCTCTGAGCCTAATGAAGGTACATAAACAAAATGAAGAGTATTAGGAACTGTAAGGCATTTACTACTATGAAGAGGTACAAAATGCACGTATATCTCTTGAACATATCACAAACTCAAGGGAAATATGTTGGTATTTAGCGCATGGTATTAGTAAGAATATAGTAATTGAGGATGTGTTTCTGAAGTTTGAAAGTGAGATTAACCTTGTTTATAGTTGGTAGTTAGTTATTCAATCAATATCCAGTAGAATAACGTTTTGACTACTATTATTCCTATACCACCACCGAATGTGATTGTAGTGCACAGGCTTTTGAAAATGTTGAAGCACTCTAAGGTTCAGCGAAACAAGGTGTTTGGTTTGATTCGAGTAGCCGGAATGTCATAACATGATACGACGATATCGCTTGCATATCTAAATTTATCTTTAGAAATATAATAGTTCTACACTAATAACAAACATTTCATCCCCTCTATGTATAATATACAGACACATTGGATATATGGTGAGTCAGTCAGTCAGTAGAACTGGGTTCAAGTTGTTATGCCCCAATTAGCAGATAGAGATTAAATTGTCAGACCAAATCCCAGAGTAGTGGGGGCAGTAAGAGAGTTAGTATTAATGGAGAGAGTTAGAGATAGAATTTAAGAAAATATAATTCAGTGAAAAGAAAATTATGGTAGATTCAGAAACTTAGAATTTAGAATAAGTGGTGATAGTGGTAAACTCATTTTAGTGAAGGTTTGTAACAGCATCAAGATGTGGTCGTCTACAAGAATTATCGTGAATTTTTTAACCTCTTAACAATCACGATATGTCGAGAAAATAGTTCTAATATCTCACTTGAAACTGAAGTCTGTGTCTATGATGTTTAGAAGGACATTGAAAGTTTAACGATAAAACCATCCAATTCAAAGATTAAAACATCTACGAACGTCATCTTACTTATCTTCTATTTACGTGCACTATCATAAAGTTCCCTGAAAGGATTAACAGACCAATAAGTCATGAAATTTGATGGAGAGTTCCGAAATACAGTCTTGTGAGGAGGTTCAATCAACGGTTAACACGATAAAAGTGAAATCAATAATTATATCAAAAGTCTTACAGCTAGTAAATTCAGGAACCCGTGAATCTTCACCTTTCTCATCATTACAATCATAGGATGAGCTAGAAGCAATTATTCGAAGCTGTGAATTTAGAACAGAATCTTTGCAATTGAGGGAAGCCTTGTAAACAGCAGATACTCTATTTGATAACCATTCCATCGCCTTGGATTCACTGTATCGATACACAAATATGTCACCAGCACCTTAGAAATAAACGAGCGATCATCAATATAATTTTGCAATTTCTAATCAATGTGAATTAAAACTTTCCACTGGATCTAATTTAAAAATTTACAAACGTCATTAGTTCACAGCCAGGTCGCCTGATTTGCAAACTAAGTAGCACTTACTCAACAAGCCATTAAGTGTAGGAACAATTCTTAAAAGTACATATAATGAGATAAATTAGATTTTTTCTATCATTAGCTATTTTATAATTAAAAACAAAGTCATGTAAACTTCATATAGCACTACAGATTGGTAAGAGTACACAACAGTAAGGCAACAAGATTCCCATTAACGTTTCGACTACTTCAGATTAAGATAAAAACTCGAAAGAAATCAGAGACTCACATTTTTTTTCGCAAATTTCTTCAAGGCGATTTTCTAAGTTGGGAATTTTGTTGAAGATATCAAAACACCCACCAATTTCACCCAAAATGGCATCCCATGAGACGAATTTTGTCTGAAAATTTACGCCCTCTAAGCCACAAACAAACCTGTTTTTTGCAGAATGATATTAAGAAGAAAAGCGGATCAATTCGATTGCAAACATACATTCCACCATCTACATATTTTCCCATACCAAATATGCAGACACATACCAGACTTGATTTCTCCACAAATCATCCAAGAACGACATTTTTCGTCTATTCTCTGGATCTCAAAGAGCTGTAAAGACTGGTTATCCCATAAATACAAGTATGGTACATCTGCAAAAACCAAATTCATACCTAAAAGTAATGCCCTACCTGACCTAGGGTGTCTTAGCTTAATTAGAGAACACTTTGAAGGTTGATTGGTAATTTTCTCTGTAAAAATATACCAAGCAATAATAAGTCAATTCACCTGGAATCAGGAATACGGAACTGTACCCCAGCATCTTAATGTAACGGACAGCACCAATTGGTGCGCTACAATGCGTGTTCATTACCAATTACCGTAGTAACGAAATTGTATGGATTTGGTGGTTTGTCGGCTCTCATGTCTTGATGTTAGCAGTTTGGTTACAGGTCTTTTGTGCCGCCCCACAGTAATAACCTAACTGCTTCACTGTAGTGAAATATTTGGAAGGGATTAATAAATTTAAACATGCATTTTTTGAAGTAGGTACCTTTTCGATTTTCTCGTTTTTTTCTTCCGGTTAATCAGAGTATTAGGTCGTTAAGACGTTAGAGGGAATATGAAATAGGTGGGAGAAGTGAGATGAACGATCCCAAGTAATCATAAAGTCAACGTGGATGTATAATAAATAATGGAAAAGAAAAAAATGTGATCATAGGCAATAAGAATGTAAAAAAATAATAATAAAATAGAAAAGAACTAATAAGCAAACATCGTTTAATAGTGAACCGAACGGTTGAGTGTGGGAAAATGGTGGAGCACATGTAAGCTGTCAGGTAATAGTGTAGACTTGAGCCTACTTCAAAAAATTAGTTTATTCCAAATTCCCGATATTGTTAGGTAACCGCGTTCCTGCTTGTCGTATGTTGACTGAACGGACTACGCATGCATGGTATTTTTATGTAGCTTTCGTGTGTTTGCATTATAAGTAGGCCTACGGGTACCGGTCAGGGTTGTAGATGTAAATACCCCCCTCAAAAAATAAATAGTTGCGTAGGTTCTCGACACTGATTCTGATAATGTTTGTTTTAACAGATACAATTAGTTGAAGGTGCTCGGTTAGCCATCACTACCAGATCTCGACACGACTGGGAGTGGGTAACAACTCGCCCTTTAGTTAACCAACCTAGATGCAAATATCCCATCAGTGCTCCTACACTTACGATCGATTATAACTTCTCCATCCATCATCACCTTCTGATTTATTCTTATCCGTACTAGTGGACTCAATATTTAAAAGTTGCTCTGGTTATATAACAAACGTAATTTGGTCACGTTCCAGATGTACGTCGGAGTGAATAGGTAATTTGCATTGTTAATCATGTAATGCTGACGGAGTAAAATGTGCTAGATACAAACAATTAACAAAAATGATGCACATTATTGATAATTATTTTACGTTGGTGTACTGGGCGCTTTATATCCACCCTTACAATGCGAAGTAAATTGTCGACGACTTGTTCAGACGTTTAGACGAGTATAAACTTTAAGTGATCCATTTACTCATTATTGTTGCCTTTGATGCAGATAAAGTAATGAAATATGCTGACTGAATGTATAATAAACGCACGACAATTAATGGTTCCAAGAATTCGAGAAACAAAGTTTGTCTGTGTAAACCAAAGAATTATATAATTTGTGAATTATTCTTATCGAACTCTAATTTAATTAACCAATTTGTTATGTTCAATTTTGTGTTTGATTTGTCTATTTTCACTTCGTCATTTTTGGGCCATTGCTTTGGACTGTTTGGTTATTTGTTCTAGACTGGGTTAGTGCCATATTAAAGGTTTGTAATGGTACGTTTATAATTTATTGTTCAGAACAAAGTATTTGTTTGACAGGTCAACAAATACTTTGTTTGGACTTCATTTCTTTTGGTTATGGTTTAATTGGACCTTTGTGGAAAGTTGTCCAGCTGTATCTTTTTAGCACCCTTTGTCTGAACGTCTGGTTTGCTGTAACGAAGTTGTTGACGATTAGTTGACTAACGTGTACAATAATATAGGAATTAGGTTATCAAACGATGTTTCAGTGAAATTGGAAGCAGTTGGAGTGGTTTATATAATTTATCGTTAAAACTGTGACTAAATCCGATGTATTTGCTCTACCATATACGAGTAAATAAAATTCTGTTACACTTCCAGAAGTAATAAGCACTGATTCAAGGTATAATACTAATGAAAAAAGGTGAGTGATGTAGTTTAGTTTAATCATATGTAACTGTATGTTGTAATTTCAATTTCTTTCACTTATTTATTACAGACGACGGCGGTTTTAAACTCCAGGTTACGTTTGCGTGGGCGGAATACGATAAAGCTAGTATTGAAGATATTTAGAGTAACAGTGGCGAATGCCTCTAAAACATTTTTTATGTAATATAGTCATGTAGTTAGATCTGTTGTTAAAAGTGCCCATCGAATAGGTGGGGTTACACTCTACACCCTTCACGTTTGTAGTGCAATCCACAAGAAGGCAAAGAATTGTGTTGAGAAGAAATATGTATATTGGATAGACCCACAGAAGGCTATTGAAAGATTCAGTACATTGCACGAAACAGTTAGGCATCTTGTGAAGAATATCGGTGTTAGGTTGCTTCTACAATGATGCTCTTACATTAGGTTTCAACGAAAATAATCTAGTTGAAAGTTCACATATGCAACCGAAGCAAAGTTGTGAAGACGAGACACCTTATGCAGGTGTATTTGGAAGACCTATTGATGAGATAAACAAGGAAAATACGTGATATAATCAAGTTTCATAATTAGTAAAGTGAATATACCACGCGGTTTCTTTGGTTGTGGAAGATCATAGATAGAGTGGGAAAATGTCCTGTAAATAAATATACTCGAAATGGTTTTTCTCTAATGGATAAAATCAAGGACAGGCAGTTTGCATTTAGGGTGGTTGGTGCACCTGAAGATTTCTTAGAACAAATTGCATACACGCATACGTTTTATAGAGATCATTGTTACACTTTTCATACTCAATTTATGTTGATGTTGCAGAAATGGAAACTCTGAACTAAGAGTGTTGTAACTGATTATGGACAAGGTACCAGAACTGAACAGTCCGGTGACTATTGCTTACAAGTATACAGACAGAGTTTAATTTTACACGAAAAACCTCCCAAGCTACAAACGAAGCGAGGAACTAATTAGACATCAAATTGTCTTTGTGAGGTGACTTGTGTGTCAAATAATGAATTTATGCAATGAAAATTGAAATGAAATCCACTAGAGCGGATCACTCAATGGGGCTTTCATCACAATTATGGAGTGATAGACTTGCAAAATAGTGATTGGTTGGCACTATGCCTGCGTGACCAAATCATACCTTAGAGGAATTGATAGTAAGAACGATTAGAGCTAACACCAAGCCGCCTAGTGAGTGAAAACAATGGGATTCATTTATCATAAGCTGGATTAAATAGTAGCAGCAGATCTGAAATATCTTAAAGACTGGACTAGAGGAGTTGTGCACAAAAATCGGTTCCTTCACGTCAGGATAAAGTTACAATAACTAGGGAGGAAAATCAAATAGGATAATATTTAAGGAAATAATGAAAAGCTTACAATTCAAGTAATATGCGAGACATAGTTGCTAAATGTTAAAAAATGCAGTTTAGCAGCAATGATCTTAGTTGTTTTTAGGAATACAGACCCTACTGACTGCGATCTCGATCCCTTGCCATAACGTAATCAGGATCGTTAAGCCAACATCATGAGATGTAAGTTAAAAATGCATAAAATTAGCACAGATTATTCAAGTAAGATAGTTGTAAAATGATTTTGCGTTAGATTTGTTGATAATTATCTGCCTTGTTGTTGTCCCAATTTCTGACGAAAAGATAATCGAGAAACTTTCTAATTGATTTGCCTTTATATGGGGAGTAATGCATAATAATAATATAATATTCTGAAATGTTATACGGAATTCACTTCAGTTCACAGACATGATGTTCGATAGCCACTTTTCGAGTCAGCCAAGCAATGACTGAGCGTTTACTGGAGTCCAGAAAACAGTTGTGATTCTCCTACAAACCAAGCGCTTCTGTTTAATTGAGTATCGACCTTGACTATTATCCACTACAACATACCGGCTCAGTGTTCGAAGGTTGTAACTTTTTTTCGCGTCGTCTTTATATTTTAATCTTTCAGACATAATTAGCGAAACCGCTTTATCCATAGTACTATAAAACGTTATATCCTATTAGATATATATTTCATATCACGTTATTCTAAGATGGTGAAAATAAATAAACGTATAAGCTGTAACGAACGATCTCGAAATAGTACAACCAACCCATCTAAAAAGACCAAACCGATGTCCGATGTTCTCAATGATACCCCAAATAGCCCTCAGGTTAAGACCTATGATATCTTATATGATACTCACCGTGACACAGTCCAAAACAGCAGTGATATACTGTCACTACAAAAATCCCTCGCTGAACTGACATCTAAACTCAATCAACTAGCACCTCTCATAAATATATGGGAACATGATAACGACGAAAGTGTTGAAAACTTCGCAAAGGCTGAGTGTCTGATTGACTTTGTAGCAATGGAAGCGGTAAAAAGGGTTATCTCCTCATGCAATGTGGTGGTATATGATGTTCCCGACCGCACATCTCTTGCAGAAATAAGGGATACATGTTGCATGATAGAACACCAATGTCAAATTATAAGACTCAGAAAAAAGTCAAACAGATAAAACTGTCCACTATTATTTAAATTTAACTATCTTAGAGATGCGAAACTATTTATTACGTCATGTAAAAAAGCTGAGGAACTAATACCCTATAAAAATATAATAGTTACCCAAGATCTAACCCCCTCCCAACGTCGCATAAAAAGACGTGGGGTACCCACACCCAATGATTGCACTACAAGTGACAACCAGCAAGTATCCCCTACTAAAAAGAAAGAAACTTATTACGTGTCTCAAAATACAAACCTATCACCACTCGACACCCCCCTAAATGGTAAATTAAAAGCAACCGATAATGTTGACCTCGATGGGTCTCCAGGAGGAACCCCATACGACAGCGAATAACTTCCTATGGATGCTAATAAGTGTACGTGTACAATAAATCCCACCCCGGGTTGTTCCTACGCACAGAAACCAATCTCAGACCCTTTAAACGACTCAAATATTGATATCCTAAGCCAACCAAAGCCCATTTCTCAACGGGCTACTCCAAAAGCCGACATAACTAAGCTTAGACCTAAAACTAAACAATTCCAAGCAAACCAACAACAAATTCCGGTCCGTGCCAATAATCACACGCAGACCAAAGATCATACTGCAAGTAGACAAAACGCTAAGATTACATTAGCCTCCTTAAATAAATTCTCCCCACTAGCTTGCAACAAATTCATGAGTACTCAAGATAATGAAGAAAACGATAGGCCTCAGTCCACTCAACTTTTAGATAAAAACGCGACATGAAGAATGATAGACGACGTGACAAAGGACACCTGTACTCACGTCCTCTAAAATTTAACAGCCAACCTATCGAGAAGCGGCCCGTCACCCCTCATCCAGTACAACACCCTACATACTATAATAGACGCACTTGGGAAATTAACACTAGACACTTTAGGGTATTAACCCAACCACCAATTATAAGCTCTCATAATGCATATACGCATAACAACACGCTTTCACCACTTCTAAACCCTTCTTATAGTGATACAAATAAGAACGGTTTTAGCCCTAACTATATAAATCCCAACTTTCATCATTATCATAACATAATAGACGGTAATCAGAATTTTTTCGGGATACAGAACATAGTAGCACCACTAGCGAAACAACTAGTCGACGTGATCTCCAACCATATGGTATATGCAACCTCCTTAATCCCACACAATCTCAGCCAGTTAAAATTCCTACCCTATCCCCCGGGCTAACAAGTTCGTATACACTTAACAGCTCCTATAATAAATCCAGTCGTAACCTTGACTATCAATATGAGCTGTCCGAAAACCGACAACCATCTATACCCTACTTAAACTACACCCCTGACATTAACTATGGTTCATATATGAATGATACCCTTAATCAGTTTTACTCATATAGCCACGCATTTACCTTATGTCTAATAAATGCTAGGTCGATATGTAACAAAATGACTGACTTAATCATGCTAGCGTCACTCTGCGAACCATCGCTCATTATGATTACTAAAGCATGGACTAATTCAAGCATCCCTGATATAAATATATCTCTTGATAATTACAACCTATACCGTAGTGATAGACTACATGGACGCGGTGGAGGTTGCATAATATATGTCCATTCAAAGCTGAAGTCGCTCCTATGTGATATTCCAGGGCTAAATGCAACACAAGATTCTGTGTGGGTTCTCCTGAAACCTACAAAGACTACATCGATCTTGCTCGGTTGTATGTACCAGCCTCCCAACGCCCCGTTAGAGAACATAGATCTACTAACAGGAATTTTCATTCTAGCATCCTCTCTACCCTTCACTAGCAAGCTTATATGTGGAGATTTTAACATGCCCGGAATTTTATGGTCCCCACCTAAAGCACCAAAGCGCTACGACCCGTTTATCGAATGTTTAGAACTCGGTGGTTGGACTCAGTGCGTTCTTAACCCTATTAGGCTCCAAAATATCCTAGACTTAGTTTTCACAAACGGCCTCTGCCCATACGCTGTGCATATCAATCAATCAATCAATCAATGCCTGTTACTCCAAGTGGAGCATAGACCGCCCACCAGCATTCTCCAGCCAACTCTGTCCTGGGCTTTCCGTTCTAGCTCTTCCCAAGTGCTGTTCATTCTCTTCATGTCTGTTTCCAATTCCCGACGCAATGTGTTCTTGGGTCTTCCTCTGTTTCTGTGGCCTTTAGGATTCCAAGTCAGTGCTTGTCTTGTGACACAATTTGATGGTTTCCTCAGTGTGTGTCCAATCCATCTCCAGCGTCTTTTCCTAATTTCTTCCTCAACTGGAAGTTGATTAGTTCTCTGCCACAACAGGTTGTTGTTGATGGTATCTGGCCAACAGATCCGAAGAATCCTACGCAGGCAGTTGTTTATAAATACTTGTAACTTCTGTAGGGTACTTTTTGTAGTTCTCCAAGTTTCAGCTCCATACAACAGGACTGTCTTCACATTTGTGTTGAAAATTTTGACTTTTATATTGACTGACAGTTGGTTTGAGTTCCAGATGTTTTTCAGCTGTAAAAATGCTGCCCGTGCCTTACCAATCCGCGCCTTCACATCCGAATCAGACCCTCCGTGTTTGTCGATGATGCTGCCCAAATATGTAAAGGTTTCAACGTCTTCCAGAATTTCTCCGTCAAGTGTAATTGGGTTAGAGTTTGTTGTTTTGTATCGGAGGATCTTGCTTTTCCCTTTGTGTATGTTGAGGCCTACTGCTGCTGAGGCTGCTGCTATATTGTTGGTCTTCTTCTGCATTTGATGATGTGTGTGAGAAAGAAGAGCTAGGTCATCTGCAAAGTCCAAGTCATCTAGTTTCGTCGATGTTGTCCATTGTATTCCGAGAGTGCCTTCAGATGTTGCAGTCTTCATGATCCAGTCGATGACCAGTAGGAAGAGGAAGGGCGAGAGTAAGCAGCCTTGTCTAACACCGGTCTTCACTTCGAATGAATCTGTGAGCTGACCTCCATGCACGATTTTACAATGTAGTCCGTCGTAAGAATTTCGTATGATGTTGACTATCTTCTCGGGTACGCCGTAATGTCGTAGAAGGCTCCATAATATTCTCCTATCCACGCTGTCGAATGCTTTTTCATAGTCGATGAAGTTGATGTAAAGTGGTGAATTCCATTCAATTGATTGTTCAACAATGAACCGTAGAGTGGCGATTTGATCGGTACATGATCGATCTTTACGGAATCCAGCCTGTTGATCTCGGAGTTGGCCGTCGACTGGGCCCTTTAATCTGTTCAATAACACTCTGTTGAAGACCTTTCCTGGTACTGAAAGTAGAGTAATGCCTCTGTAGTTCTCACAATTGCTGAGATCGCCTTTCTTTGGTATCTTGATGAGGTACCCTTCTTTCCAGTCTGCTGGAACTTGTTCATCCTCCCAAATCTTCCTGAAGAGAATGTGGAGTATCTTTGAAGTTGCTTCTATATCTGTCTTCAGTGCCTCCGCTGGTATGTTGTCTCGTCCTGCTGACTTGCCACTCTTGAGCTGTCTGATGGCCATTTTGATTTCTTCGACTGTTGGTGGGTCTGTGCTTATAGGGAGATCCGTGGCTGCTGCTTCGATGACTGGTGGGTTCAGTGGGGCTGGTCTATTCAAGAGTTCTTGGAAGTGCTCTACCCACCTGTTCCGTTGTTCATGCACTTCAGTGATTGGTTTGCCAGCCTTGTTCTTGATTGGCCGTTCTGGCTTGTTGAATTTCCCAGCTAACTTCTTCGTTGTATCGTATAAGAGCCTCATATTTCCTTCTCTTGCAGCTTTTTCCGCTGTCATTGCTAGGTCCTCAACAAATTTTCGTTTATCCAACCTGATGCTCCTCTTCACTTGCTTGTTGACTTCGGTGTATTCGGCCTGTGCCTTGGCTTTCTCTGCTCTTGTCCGACTGTTATTGATCGCTGTCTTTCTGTTCCTCCTTTCTTGGATCTTGTCCAGAGTTCTAACAGAAATCCACTCTTTTTGGTGTTGTTTCTTGAGACCCAAAACCTCCTGACATGTTGAGGTTATTGTTCCCTTAATCTCTTTCCAGTTGTCTTCCATATTAGTTCCACCCTTTTCTAGTAGATTATGAAATGCCTGAAACTTGTTGCTGAGAATTAATTTGAATTCGTTGCGTTTGTTAGTATCCCGGAGAAGGGCTGTATTAAACTTGTGTAATACTGCTGCTCCAGTTGTCCAGTGCTTCCTCAGCTTCAGTTTCATTTTAGTTACCACCAAATGGTGATCTGAAGCTATGTCGGCTCCTCTCCTTGCTCTTACGTCTTCCATGGTCCTTCTAAACTTCTTATTGATGCAGATGTGGTCGATTTGGTTCTCCGTGATGTGGTCCGGTGAAATCCATGTAATTTTGTGTATACGTTTGTGAGAGAAAATGGTGCCACCTATAATCATTTTGTTGAAGGCACATAAGTTCACGAACCTCTCACCGTTATCATTCCTTTCTCCCAGTCCATGTTGTCCCATGATGTCTTCATACCCGGTGTTATCCACTCCGACCTTGGCGTTGAAGTCGCCCATTAGAATAGTCAGGTCCTTGGCTGAACATTTCTCGATGATTGACTGCAGCCTCGCATAGAACTGGTCTTTGTCGTCTTCGTGGCTGTCGTTGGTGGGTGCGTAGCACTGGATGACATTCATTGCAATCCCTTCCTTCTTCGTCTTGAAGGATGCTGTGATGATCCTAGGTCCATGAGGTTCCCATCTTATAAGAGACTTCCATGCATCTTGGGATAACACCAATGCTACTCCTTGTGTGTGTGGGGCGTTTTCTTCTTCGTGGCCGGAGTATAAAAGCACATTTTTCGAGGATAACCGTTGCTGTCCAGCTTGCACCCAATGCGTTTCGCTTATTCCAAGTATCTTCAGGTTGTATCTTTTCATTTCTTCAGCTATTTGCATGGTCCTCCCTGTTTCCCACAGCGTGCGGACATTCCACGTACCTATACTAATGGTTGCTCTGGTTGTCAGAAGAGACATCGGCCTCGTGGCTTCCGAAGAAACTCGGCTTTCACCATGAGGCGTCATAACATACCTTCCAACTCCCAGGGCAGAGTGAAAATGGTTATAAAGGTTTTTACTGGTTAGCGTTTTTTTAGCACATTTGCTGTTTTACGGGATGGGGTTGCTAGCCCCATGCCCAACCCTCCTCCTTTATCCGGGCTTGGGACCGGCAGCAACCCTAGGGGCTACAGGCATATAGGGAAAAAATTCCCTGGTAGCGACCATAACATTGTTATATGCGGCTTTGGTATAAACATTACGGCAACTAAGCATAAAATAACTTCACTCAGTCGACACTTTCACAAAGCCGACTTGATGAACTTCCAAAACTACATAGGCAGCCTCAATTGGGAAAGTTACTTTGCTGAAAGCAACGCTAACAAATCGACAGAAATTCTCTATCATAAGATAAATGATGCCTTCGATAAGATTGCACCATTACGACAACCATAACCTAGAATTCCCAAAGATTTGTTCATCCCAACGCAAATACGAAGACGCCTCCGAAAACATGCTTCCCAATTTCATAGATCCAGAGACTTTTCATTGCTAGTCACAATGAAAAAAATGTATGTAGTGACTGTAGAGATACGCATGGAGAAAGCCATTGTAGAAGAGAAACAAGCTATCATAAACAAAAATCCCTCTGTTCTCCTAAAATTTTTTAGAAACAAAAACAAGGGTTTTAAAACGAAAGGAAATCTGTTTATAATTGAAAACCGAATATACGACAACCCTAAACTCGTAGCCGAACTATTCAGTGAACACTTTAGTACCACATTAACGAGCGGAACTTATGAAGATGACTACGAGTCCATCGCAACGCCATCATGTGAACTCATAATTGTAGTGTTCACTAGGCAAAACATTGATAAATCCATAAATACTCTAAAGTACTCAAACACCGAAGGGCCTGATGGTATCCCAGCAGGCATGCTTAAAAGGGGTAACGAAAATCTCCATCTACTACTTCTTAAATTGTTTAAGATATCACTCTCTACTGCATGCTACCCAACAATCTGGAAAACCACATACATTATCCAGAAACTCAAAAGTGGACCGGTTGCAAATGTAGAAAACTACCGACCAATTAACCTAACGTCTGTTATCTCTAGAGTGATGGAAAAAGTAGTTAAGTTTGAAGTATCTCAGTACCTCCAGGAACATAATCTGATCTCTACCTCACAACACGGGTTCCTAAAAACTAGGTCATGTGATACGTGCCTATTAGACTATCTTAACGATATAACCACTCAACGCGATAAGGGAATGGTAGTATTGACCGTTTTCCTTGACTTCAAGAAAGCTTTTGATAATGCCCCACATTATAAACTTTTCCATAAACTAGAGTCGTTCGGAATCAAAGACCCATTACACTCTTGGCTCAGTTCATTTATCGCAGGAAGAAGCCAAGTAGTTAAATATAATCACCACCTTTCGTCACCCAAACTAATCACAAGTGGGGTTGTTCAGGGCAGTGTCCTAGGTCCTCTTCTCTTTCTTATGTATATAAATGATATATGTGAAGTCATACATTTTGGTAGACCATATCTGTATGCAGATGACCTGAAAATAGTGTACAGCTTTAAGCCTGGTGCATCTAATGAAGGCACATCCGATATCCGGAAAGATCTAAATAACTTATCGATTTGGAGCCAGAAATGGCAACTACCATTCAACCACAGTAAGTGTGAAATTATACAATTCGGAAAATATGATGTTCAACAAGAACTCTATTTGAATGGATGTAAAATTCAAACACTGAGCTCTATATGTGACTTGGGTATATGCTACAGCAAGAGCCTTAAGTTTACTGAGCATGTATCGTCAACTATATCCAAATCAAGACGACGAATCGGCTTTATTCTTCGAAATTTTTACACCATGGAAGCCGAGCTTGCAATATACAGGATGTGCGTACGTCCTACCCTAGAATACTGCTCGCTTGTATTCTCTAATATGAACCATACAGATACCATACGAATTGAAAATCTCCAGAAAACTATCACCCGACGATTACTGGAGTATAACTGTAACAAAACTTATGTAGAAAGATGTAAGTTACTCTCTCTAGAACCCCTATGGAGACGCCGTCTAAAGACTAACCTAATTTATTTTCATAAAATAATTCACGGTTTATCTTTCTCAACCTTTTATCCCTCCTGGAAGACTGCTCTCAAATATAACCTAAGGAATCTGGCCCGAACACTGTATACCAAAAAATGCAAACACAAATCACGAAGTAATTTTTTTATAACATTGTACAGTTTACTATGGAATAGGTTAGCACTTTCTATCCGCTCCTGTGATAATTTACAAAAAATTTAAACGCACGATAAGCTTGTTTTTTAATACCATAGGGACCCAGCAACTCTTTCCTGAACTATCTAGAAATCCAGACATGATAAGTCACGGACCACCTCAGGTGAAACTAAACTACACCCCTGACCTTGAGGTACCTTTTAGCCAATGAGAATGCACTAGCAGATAAAATCATTATTTATTATGAAAAACGAAATTTTAAAAGACAATTACACAAGATACACTGTTTTTACATGATTTATGAACTTCCGGAGGTTAAAGACGGGGTCATTGAGTTTAAATTCAAGATATGAACGATATAAGAACTCGTCCATATGGCTCCAAATCATGTTGTTTCTAGAACCTTTGTAAGGTCTAAGAAACTTCTTGAGACGCGACCAGTATCCCTCAATGTTTTGTGTGTGAACACCAGTACTTGGGTCCACAAAATGTCTTTGGTCAACTACGACATGGTGAACATATCCAAGTCTACGGAGAGGCCGATATGCTTTCCAGTCGTCAGTATAAATAATGGATCCTGGTTGAACATACATTCGGATAATAGGTATCAGGGTCCTTGTAGTTTGATTCGGGACATACTGGAAATGTCCCTTTCCTAATGTTAGGTCGTAAATTCCAAGAACCTACCAGTAAGTTTAAAGTAATTATTACTAACCCATTCTGTTTTTACAGATCTTCCTCTATTATATTTTCACTTTCTAATAGCTGTTTCATCGATTTCAACGATTCTCCCGATGCCTCCCAGTGACAGATTTAAGCGCAACATAATTTCTGAGCATACATCTCTACAGTGCTGATACCATTGCACTGCTGATACTTCGCTTACATCTGTGAGAGACGATGCCAGAGTGACAGGCAACTGCATACTCCACAAGACAAATAACATGCAGGTTTGCCACATTGTCAGTTTAGATTTGCTTAAAAAACTGCCTGTTCTTATTGATTTTCTTCTCCAGCAGCCATTGCAACGAAACGTTGCTCCATCTCCACTGTTTGTGGGTTGTATTTGAATCATATTTAGGCCACAATCACAAATGAACTCTGTACGAAGTAGTCCAAAAGCTTGTAGATTAGAAATAATAATGTCCTCATTAAACATTGCAATAAGCCGATCCAAAGTAAGCATTTTGAACTTAAATGCGCGCGCAACCTTGAAAGTAATAACTTGGTTCTCATTGGCCTTCTCAAGGTCAGCGGTGTAGTTTAGTTTTACCCCACCTCATATCTAGCATACGAGTTCACGGCTCATATCTCAAGCATATGTCATTAACCTTATGAAACCTTACCTTTCACAATGACCCGATCTGAACACTACTATTGTACACTTCCGAAATAGCCAACCTATCAAGGATAAAAAATTTAAAACTTGCCAAATAGGCTTTAATATCCAAATATTTGCCAGTTCAAACAGTCATACTTTTCTGATTGCTTAAATAATCAGAAAAGTATAGCTGTCATAATACTGTTGCTCCGTTCTGCTGTTTGTCCTCTTTCTTTCCTTTCAGAACTTGAAGATTGATTTATATTACGTGAAAGGTTGGACGTCTACATTTTCCGCCAAAATGTAACTCCTCGTATTGGTGACAAGAACCCATCCTGTTATTCACCCGCATCAAAAGGTCGCCCCGAGGCCATGTTTGTAATGGACGCTAGATAAATGCCAGTTTAAAACAAAGTTTATCATTACAATATATCTGTACATCATTGTATAATAAGTCTGCATAACAGTTAAACCATTTTAACTATCTGATATGTTATTGTTGATCTTGCCTGTAAAAATGGCTTGCTCCTGATATTCAGGAAATAAACTATTATTATTATTATTATTAACCCAAATAGAATGACAAGTTTTCAGAAAACGACTAATAACATTAACTTTTTGTCGTAGGAACACGCAAATATAGTCCAAAATTCCTGGGGTTTTCAAATTAAGATGACACTTTGATGCCTTTTAGCAAACAAATGACCGGCGATACAACAACAGAAGAGCTAAGCTATTCCTCTCCACCCAGCTTACCTAACTAGAGGGTGAGGTCCCTCGTCAGTATAAAGCGTCGATTTCTATAGGTACCCTACTAGACAGATAGCTAAGACTCAACTCATGAGTTTATATACAGTAAAGAAAGCGTCTTTGAAAAAATCACAGATAACATACTAAAATAAACAACGAACCAATAAGATTTAGTGCCTCATTAAGTTGGAAGCACAAATTGAAGTCAAAAAGGGCGCGTTTTGGGGCGGAAACGAGGAATTCAAATTTCCACAAAAATAGTGGATTTACTAAATGAATTCTGGAGATTCAACATTTCCACCATGAACAATACAACAAATACGCAAAATTACAGGGAATATACCATATTAAATTTAACGGTAACGCTCAAATGTTTTAGAACAGATAGCTGGTAACAACAGAACTCGATTGAATGAAATAGTTTTCAGTGGTATCAATGTTCAACTTCTTTGACGTGGGTTATAAATTGAAAATAATTGCAGACCTAAATGGACTAGACAAATCGTATGAAAATCATTGCGAACATTTACAACAAGACACCGGATCATCATCGTAAGGTATACCAAAAGATTTATTTCAAATCAGTTTGTACTATTTTCCTAAGTCATGTAAAGTTTATAATGCGCAATTACATATTAACTGTTAAGTCAAATTTTCCGGTCCTGGTTGTTTATTAAGTCAAAATCTATATTTATTTAGCCTTGACCAAGTCTTTTGGAGTAGTAGGATTGAACATTGCATGAACAGAGCACTTTGTTCACGACCAGAAATAGATGCAGCATCTTGTAATCTATTTCTCCTGTCTCAAATTTGGACGATAATTTTAAAGTGATTGTGGGTAATTTTAACTTTCCAGACACCAACCGGGTGACAAAGAGTGGCCTAAAATCATATACTTGCCGTCATAGATTTAAACGGATAGCATCAGTACGCCATACAATATTCCGGATCAAATATTTTGCCACAGTATCACACCCACCACGATAAAATTGGTCTACTAGCGACCACAGAATATTTTTTTGCTCCTTACCTATCCCCTGAACAAAAACAGCACACAAGCAGTAACAATGTGACACGGAAAACTGATGCTTTATGTACGTAGACTGTGGGACATTTGATGAGATTTATAAAATGCCTTCATTTTCTCTTTCACTATAAGATTCATTAATTATTTTCCACTGGACAATTCTATCATGTTTAGATGTCATACCCCTCAAAACAATGAGCATGTTCTCTAGAAATAAGTTTTTATTTCTCCTACGTAAAAATTAAATCAGACTAAGGAAACTTTCAAATTGTTGTATCTCTCCCTATGATTTTCCATCTTTACATTCAATTTAACATACCCTAAGACCCGCTAGAATGTCACGTGATCGGGATGGCAGAAGCCAAGAGCTTAATGTACTTAAAAGCAGTGCGAAAACAAATAATTTCCTGTCACTTCTGAGTAAACGTATGGGAACTCCTAACAGATATCCTTCTTTCGATTTGGGACAGCAGGGTATGCAACAACATCAGGGTAATGCGTAAAACTTTGTATAACCTGTCCAACAACTATGGGGTCAAAGTACCCACAACCTATATGCGTATGGTACGTGTAAACAGTATATTAGCCGAAGTATCTTTCAGAGCCAAGTTTATATCTGAAGCTGTTGGAAACCTTAGGTCTACAAATGGTTCAAGAATCGAGGTCTCCCTCTATTTAAATATTTCGCACAGGAGGCGGCCAGGACACGCCACCGATACTCCCTAAATCGATAACCTTGCCGCTAGACACAGGAGAATACCCAAACATCTGGAAAACCAGCTGCGTCTTCTCCAAACACAAACAATTGATTGAGCATGCTTAGGTAATTACAGGCCTATTCATGTAACCCCCGTCTTTTTAGGACTCATGTAGAAGTGCAAATTCAAACCACCTGGTATCACAAAGCCAAATATCTAAATCACGACATGGTTTCATAAACAGTCGGTCGTGTTTGATCCGTCACTTTATTTCTTTAATCACATCACATCTTACCCCAATAAACACAAAATGGTCGTAGCCCCATACTTTGATCTATCTAAGGCCTTTAACAGTGCCACTCAGCATATTCTGTGGGAAAAATATGCTCTATAGGGAATCGTAACTCTTCACTAATCTGGCTTATATTACCCCTAAGTAACAGATATTAGATAACCGAAGTGACTTCAGTAGAATTATCTCCCAAGAGAGTAACCAGTTAGGTTATACATGAGAGCGTAATATAAATCCTCTTGTCTATAATACACACTACCAGCATCGTCAGCCGCCTTAACTTCATACGCAAACGACTTAAAAGTTGTTTACCCATGAAACATCGATGGGCTACACAACACTGTTAAGATTGTACAACAAGAGTTAAACGAAGTCACTGCCTAGTGAAAATAGTGTCAACTTCAATTTGACACCGACAAATGTGACTATGCCGGCATTAGGTGCCTAGCCTAAATCTTCACTTTTAAATAGATGGGGAATAAATTCCCTGACGCTAAACAATTCTGGACTTACAGTTAAGATACTCTACTGATCTCGCATTCACAGAACAAACAATATCTGTCACCTCAAATGTAGGCACTTATAGGTTGCATAATACATTATTTCTACCAACGTGAATCTATACTGGAACTCTGTAAGGCCTGTGCTCACCCGTTGTTTGAATACTGTCCACTTATACTCGTAAGTTTCAAAATAAGTAAGAAGTTCAAAATTAAAGGAATACGGTGACATTTCACATAGAAGATATTAGGGAAGAGTTATGAACCAGACTACACTACATGGTGTGGAGATCTGGACTTAGAACCAATTTGAGAAGGAGGGGCTAAACCCAACCAGACATTTTATTTGAAAGCTGCATACAATTTGGCATACTCATCCGACCTTATATTAAGGTTACCGAAAGTACCTAATTACAGCCTCATGGACCAAACAGGAACAGTGCAAGTGAAACAGTCCGAAACTAGAATACGGTCCACTTTTTTCGTGCACAAACGTACCGCAATTCAGGATAGTTTACTCGCAAAAATCTGTTCGTTAGATACCGTCTTCTACTTGATGCAAGCAATAAATCGGACGGTGCTTAGTCCCAAGATTCTTAGGTGTTGCGGTAAACGGAAGAATTACATAGTTTGTGAATTATTTTTATTGAACTCTAACTTAATTAACCTATTTTTATGTCCAATTTTGTGTTTCCTTTGTTTATCTTGACTTCCGCCATTTGTTACGCCATTGATTTGGATTGTTTGATTATTTAATCTAGACTGGGTGTCTACAATATTTAAGGTTTGTAGTGGTACATTTATAATTTATTTCTCAGAACAATCTTTGCTTGACAGGTCAATAAATACTCTGTTTGGACCTCATTTCTTTCGGTTTTGGTTCAATTTGAACCTTTTGGGAACCTGTCCAGCTGTATCTTCAGCACCCTTCGTCTGAACGTTTGGCTTACCGTAACACTTAGGACTTCCTTACTACACACACTAAACAACACACGAAAGTTTACATGACAAACAAACCTTTACGGACTGTTTGGTTGATTGCCCGAAGCACAAATCATCTCACAGAGTTATTACATACAATCTCAACCATGATACATACACGCATTAGCTGCATAATCAATGTCGCGTATATAGTGACTGATTCCATTTATTAAAATTACAGAAAAAAACATTATCTGTTATTCCAAGAAATCACACACATCATCTCTCTTGGAACTATTGACTCAATTCAGTGAGTTACTGTGCTTAGCTCGTGCATCTGCCTATTTTTTGTTTTCTGTTCTACATTTGTCATAAAGTATAAGTATATCAATTCGTATTATTATCTAATCTCACCCCTCGTAAAACCTGATTGATTATAATGTATACGGAAAATTTACCAACATCTTTCTTCAAGCGTCTGGTAAAATGTAGAAAACGGCTTTGGTCCTAAACCCCCACCGATCCACTACTAAAAAAATCCAGGATCCCATATGACGTAAATCAAACTAAACCTAACAAACATGTTCCCATCGTCATCGTTGAAGACGTGATAAAGTCTTTTCTGATTAGACAAGATGAAGGTGATTGCAAGCATAGTGAAGACTTGAGAGACCTTCATAATAACCTTAAGATTCTCCCCCCTCTCAAATGCCTCACCAAACCTGATAATACTGAAACATCACATCATCTAAATGTAATGAATAATATCATCGACTACGTAGCCTCTGAAGTTTTTGAACGCATTAAACGCTCTAACAATGTTATAATCTAAAATGATTCCGATGTCTGTCTTCTAGAAACTATGAAAAGTAAACTCCTTAAGGCTAGCGACATGATTGACGTATCATGCTCATGTACAAGATTAAATAAAGGCCCCTATGGCCTAAGCACACCGGTACTATTCAGATTCAACACACCAACGGAGGCACTAGACTTTCTAAACTCATCCAGTATGATTAGACTAGACCCTCTATACAAAAATATAAAGTTAATACCAGATAGGACTCCTTGTCAGTGTATGTCAGACAAGTCCGGCAAAAAACCTCTATTATTTAAGCTCCACGCTAAATCTAACATCGACAGGACAAAAAATTTATTTGAGAAGATGACTATAAAACCATTTCCCTCAAAAACATCGGTTGTACCCATTAGAAGTCGAAATACTGTAAAAGCTATGGAGAGTGATAGCAACAATACGCCTAGTATCCGTTTTATTAACTTGGATTAACCAGAAACAAAAAGAAGCACTGCATAATAATGCCGGCAGGAAACTCAAGATGAGCTCAGTAACACCAGTTTTAAGCTCATCAGATAAAACTACTAAAAGCCGGGATGTTGCAAGAAACATTAAAGATGATAATAGTAGCTACACACGAAACACCCATGAAGTCGACATGGATTAATTAGAAACAATAAGCAGTAAGTTTCCCCCTGACATTGGCTACAACACTTGTACTAAGTCACAAATCCAGACATCTTAAGATGATTTCAGTATCGAATACTTTATTCAACCTGAAGGGAAAACAATAAATGAAAAGCCACAGGCTTCCCAAATATTATCACAACACCCACGAAAAAGTAAAAACAACGCACCCTCCAGAAAGACCTATATATCACAAAATATACACAAATTCAACTATACATCATTGATTAATTGTCCTCGTAGATCTGAGGGCATTCTTCGGCCTGCCTATGAATACCTGAAATCTGTTCAACCGACCAAAGAATCCGCACGAAACGTAACCAATTTTTTTCTATCACACCGGTTCCCCAACCGGCAACCTCCTCCATACTAGGATTCACTACAAACATTATAAAACTGCTTCCAGTGTTTGCGACCACCTTACTACTCCAGACACAACTTTGACAGACGAGACAACTCAAGACACTTCATCAAAGGCCCACTCAGAGACACAAACATTAGCCAACCTATAAATGAACTGGCTGGCCATATCGATTGAAACATCAGGCACCCAACCCAAAGTTCAAAGTCATTCATCTCAATTAATACTTTGACACGCAACTCGTTCAAAACAAGCGTACTATTGCCGGACCGTACACTTCACAAAAGGTCACAGTTACTCGTCATCTCGATAAACGCTAGGTCACTTATAAACAAAATCGACTAGTTCAAATCTATTATGATCATTACTAATCCCATTGTGGTATTCATTACTAAAACTTGGTGTAAACCAACTATATCAGATGACACAATAAATATCGATAATTATACTCTCTTCCGAACTGACAGGCACAACACTAGTGGAGGTGGCACCATAATCTACACTTGCTCTAACCTAAAGGCCTGTAGGTTCAATAATGAACAACTTGGTAAGACAGGGGATTCAATATGGATAAGTATAGCCTGTGGCTATTAAAGTACCTACTTGTAGGATGTATATATAGACCACCCAACGCAGACAGCATCTACGACAAAAATCTAAGCACTCGGTTCTTCTTGGCCTCACAGCGACCCCGCACATACAAACTGATAGGTGGAGACTTTAATATGCCAAACATCGACTGGAAGTAGCCACTCACTTCATAACGATTCTCAAAATCAATAGAAATGGTAGAATTTAGTGGTTGGACACAGCAGGTCCATATCCCAACTAGGGAAACAATACCCTTGACCTCCTTTTTACTATCGACTCTATCCTAACCTCAGTAAACGTTAGCTCTGAATTTCACAATAGCGATCATAAAGTAGCAATAAGCACATATAATTACCAGTCAACAAATAATCTCAACGCGAACGGACCTAAAAAATACAAATACCGAAGGTACAACAATGAAACTCATTCGATGCATAAGATATGACTCTTATCTCACCACTGGAAATATCGACTCAGCCATCTCAGTTCCCCACAGCAATCTGATAGACTGCATAGCCCCATACGTAGAACGTGTGTCTGATGTTAACAGTGCACGTTCACATATTCCGAAACGTCTTAGGAGAAAACTGAGGCATCTGAGGCTTCGATACTACAAGAATCATGACATAACTGCATGGTATAATGTGTACAAAATAGTCGAAAATCTTGACAATGCCCAGAATAAATACTTACTCAATATGAAAACCAAAGCATTGAATAGTACCAACCCAATTGCCTCAGTGATGAAGCTATTTAAATCTCGCCTTGATCCAAAGTCTAATAAATTGCCCGCTCTATTCATCACAAAACACGGTATTGAAGACGACCCAGCTTCTATTAGCGAACAATTCAGTAACTACTTCTCCGCACGCTGTTCCACAGAAACCGGAACCACTGCGAAACCCTTATCCATGATGACATCTAAGCGTCTCTTTACAATAGAATTTACCAGCACAAACATCAAGAGAGCCATAGCCACGCTAAAAAAATCTAATGATAATAGGCCTGATGGCATTCCAGCATCCCTCATAAAATATGGTGGAAGAGAATTACCACTTCTCTGCCTGAAACTATTTACTCCATCTATGGACAATGGGCATTATCCAGCCATATGAAAAAACATCGTTCATAACTCGGCGAAGTTAAAGAAAACTACAGGCCATTTAATACGACAATTGTGCTGTCCAGAATCATGGCGAAAGTCATTCATAAACAACTGTCATGATTCTTACTTTCAGAAAACCTGATCAATCCATCTCAACATGAATTCATGGAAGAACGCTTTTGTGCTACATTACACTTAGAATTTTTTGATTATGTAACACTTGGAAGAGTCAAAGGTTTCTCAATTATTGTACTTTATTTTGACTTCAGTAAAGCATTTGATTGTGTCCTTCACAAACTTCTCCACTCAGAACTACAATCTAATGGCATACGAAGCCCACTACTAAGATGGCTTGAATCATTCCTCACAGGGCGCTTCCAAATTGTAAGGATCGGTTCTAGCTACTCAAAGCCAGTAAATGTATCCACCGGAGTTGTACAAGGAGGCGTAATTGGACCATTACTCTTTCTTCTCTTCATCAATGATGTGTGCCAGCAATTTTCGCATGGTTAAAACTTCTTTTGGGCAGAAGACTTAAAGGTAGCTTATTTATTCCCACCCACCACAAATAAAAACACTATTACCAAAATAATACAGGAAGAAATTGATAATTTGTCAGAATGGACTAAAATATGGCATCTACCCCCCCAAACGTGCACAAAAGTGGATAAATTTCTACTGGTCGCAGAAGGAATTTCAGTCTCCACCTATACAAAACGCAAATAAAACCTCTAAGCGTCGCTTGAGATTTGGGGATCCGATATACTGATAGCATTAAATTCTCGGAGCATGTTGCATTTCAAGCTTCCAAAGCGAGGAAGCTAACTGGATTTATAAGAAAAAACTTTCTCAATTTAAACTCAAAAATATTATACACAAAGTATGTTTGTCCAATATCAGAATATGGCTGTCTACTCTACAGCAACTGTAGACGCATAGATTTGATGAAAATCGAGCGAATCCAAAGAGCATTTACTAAGAGCTTACTAGGCGACTACAGCACACAAACTTGTCGTCAGCGATGCGATAAACTAAAGCTAGAACTCCTTTGGTTCCAACGCTTAAAATTAAACTTCACTCGCATGTATCGCCTTATTAGTGGTGTGAACTACTCTTCGACATCACTGCCGACACCCTATATCTCCACACACAACCTGCGTAATGAGGAAAACACTAATACTATCCAGCGATGTCGCACACAGCTACGCCAGAGCTTTATCACAGTGAGATACGCAACACTATGAAATAAACTTCCTAAGCACATTCGCTGCAGCAAGTCATTAGCCGCGTTCAAAACATTACTTCACGAACACCTTCTAGGTGAAGGTCTATGTAACCACCTCAACTACAATGAAATAACTAATGATACATACACACAAGGTCCCAGCTCCGTATAAACAATTTTAAAATATATTAAATGCATTCATAATACACCATATGCCCATGGACTCATAGTTATTCATGCGTATTTTCATATTGTTATTATCAACATACGCACACACCTTATTAATTCACTTATGCGAAAACTCAATTTTATTGCACTAATAACTTTTTTATCCATCTTCTGTCATCAATTATACACCAATTCACTATTTCCATGACAATTTAACCTTTTAATCATGATAGATTCACTAGTTGTCTAATAATTCTATTCACACTGAATCCATACTGTAATTATCCATTGATTTTCAACACCATATACTTATTCATGTACACACACTTCTATATTCAGAGATTTCACCCTACCATTATCACTTGAGTGAAAATTCACAATTTCACCACACTGTTAATTGCGCTGTTTGACCTCTCCATTACTATAATTCCCTATGTATTTTACATGGTTAATAGTGCATATTTCCATTCTGTTCCAATCTACTTTGTTATTATTATCATTATTACTATTAATATTATTATCCGCCTTTTGTTATCACTTATAAACCGATCCACGATTTTGATGACAACTTGGCCATTTAATTATATTGGGTTTATTAGTTGGCCAACAAACCTGTTTATACAAAATCTAGACTACAACTATTCATTGAACTCTTTAGAATTTCGCTTATAATCTTCTTCCATAGTGACATGCATATATTTTTATTTACATGTTCTACATCACATTGGCGTTTTTCTCTCAATACTACTTCGCTAATTTGATTTATTGAATTATTATATTCATCTGATGAAACCCAAAATGGTTTCTTCACGACGCTTATTGTAAATGAGTAGTATGTGATTAAAATAAAATAAACCAACCATTTAGTGATTCCAAGGAACTGAGTAAACTACTGAATTATTTAAAACAAGGTAACAAGTGATATGCTCTGCCCTCTCAGTGTATGACACACTAATGTGAACTTCATATGCCAACCACTTACTTGTTTGCTATCCCTCAATTATTTATGTCACTACTGCAATCCTATATTTTAACAACCATCTACCTGATCTTATCATTCAATAAGACTTCCTACATACACCTTCTGACGACACACTTTCCATGGGCTGACCTCTCTACAATACGACCACAACACTAAGGCATCTGATTTCTAGGTCGCAGATCCAGTAAAATGTTTTCCAGTAATAAGGTAACTGCTTTGATAAGATTTGTGTAAGCAGATTTAGTAACGTAGAGTAGGTAGGGTATCACTTCAATTATCTTTGAATTATTAAACGTACGAGCCTAGAACCATAATCGGAGAGAGTGTAAAGATCCTAGGCAGAAGACATAATAATATGGGCAATAACATAAAACTATCTGTCTGTAGGGCGCAACTTGCCTTATTGCTACATACACTGGTTTCGACTAGAGCAATTAAACAGGAATAATGCATAATTTTCTCCATATTTATGCTACCCTGATTTGCTCAAATAACGTCTCGTTAGTAATATCTATCTATGAAGACATCTTTCTACATGGATGACCTGACTATTAGACTGCTGCCTGTGATGTTAACACCTAATACATAACAACGAAGTCTACTCATATATAAACAATTATTATACTATATCCTCAGCCAGGAACTTTTGTATCCTTCTAAGAATGACTCACCGCAATTATTTATGTCACTACTGCAATCCTATATTTTAACAACCATCTACCTGATCTTATCATTCAATAAGACTTCCTACATACACCTTCTGACGACACACTTTCCATGGGCTGACCTCTCTACAATACGACCACAACACTAAGGCATCTGATTTCTAGGTCGCAGATCCAGTAAAATGTTTTCCAGTAATAAGGTAACTGCTTTGATAAGATTTGTGTAAGCAGATTTAGTAACGTAGAGTAGGTAGGGTATCACTTCAATTATCTTTGAATTATTAAACGTACGAGCCTAGAACCATAATCGGAGAGAGTGTAAAGATCCTAGGCAGAAGACATAATAATATGGGCAATAACATAAAACTATCTGTCTGTAGGGCGCAACTTGCCTTATTGCTACATACACTGGTTTCGACTAGAGCAATTAAACAGGAATAATGCATAATTTTCTCCATATTTATGCTACCCTGATTTGCTCAAATAACGTCTCGTTAGTAATATCTATCTATGAAGACATCTTTCTACATGGATGACCTGACTATTAGACTGCTGCCTGTGATGTTAACACCTAATACATAACAACGAAGTCTACTCATATATAAACAATTATTATACTATATCCTCAGCCAGGAACTTTTGTATCCTTCTAAGAATGACTCACCGCAATTATTCTGCCATTTAAACAAAACACTTGTTACACTTATATTTTCCGCAGTTAACTATATTTAAATCCCTCACAGTGGTCCCCAACGTTATTCAACCCGTTAAAAATAATAAATATCCTAGACAACAGTACTGGTATACCCTAATTATTAAAGCTAAAATAGTTGTACAGCATCAATCATTTATGGTCATTCGTTTTGCTGCTCGCTTTCTTTTTTTATTACAAAAGGTATTTTTTAGTGATCTTGATCAGCTAATACTTTAAAACTAATTATTTAATCTCTTTCCATGTGAGAATTTGTAGTTGCCTGTGCTTCGTTGTTGGTGTTTGATCTCATCAAACTGCTAGGCTGAGTTCTCTGCAGCACAGATTGTCTATAAGGTAGTTGGCTATATGAACTGGTAGGGACAACCCAGATGATCTCCCCTGTTAAGAATATTATGGAGTCCATCGGCTGTGAAATGTAATACTATGAGACATGTATCCATCTAACTCTTTCCGCCTATGCAACGTACTTAAATCCAAACCTCGTTTGATTCTGTCTGTTGTGCAAGTAAATCCTTTCTCTTTGATAAGGTCATTCTACCAATCGTCCACTACAGGTAGGAAAAGAGTTTACGAAACTCCTTAAAAATAGAAAACGATTCTAAAATTTGTCCAACTTTATAGGTTCTAGATAGGTAAGATCTAGCTTCACGAGCATAATCCTGGAGTTAATACCTAAAATCGACATGTCTTAATATCACCAACTAGACGCGAAGTCCTCAAGTATTTAAAAAGGTTCGTTTGCTTATATCTAGGGACAAATTACAAGCTTTCGGGATAACGGGCAAATTGCATGATTGGCTAGCTTCGTTTTTGAAAAATCGCATTCAATTAGTGAAACTAGGACGATATCTCTCACGTCCTCAAAATATCACCAGTGGTGTCTTCCAGGGTTCAGTCATTGAACCATTGTTATTTATTATGTATGTTAATGACATATGCCACTGTTTTCAAGAGGGTAAGACATTTATGTTTGCGGACGACCTCAAAGTTGTCTATACATTCAACCCAGATGAAGGTCGAAATATTAACGACATAATACAGAGAGGTCTCAATAAACTAAGCAAATGGTGGGATAAATGGTTTCTTCCCCTTAACACACAAAAGTCAGGGTACCTATGTTTCGGAGAATCTAACCCCGAGATTAACCTACACCTTAACGAACATGAATTTCGTCATCTAAATGGCGTCTGTGATTTAGGAGTATGATACTCAAAAAGTCTATCCTTTACCGAGCATGCTTCATCACAGGTCTCTAAAACTCGTAGACTTATTGGTTTTATTCATCGTAACTATCGTCTTAGCGAATCTAAAGTTATTCTTTATAAAACTTGTGTTAGACCTCTACTTGAGTACTGCCCAATTATATATAGTTGCATGCGTTCACTAGATCGGCAAAAAATAGAGAAAGTTCAACGGCATCTTACTAGACTATTAACCCCTGGCCGACCCTATGATGCTAGATGCTGTGCTTGGAAGTTAGACCTTTTATGGGTCAGAAGGATTAAACTTAATCTTACTATACTCTATAAAATTCTTCATAAAGAAATTATAACAGATTGTACTGCCTTGACATTTGCTGGAAAACATAAGTATGACTTGCGGAACCAAAACTCTCTGGTAACAGTGCAAAGAGCCACTAGTAAGCTAAAATCCTCCTTCTTTGTTACACGTTATGCTAACCTTTGGAACCGGTTACCAGAAAGCATACGACAATCTAACTCATTGTCACAGTTTACATTGGCAATAAACCTACACTTGGACAATGCCGGCACCTGTAACTTACTTAACACAACTTATATAGACTATGGTACATTTATCAATGGACCTCCTGGCATTTAATTCTACTTATAATTCGACTAAACAATAAAAGGCACTTGTAGACTTTAAAAGCTTTTTAATTATTCACCTACAGGCAATAGAACGTTTTTCTACCTAGAAGGGAGTGCTTTGGAAACTCGTAATGTCTATGCACTTCTTAGAGGTGATGTAGTGTGCCTTTATTCCCCCATACTTTATCTTATAGGATAAAGTAGATCTGAAATTTACCGTAGTTATCTCTAGTATCAGTTGACGTTTCCCAGAATAAAAAAGTCGAATAACAAATGAGATTTAGTTAATCCAATATGTACACTTTAGGTCTCACTATAATCAGATGTACTTAACTGATTCTGTGCCCTCTCGCGCTTTCGCTTGTTCCTTTTCTTTATCTTTTCAGTTCCCAACTATTGTGTCACGCTGAAAATATAACCCAAAGTCCACGCTGGAAAGGAAATTGCATCTTTGTGATCTACTCATGATGCCTTAATGTGTTACCTCCAATCTCCATCGTCCACCTACAAGGTGCCGTCCCACACAAGGTGTAACACGTGTTATTAGCAGCTATTGACAGGCAGAGATCTAAAAACCACAGCACACAACGTTAATCAGGAACTTCACACAAGTGAGAACACAGAGTAACAGCCACAGGTCTTTATTATTCAAAAATTAAATTACGCGGTTCTAGTACAAAAGGAGGGGTTATTTACAAGATAGTCTCATACGTCATCATGCAAGTTCATTTTGCACAGGGCTTGCTCTTCTTCTTCCAACACATTTATCCTTGATCGCCCTGCAATAGAAAGAGAACAAATTCACGTTAATAACATCGTACATAGTAATTTCAACACTGTTACACCGCCCCCTCTCCTAATGAGGTACTGTCCTCAGTGCCTGTTCTCGGGCATGGATATGCTGTCCCTCCTTCCGATGGTATTTCACAAAAGCTAGTAGCAGGTGGTGGATCGGCGAACTCAGCATCGGCAGCACGTGTCATCCGATCTGGTTTCAATTGGTTGTAGTGCGCCGTTATCACGTCATCCTGAGGTCGTTGTAAATTACGTAGAACAAACGTAGTGGGGGATCGAATGAGAACAATTTCGAAGGGGCCTTGCCAGATTTGATGAAATTTACTGCAACTCCCTAGCGATGTCATGGGGCGGCGTAGCCAGACACGATCCCCAACTGTATACACTGGTCCTTGCGCCTGACGATCGTACACGTCCTTCTGATGTCGGCTAGCCTTGTGCAAGTTGATGTTGACCATGCGGTAAGCATCCACCAGGCGATTACGGAGAGTACGTATGTACGGTACATGTTCTTGTTCTTCATAGGGTAGCAAGGGCGACTGTATTTTCACCGGTAGGCGTAGCTCGTGTCCGAACAGTAAAATAGCAGGTGAAAATCCAGTGGACCCACGTACCGATGTACGATAAGCTAAAAGGCACTGAGGTAGAACATCATCCCACAACTCAGGCGACGATCTGTTGACGAACGATTGTAAGATGGTTTTGATAGTCCTGTTTGTTCTTTCTACGAGGCCGTTACCTTCTGGGTGATAAGCAGTAGTGAGTGACTTCCTGATTCCTAATAGCTGGCATATTTCAGCGATGAGATGACTTTCGAAGGCTGGACCCTGGTCGGAGTGGAGGGAGAATGGGGCACCGTAACGGGAAACCCAATGATCGATGAAAGCCCGGGCAACCGTAAGGGCATCTTGCTGTGGAATGGGTACTGCTTCACACCATTTAGTGAAATAATCCACCATAACTAGTATATAGCTATTTCCTTTTTTTGTCGTTGTCAGTGGTCCCATGACATCAATACCGACTCGCTGGTGTGGTCCTGTTGTCACCATCGGAATCAACGGTGCACGGGGTATCTGCTTAGGCGATTTTACACGGCAACACGTGTTACAATTCTTGCAAAATTCCATTACATCTTCATGTATAGATGGCCACCAAAACCGCTGACGAACGGCGTATTCTGTCCTACGTTCTCCTGCATGACCAAGTTCGCGATGCACCTGCTCCACAATATTCTGGACTTTCACTCGCGGTACTATTAACAGTGGTTGTTTTGACTCGTTTATTAGGAATAACGTGTCACCATTTGGTACAAATACGACGAGTTGTTAAGGACTGATCTTTTAATTCCTTCATGGATGGCTTATTATTTCCATGTAACTGCCTTTGGTAAATAATCTGCAGGTCCGGATCCGCCGCTTGCAGAGAAGACCAATCAATCTCCGGAGCTGTACTAAGAATCGCATTAACGGTATCTGTGGGCGAAGGTATACGAGACAGAGCGTCTGCGTTCGCATGTCGGTTTCCCGGTCGATACTCACATGTGAAATCAAACTCTTGTAAGCGTTCCTGCCAGCGGGCTACTTGTCCTTCAGGTTCGCGGAAAGAACGAAGCCACTGGAGAGCACGGTGGTCCGTGCGTACACGAAAGGGTCGACCCAGTAAATAATGACGAAAGTGCTGTAAGAATTTTACCAATGCTAACATCTCCCGGCGTGTTGTGGAATATCGCGCTTCGCTCTTAAATAATCGTCGACTAGCGTACGCAATGACCCTTTCCTGTCCATTACGAGTTACTTGTGATAAAACCGCTCCAATAGCCGTGGAACTAGCATCCGTATCAAGTATAAATTCGCCTCCGTTTGCAGAGGTATCTGGGAAGGCTAATATAGGCGGAGAGGTTAACCGTGTTTTCAAAGCATCGAATGCCTGTTGACACTCGCTGGACCATAAAAATTGTCGACCTTTGTGTGTTAATCGATGTAACGGTGCTGCCAATGACGCAAAATCACGAACAAAGCGTCTGTAATATGAAGCTAGCCCCAGGAAACTACGAACATCTTCGGGTGATTTGGGCTGCGGCCAATTCACAATGGCATGTGTCTTTTCTTTATCTGTTCCTACTCCATCTGCAGTGATATGATGACCCAAGAAGGTTACTTCTTTCTGCAACAGTCTACATTTGGACGGTTTTACTTTCAAGTTGTGTTGCTTAAGGCGATGGAGGACCGCCTTCAGATTCGCATTGTGTTGTTCTGGCGTGCTGCCATATACAATAATATCGTCAAGATAAATCAGACATTTGCGGGGTACTATGTCTTGTAAAACCGTTTGCATTAGTCTTTGAAAAGTAGCCGGAGCATTCGTTAACCCAAAAGGCATTACCTGAAATTCATATAAGCCATTCGGTACTATAAATGCTGTTTTCTTTCTGTCTTGAGGTCGAACCTCCACTTGCCAATACCCAGATGCTAGGTCCAGAGTGGAAAACCAACCAGCGCCTTTTAGGGAGTCTAATGTAGTATCGATCCGCGGAAGTGGAAAAGAGTCGCGTTTAGTTATAGCATTAAGGCGTCGGTAATCTACGCAGAGTCTTAGAGATGAATCTTTCTTTTTCACCAAAACAATAGGTGACGCCCAGGGAGATGATGAAGGAACAATAATCTTTTTGTCTAGCATATCTTTTATCATCGTATCTAGTTGTGGTCGGTAGTGTACTGGCACCCTGCGAGGTGGTTGCCGAAGGGGCATATGGTCCCCTGTAAAAATAGAATGCTGCACTGTAGTCGTTCGGTTTCCGGAAATACCTTCCTCAAATACAGAACTAAACTGCTGGAGTACAGCAATCGTTGCGTGGCGATCGTTTTCTGTTATCACTTGGTTGCTCTGTACCTGACGTACAAGTTCCGAAATTCCTACATGAGCTACAGGTCTACTCGGCATCTCATAGTGGTGCAGATGTACTATAGCCTCCCCAATTTTTGCTTCTGATCTATCCATGAATATTGAAACTTGGTATTTTAGCATGAAATCAAACACCAAGGATCATGTCCCAAGTCAATGCAGGGCAAACTGCAAATTCATGTCGAAACGAATGTTCTCCTATCGTCAAGTCTAACCAAGTCTTGGAGTACACTTTCAAAGGATCACCACTTGCCGTAATTAATGTAGAGGAACATCGTGTCTGCTGGGTATTATGGTTTAGTTTCTTTAAGAACTCTCCCTTGAGAAGAGACACTGAAGCCCCTGTATCTAGTAGTATTTCAATCTCGACGCCCTGCACCGTACCTCTAATAGTAATCGGGTACACCAGATCATCATAACAAGAGGATAACTGACAAAGAGGCGGCTTACCTGAGTTGTGGGGTCGGTTATGGCCACATCTCCTAGCATTTCGGCCAAATCGTCTGCAGTAGGGGCAATCTGTCTGACGGCCTTGATAGTTATTCCACGACGGCCGTCTATTCGACATCGAGGTTGACTGTTTGCGAGTGGCGTCCAGGCTGGGGAGGTGTCTGATAGCTGCTGCTCCCCGAATATTATCGAAACGTTTAGCTTCTGTAGCTGGCTCCACATTCATCACAATTGGTTGATGTGTCTCTGCTGAACCAGAAAGTCTTTCTGCAGTCAGGAAGCAGTGTTGTTCTTTTCAAATCGACTGTATCAACTGGTGGCATTCGAAGAAGATGTTCCCTTAGTGGACCAGGCATCAGCCCCTCGACAAAGCGAGAGCGTACTAACTCTTCTCGCCCCACAACATCTAGATGAGGGAACGCCCGGACAGCTATTTGCTGCAAGGAGTGAAGATAATCGATCGGATTTTCGCTGTGTTCCTGGTGACGTGATAAGAACTGAATGGTCAGCTGCTGGGTGTCCGTAGGTAAGGAGAAACAGTTATCTAAGATTTTCCAGTTTTCAGCAGGTGAGTTACTCGCCGCAAAGCCGTTGGCTGCTGCTCTTTTGACGGATTCGTCATCCAAATAAGATAAAAGATAATCAAAATGGTCAGACGTCGGGACTTTACGTAGGTATGCTGTGACCCGAAATTTCCAAACAGAATAATCTGACGAAGTTTCGAGCAGTGGCGGTTGACGAGGAGTCGAAGCAGGTGCCGCCTTGACTGGAATCACCGGGGGTTCGTTTAAGTTCTCGTCACGTTTTTCGGTAAACACCTCCATCACCAGTTGTAACACGTGTTATTAGCAGCTATTGACAGGCAGAGATCTAAAAACCACAGCACACAACGTTAATCAGGAACTTCACACAAGTGAGAACACAGAGTAACAGCCACAGGTCTTTATTATTCAAAAATTAAATTACGCGGTTCTAGTACAAAAGGAGGGGTTATTTACAAGATAGTCTCATACGTCATCATGCAAGTTCATTTTGCACAGGGCTTGCTCTTCTTCTTCCAACACATTTATCCTTGATCGCCCTGCAATAGAAAGAGAACAAATTCACGTTAATAACATCGTACATAGTAATTTCAACACTGTTACAAAGGACATGTTCGTACTTGACGCCACAATAGACTATTTCAAACAACTGTGTGGTATCTAAATCTTCCTTGTGTCGTGTCTTTGACACGCCTTTTTTGAATTGATTACATATATTAATAAGTGTTCTCTACTAATACATTCCTGAAAACTCAAGAATGAAATGTATCTTCCAGCTTGTCTTGTAAATGGTATTATTAGTCAAGCATTCATTTCGCAAAAACTTTGTGTTCCATTATAAAAGAGTTAAACTTTCTGTATCATAATGACCATGCCTGTAAACTGGCGTGATTTCTGTGATAAATAAATAAAATAAATAAATAAAAAAAACTTAGAAACGTGGGGCCATCCAACCGATTCTAGCTAAGAACGAGCAGCAAGATGTGTAGATAATGATACTGCCAATGAGGTTGAGGTTTCATTGATGCGACACGTGAAAGGTTGGACGTCTACATTTTTCGCCAAAATGTAACTCCTCGTATTGGTGACATGAACCCACCCTGTTATTCTCCCGCATCACAAAGTCGTCCCGAGGCCAAGTTTATAATGGACGCTAGATAAATGCCAGTTTAAAATGAAATTTATTATTCCAATATCTCTGTGCATCATTATATGATAAGTTTGCATAACAATTAAACCATTTTTACTATCTAATTTGTTATTGTTGATCTTGCCTGTAAAAATGGCTTGCTCCTGATATTCAGGAAATAAATTATTATTATTGTTAAAATGGATAATATGTCCGGGTAGTAACATGGCTTACGTTAAAGCTTTTCGAATCTGATAGCTCTCTGTGTTGACAGGAAAGATTGGACGATAGAGGAAGTCAGTTCTTCTTATCAAAGTATAACTCTCAATAGTGTACAACTCATTCCCTTGCAACCAGTCAGGACACGTTTACCTAAAAACGAACAAACAAGAACCTGAGTTAAGATCTACCTTTTCCGTGGATAAATCACTGTTCCTACAGTCAACTATCGGGTACACATATAACTGAGAATAAATCTGTAAACAACATTGATTTACTACTTAAAATCAACTGCAACACAATTACGAGTATCATTACAGTTATCGTGCCGCAAAGGAATATAATCATTTTAACAAATTGAAAGCTAATTATAATTACCGTATATTTGAAGGCAGGTTTGTTATATACTTATATTTTCATCAACTACATAAAATGATTGCCAATAATTTTATTCGTAAATTGAATGTTTTGCATAATCCATATGATACTGTGGTTAGAAATTCTCACTTAGTTTAGGACTGTACATGGTGGTCACCCAATCAATCAATCAATGCCTGTTACTCCAAGTGGAGCATAGACCGCCCACCAGCATTCTCCAGCCAACTCTGTCCTGGGCTTTCCGTTCTAGCTCTTCCCAAGTGCTGTTCATTCTCTTCATGTCTGTTTCCAATTCCCGACGCAATGTGTTCTTGGGTCTTCCTCTGTTTCTGTGGCCTTCAGGATTCCAAGTCAGTACTTGTCTTGTGACACAGTTTGATGGTTTCCTCAGTGTGTGTCCAATCCATCTCCAGCGTCTTTTCCTAATTTCTTCCTCAACTGGAAGTTGATTAGTTCTCTGCCACAACAGGTTGTTGTTGATGGTATCTGGCCAACAGATCCGAAGAATCCTACGCAGACAGTTGTTTATAAATACTTGTATCTTCTGAAGGATACTTTTCGTAGTTCTCCAAGTTTCAGCTCCATACAACAGGACTGTCTTCACATTTGTGTTGAAAATTTTGACTTTTATATTGACTGACAGTTGGTTTGAGTTCCAGATGTTTTTCAGTTGTAGAAATGCTGCCCTTGCCTTACCAATCCGCGCCTTCACATCCGAATCAGACCCTCCTTGTTTATCGATGATGCTGCCCAAATATGTAAAGGTTTTAACGTCTTCCAGAATTTCTCCGTCAAGTGTAATTGGGTTAGAGTTTGTTGTTTTGTATATAAGGATCTTGCTTTTCCCATTGTGTATGTTGAGGCCTACTGCTGCCGAAGCTGCTGCTATATTGTTGGTCTTCTTCTGCATTTGATGTGTGTGAGAAAGAAGAGCTAGGTCATCTGCAAAGTCCAACGGTTAGGACATTGCGTTGTGGTCACCCAAGCTAAGATTTCTTTCACTTTCTGAGAGCAAGCTTCAAAATGTATACAACTATTAATTATTATTTTACGATCAGTTTCCACTGCTTTTTATTGATTACTTACATCGTCAGTACTGTGTAGAAAAATTTTTTATCTCGATGTCTTTTGGTGCGCTAGCATCCTACAGATTCTAATAATGAATTGAACATAATTCGATTTTGGTGGGGGTAGGTGTACTGTAGAGTCAGTCGGTTACTTAATAATACCATATGTATCGTCGTCAATCTTGAATACTCAACAAACGTGATTCTGTCTGGGGACAAAGAGCAGGGGTCACACGAATTAACCTGCATCATGGGGTTTGTTCCAACCGTATGCATGTTAGCACACTTCGGATTCTCTCTATAGTTGCCTATCAACCAGTTTCGAAGTTTTTAAGAGGCCTGACCACCAAGAATAGGGAAGCCAGTCCAATGGGGTCATGAGGTTGTGCGACTAACCCGTAACTTACGTAGGTCAGACCGTTACATCACTTCCTCTTCAGGTGATGGAAATTAGGATATGTAAGCGATCGGTGCATGTTAGCTAACTGATTTCATGAAAGGCCTATTCTAATATTCATTCATACAGGAGTTTTAGTGAAACTGGTAAGTTGCAGAATCGCATGCAGTGCTAAAGGCTGGTTTTAAGATTTATGGTAGTCGAGATCAATCCAAACCACTAGGTAAGTAGAAAAACAGGAAAAAAATGTTTATCATAAGATATTTATTGAATTATTATACTCAACCATTTCAAGTTTGAAAACTAAGATAAAATTGTTCTCACTCAGTCTAGGACGAGTTATTAACAAAGCCATCATCATAATGTGTCGAAACCACTATGGAATCAACTTCATTTGAGATGCCCTGAAGACTAAACTAGCGGTACTTATGAACATGGCGCTACTTAGAAGTTCATGTAAGATCGCATTGTAATCCTGACTATAGGAACATAAGATTTTTCGACGTTACGCTTAAATAGTTTGCTTCAATCTTCTCAACGGCTGTTAGCATCCACTGTAGGTGTATTTAATTCAGCAGATTATATGCGTGAAGTAATTAATATTTTCTAAGTCTAAAATTAACAACAGGGTACAGAGATTCCTGAACGCGATGTATTGTACAAAAAAATCTTAATTACTGTTAAGGGTCATGAACCGATGGTACTAAAAAGTTATGAAACGTTCGTCAAGCATGTTTGCGATAATCTAGCATTAGCTCTTAAGAGGTAGTGTGAAGTTTTTGAAATAAATTGTTGATAAGTGAAACTCGTAATCGGCCTAAGTTTCTTCGCCTGTCCATGAACAGATCGCCTTTTATTTACAAAAAGAAGCAGCGTCAATATGAGTTTCGTACATATTATAAATACTTCACAGTAAGTAATTCCTGAATATTAAAATGCCATGTAGGTTGACCACATAACAGGATGTACTGCCGATGTTTTTCTCGAATATATTCAACGAAATTTGCCTGAAGGTGTAGCTATGGAGGTTGAGAAGGTAAGGGGAATCCAGTTTGGAATATTCCGACGTTATGCTATACTGTTGCTTACACTCGTAAATAGTGTAGAACTAAGTCTACTGCTTGTATTAAGAGTTACTGCTTTTATTTCCGAAGGATTTCACATGAAGTAATAGCATTTTGTGCGATAATAATGTTGTGACTGTTTTCTAGCCGTAATTTACTTTGGACACTGCTCTGTGTATAACGTTCCTCCCTTATTATTATAGCCTACTTTAAATAGTTCTCTTGACATTTATAAACTTGCTTTATTACACGTGGTCAGTTTCTTATATCATATTGCATTACCAAATGCAGAGGACTTGCAAAACACCACTGTAGCGTGAAGTATGTATTAATGGAAATTAAGGATTCCCATTTCTTAAGTTAGTACTATATGGTTGCTTTCGAAACTCGCCCTTAGTTCTCTTAGTCGATCCAAACTAAATATTGGTTTGTATGCTGTAATCGTATGTGGTTTATCTATGCGAACCTATTGTTTAATGACTGACGAAAAGCAGGCATGAGTATCTGCTTATAGGTAGTAATATTTAATAATGTAAATTCCTAGTACATAACTTTTGTGGCAACCCATTAGCAACAGCTCTAATTTATTTTTCTTGTCTCGACCACCCATCAAAATTACTTTTTCTCTAGATTTCATTCTTATTAAGTGTCCCTCTATCCATGACCGCTGATTCCTGATACCTGCAGGTCCCTAATATCTATCAAAAAACCGCAATTATTGAGATGAACGTGCCAATGCAAGTCAACAAAGTGAAAATAATGTCACTGTTAATTGTTAGAAAAAAAGTAAGAACTTTATAGTAGGTATCCTTAATATATGTAGGAGGTTAGACACATACTCAAGATGTAGATGAAAATAGGTAACGAAATGTATCTAAATTGCTACAACCGATTTGAAGCTCCTAACCTTAGACTACAGTTATTTCGTGTGCCCCAATCAGAGTCCACTACGCAACGCAAAAAGACATTTATTGATTTTTCAAATTGATACCACATATTCTAACATACGATAGTCAACGCAATGGATCCACATTAAATGTTACTAGACTTGATTAACACCGTAGCTACTACCTCCACCACTGAGATTTGGTTTGACAATTTCATCTCTGTCTGATAATTGGGGCATGTCAACTTGAACTGATCTATGCATACACCAAGTTCAATGTTGTAACTGACTAACTGATGTTTAACACGTCTCAGTAAGAGATTTGACGATCCCATTCTCGGCTTCAATACTGTGCACCTAAATCCAATACAGTTTATTTGGTTTTGCAAACGCAGCGTTCACGCTCATTGAGGCTGACGTTAATAACAATACTAGCGTAGTCTGTAATCGTGAACTACTGGTATAAGCGTTTCATACAATCAGTTTGTCCTCTCATGTTTTACCCGTGTTCCTTTTTCACACTCTCTTGTAAATCTCCTGCATTTGAAGTGAATTAAGATGAATGGATGGAAATCACTATTCGAGAGACTAGTTGATATGGTTTGGAACTATTTGCTGTCTCATCTAGCCTTGTGATGAAATACGAACCAACTTTGGTGTAGTTGATTCTTTGTTTAATATTACTATTCTGCTATCAATTCTTTCTTCCCGTAGTTGACTTCCTATTGCTGTGTTGACATGGGATAGGCAAGCTCATGTAGGACTGTTCTCTAGTGTTTGTCACCACATGATTCCTACTCTCAAAGCCAGTTACAAATCAAACTTATGTTTACTGCTATTTTATGTAATAAATAAATTTAATGACTGAATCAAAAGTGACCGCTTAACTTCTAGATTCTTTTCGAATGCAGCTAATCAACAGTTGGTTACTTTTCAGTATCATAGTTATTGTTCTGAAAAATGTCAGTAATATCCTCTCATTTGTTTTGCAATTGTAGCATCGTTTGGAACGCCTTCCGGAGCATTTGGAAGTCGCTAAAGATCCTTAAAAGAATTTTTAGTGCAGAACATGTAAATATGTCCCACCGTGGGGTCAATTTATGTTCTTCTAGCAATTTTTACTGTAAATAGAATCCATATTCATTTACTGATTTATAAAGACTTAATGAGCTAGAAAAAACTGTAAATGATTTATTTAATAAACTGCGACCAGTTCTATTAAACTAGTAGGTCTTGTGGATAACATAATTATAGCTAGCTCGTTTTCGGTTATGGACTATTACACTAGATATCTAACCTCCAGATGCTAAAACTCAAAGCTATACCATCATGTTTGTGGAAGTCGGACTTCATTTTAAGTCGTCACTCAGTAGTTATGTCACAGTATAAACATTGCAAATTGCTATTTCGTTCGCTGATCCTCTACAAGTGTATAAGTAACATTCAGTTGTAAAGACCACCATGGTGTCACTTAGGGACTGGTAACTGATTTTTCTCACTACTGAAATTCGGACACTTTACATCCTCTATTTATATCACCAGTTTTTGATGCACATAGCTAGACAATCCTTACCTATTTGCTAAACTACGATTGATAGTAATTTGATGTGTATAATATATGGCGCTGACACTTCACTTATTTCACTACCTACCAGGTATACACTATTCATTCAGTGGCATCAAAATATTCAATTAGTATTTCAACAAAACGCACATCTAAACGTGCTTTCGTATCCATAGGGTACTTTTTATTGATGCCTGAGTTTAGGTGGATAAGCAACAGTACACTTACTTTATGGCACAATATTACAAAATGATAAATAACTACGTTAGAAAATCATATCTAATGAATTATGCACTAGAGAGATGATGCAAATAAGTAGCACACGACATTATCCAATATGAATAAGAACGCAAGTTATTACTTATTATGATCTAATCATCAAGTGTAACTTATTTCAAGATATGAAATTAAAAATAAACAGATTGAGAGTATTATTTACATTACTAGAACTTCTACATTATGAATTATTAGCATGAATAACACAGTGTATTCGTAAAATCATTTCAAATACACACAGACACCAGTGCCTTTGAAAAGAAACATTATTTATATAACATCGAAAGTTCTCCTGAATACAAATAAGTCAACGAATAAAATAATTCATTTACAAATAGAATAAATGAACTAATTAAGGGAGAAGATGAAGGGCATACATCCATAAACATACTACTAATACGTGTATTTTCAGTAGAAAACATTGATATCAACTTATTATAATATGAATGTAAAGGTAAACAAAACACAAACCAACAATCTATTATGAACTCTTAAAATTTACAAAACAAGTTAAATTAGAAGTTATTACTTAAAAAAAGTTACAACAAAATTAATAAGTAACAGAAGAGATAATGATATTTATTAGATGATTAGTATTTGATTATTGTTTACGATGTGATTATTAGTAATGTGCTATTGTTATTGCTGCTGCTTTTAATGACTTTATGCAGAACTAGAGACAGCTAATTTCTTCAAATGTTCCATAAAACCTTGAAGTGATACATCGTCAGTTAATACTGCACTACCGGAATCCTAAAATTACAATTCAGCACATAAATACAGAGTTGGCTTAAGTACAGAGTTATTATAGTGTCGAAAAAAAAACAGTAAAAAAAGTGTATAAGCACATAATAAATGAGAAAATTATTGTAAATATAATTTTGTATGCCCCCCCTGACTTAGGTTAACTCTTGATAGATGGAGAGAAGGCACTTCTCCTAGACATACAAAACAAAATATTACAGTTGTCTAACATGTGAAATATCATTTCATAATTGTGAAGTCGATTGTAGGTCGCATTACTCAATCCATTGTTACAAAGTGAGTAGCCCAGCTGCCACACAACAATCATATTTGCATCCTAAGGACCTTGACTTCATTGACATCAAGGCAATATACTAGGATAGAAGTTAGCACACACTATTTCACATATACAGTATTTCATTGATCTATGCAAAGCACTTCAGATTAGAATTATTTAAAAGGAAGGAGTGCGAATGATACAAAAAGCATGAAAGCACACTTAACATCAATAGGAAACTTAGTTCCATATGTTTTTTGTAATTCTAAGTGCTGAAGTAAGATACTTTAAATAAAAATCAAAGGTGCGAGCACACAGAATAATAGATAAGAAGAAAGTTACAGGGAATCTACATTGCAAAATGGTAGGCAGTTAGGACTTTGACAGGTTTTTTGATAGTGGCATATCAAGCTATAGAGTCCAGTCAGCCCCCGACTCTCTGTGCGGTGTAAAAGACAAGTTGACGACATGATAAAGGGAAAAGGGACAATATGGAGTTGTTTTTAAAGTAGTCAAGTGGACCATAGAATTTAGCATATATATTTCTTCAATTCAAATTGACATACAAATTCATGATAATCACGTGGACTTCTTTAATCATCGGATAAACACTATTTTGATCAAGCTGATTCTTTCTATGGTTAGCAAAAGAGATTTGCTGCCCCTAATTATGTATTGGGGTTATCAACGACCACTGGGATTACATCCGGTTTCTAGACTCTAACTAGTATCTCCATCAATCTGAAGGTAGATCACTAAGCCCAAGGATCTTTGAAGTCAACTTATCAAATTCTCTTAATCACCTTTAAGTTATGTATGGCTTTTACGACGTCGCAAAGGCTTTGGGCACAAGTATCAACTTATCACTGATGGGACGGGCTTAGGTTATTTGGGAATAACAGATAACTTGAAGCCAGTTGAGCTGCCTCTTACAGTATTCCTCTTCACCGATCTAATCAAATGGATCCCGCCTTTATCCAAATTAGCTAACACCTGATCTTTAAAAGCCTGTTTTCTTGATGGGTTAGAGTAGTTGCTGGTGTTACTTGGTAGCCGTCAGCACTATACCCCTCATCTTTCGCTTTCACTGGCAACCATTAATCATGATTGTTGCGTAGACAGTTTCTGAGTCTACAATTCAGCTGTCTCCATTACTCATTGTGTTCATAAACTAAAGGGATATTGAAGCATCACTGGTAATATACACTAGTAACCCATGGTAGCTTAAAAGATGAGATACGATGAATAAAACTTTGAATACTTCTTAAGGAAGTTCATAGAATAAATGCTACAGGGTTATACACGTACTAGTGGTTAATGCTTACACAAAATCTAGCAGAAATCAGTTTAGTAATGCCAGGTAACTCGATTAGAGGACTTATTATCACGATTTCTATATTTTTTATGGCAAACGCCAAATTAACTGGTTTCAACAGAAATCGAAAAGTAAGTCAACTCAATGGTTAAATAACATCATCATGCTCACCGAATAACGTAATAATTTGTATGATGCGTATACCGTGTGTGTTCAGGGGGGGGGTAGGAGTCAGGTCATGGTTGGATACTCCTTATAAGTTGGAAATCAGATCGGAGCAAACCCCTAGTTTACTATGTTTTTTTCAAGTTTTTCAAGTTCATTCCTAAGAAACACACTGATGTTATTAGTGGACAAATATTGTACTAGCAAATGATAAGATATACGTTTAATAATAAGTAATTACATCAATCGAATAAGTATTTAAGCACCGGTAGACAGCATCTAATACATGGAGCAGAGCTTTCAATTAATATGGCGATATATACATACTACAATAATTGAGTAATCTGAATACACTCTCCATTACCTTTTGTGAATAAAACAAAAGCATTTAAGTAATCATAATACATGTCAACATGGAAGCATAGTAAGAAGCACTCAGAGGGTGCACACATTTAAACACCGAAACCACTTTTGTTTTGTTGTTAAAAGAAAAAAAAAACAGTAAAAAAGTGTATAAGCACATAATAAATGAGAAAATTATTGTAAATATAATTTTGTATGCCCCCCCTGACTTAGGTTAACTCTTGATAGATGGAGAGAAGGCACTTCTCCTAGACATACAAAACAAAATATTACAGTTGTCTAACATGTGAAATATCATTTCATAATTGTGAAGTCGATTGTAGGTCGCATTACTCAATCCATTGTTACAAAGTGAGTAGCCCAGCTGCCACACAACAATCATATTTGCATCCTAAGGACCTTGACTTCATTGACATCAAGGCAATATACTAGGATAGAAGTTAGCACACACTATTTCACATATACAGTATTTCATTGATCTATGCAAAGCACTTCAGATTAGAATTATTTAAAAGGAAGGAGTGCGAATGATACAAAAAGCATGAAAGCACACTTAACATCAATAGGAAACTTAGTTCCATATGTTTTTTGTAATTCTAAGTGCTGAAGTAAGATACTTTAAATAAAAATCAAAGGTGCGAGCACACAGAATAATAGATAAGAAGAAAGTTACAGGGAATCTACATTGCAAAATGGTAGGCAGTTAGGACTTTGACAGGTTTTTTGATAGTGGCATATCAAGCTATAGAGTCCAGTCAGCCCCCGACTCTCTGTGCGGTGTAAAAGACAAGTTGACGACATGATAAAGGGAAAAGGGACAATATGGAGTTGTTTTTAAAGTAGTCAAGTGGACCATAGAATTTAGCATATATATTTCTTCAATTCAAATTGACATACAAATTCATGATAATCACGTGGACTTCTTTAATCATCGGATAAACACTATTTTGATCAAGCTGATTCTTTCTATGGTTAGCAAAAGAGATTTGCTGCCCCTAATTATGTATTGGGGTTATCAACGACCACTGGGATTACATCCGGTTTCTAGACTCTAACTAGTATCTCCATCAATCTGAAGGTAGATCACTAAGCCCAAGGATCTTTGAAGTCAACTTATCAAATTCTCTTAATCACCTTTAAGTTATGTATGGCTTTTACGACGTCGCAAAGGCTTTGGGCACAAGTATCAACTTATCACTGATGGGACGGGCTTAGGTTATTTGGGAATAACAGATAACTTGAAGCCAGTTGAGCTGCCTCTTACAGTATTCCTCTTCACCGATCTAATCAAATGGATCCCGCCTTTATCCAAATTAGCTAACACCTGATCTTTAAAAGCCTGTTTTCTTGATGGGTTAGAGTAGTTGCTGGTGTTACTTGGTAGCCGTCAGCACTATACCCCTCATCTTTCGCTTTCACTGGCAACCATTAATCATGATTGTTGCGTAGACAGTTTCTGAGTCTACAATTCAGCTGTCTCCATTACTCATTGTGTTCATAAACTAAAGGGATATTGAAGCATCACTGGTAATATACACTAGTAACCCATGGTAGCTTAAAAGATGAGATACGATGAATAAAACTTTGAATACTTCTTAAGGAAGTTCATAGAATAAATGCTA